>JASAOG010000052.1:3395000-3810143 GCA_030265305.1 Biomphalaria pfeifferi | reverse complement strand
GAAACCTCTGGTCGCTCATATCCCGAGGATTCCATTTCTCATTGCCTTAACGCCGTGACTCCTTGGATGTGTCTGCTGGTGGAGGCAGATAGAAGAACAGCAGATAGCGAACTGTTGGGTTTATCTCGGGGGACAGGAAACCAAGTCATCCGAGTCCCGGGTTAGGGATGCAAGTATGATCAGGCTGTGGTGCGTATGAACGCACTATTGAACCAAAACAGGAAGACGCTAAGATAAAGGAAAGAACAATGTATCAAGTGATTGTGAAGAGTCTGAATTGTTGGAAACCAAGGAGCCAAGGAGCCGTCTTTTGTGCTTCCTGAAGACCGTAGTGGGGGCCTGGAGCGAAGAGGGGAAGCCTGTCGTTGGTCCGTATTCAGGTTGCTGGAGAAAGGACTTGTAGAATTAGTAGCAGGACTCTTGGAATGCAGAGGGCTGGTATGTGTTTGTCCTGGTGAATAAACACACTTATTTATTTACTATAGAACTTCGTCGAGTTGCCTGCCTTAGATTTACAACAATAAATATATATATATATATAATTCTCTTCAAGGCTCAAGAGTTTGGACAAGAAGTAAAGGAACGATCACGCTTTTATTTCTGCAAGTCGGAGGGGTGGGGGAGAACAAGTAGCATTCATCCGTCACAAAATAGCAGGGACGGATTTAACCATTGTTGGGCCCTATGCGAAACAGATTTCGCGGATCGAGTTTGGGTAGGGATATAGATAATAAAATAATGAAAATTAAGAATTTGTATTAGAAAATAAATTTGTTTTTGCATTTCATTCATTCTTACTAAGTACAGAATTACTTTAAGAGCCTTGCGTGTAGCGAAGTTATACTGTATATCATAAGAATTCTGTTTCCTACATAGATCACGCTCAATAGCAAGAAATACCAAATGTTTCAATATATCTTCGAGAATTGTTGACCTCAAGTAATTCTCCATAAGTTTGTGGCGCGAGAAGCTTCTTTCACCAGATTCAACAATTACGGCTAATGCATAATGCCTTTTTTTTTTAATCGCGCGTAGGATTGGCGTTTTCCATATTGAATGACAACCCAAAATGTCAATTTTTGTGTATATATTTCAGATTTTTAATGTTTTGAAAATATTTTAATAATTTCCGGCTATTTCCCGGACTTTTCGTATATTTTACAATTTCAGGAGATTTCCAGAGGCTCCTGGTAAATCGA
Organism: Biomphalaria pfeifferi; assembly: GCA_030265305.1. Taxonomy (NCBI): domain Eukaryota; kingdom Metazoa; phylum Mollusca; class Gastropoda; family Planorbidae; genus Biomphalaria; species Biomphalaria pfeifferi. The sequence continues at coordinate 3,808,944 of JASAOG010000052.1, read as the reverse complement.
CAGGAGGCCGCGGGAAATCTGTTATAAGTTATAAAATGGTTTAATTAATAATTTACATCTAAAATTAGTGCGGGTCTTATAGAAGTGCGGGGCCCAATGCGGTCGCATAGGTTGCAATGACCTGAAGCCGCCCAGCAAAATAGCGGCGCATGTTACGCCGTGGATCGACTAGTGTATATATAATACACTACGGCGCCCAACCATGCGGGACAAGGTATTTTGGTTATCAACTATTTCCGAGTTTTTAACACCGGTTACACCAAAAAAGCGTGCTACTTATCAATTGGCTTCCATGTATGAAAACATCTGCTAGTATATGTTATGAGGCGAAATGGATTTTTAAAACAAGACAAAAGTGTCTTCCCTTACTTGAGACTAAATGTGGTTATATATAAATATTCTGTGTTAGAAAATAAGACACGAGATTCAAGATTCTATGCAAATGAGGCTGTCTGGCACGTAATGACGCGATGAAAGAAGTCCACAATTAAAGCTAGATTTAGGTATCTGGTCATCTCTTGGAATGTCCCGACGTGCGTGGAAAGGGAGAGGTGAGCGGTGGGCGCTGACAGTTGTGGAGAGCCCTAAAGCAGTTTCAGTTTCTTAAACAGATGTTTTGAAGTGAGGAGGATTTAATGGCCGTTGGAGGGGAGGGGGGGGGGGAATGATTGAGGGCTTGGGTCGGGGGATGGAAGAGAGGGGTTTTTTTTTTGTTGATGTTTCAATGTGGAATGATGAAGTGCTTGTGTGATGCACGTGTGAACGGGTTTGTCTCTATGATTGTGATTGTAAGTTTGAATGGATCGTCTGTAGGATTTGGTTGTTGGTTATGAATAGACTGCAACCATATATATTTCGTGTGGTTAAATTGTCGTTTTGATTTGAGTTTCTGATGGAAGTATCTGTGCGATTGGATTGCCTGCGTGATTGAAAAATATATGTCATTGAAATGCCTGTGTGATTGAAATGTATGTGTTGGTGAAATACTTGAATATTTGCCAACATGTTACGATAAGTACTTGAAACGAAATGACAACATTTTCATAATATAAACAAATAACCAGCTTCTTTAATCAGCCATCTTGGCTCACAGAATAATGTCCCATGTGAATACCTAAAGGAAGGAGGGGGGGGGGGGTAATACACAATATTATGTGAGTTAATGAAAGGGTCGTAGAATTCCATTAACAGATACGTTTGTGTGATTGAAATGTATATGTGATTCATATGTTTGTGTGATTGAAATGTATATGTGATTCATATGTTTGCGTGATTGAAATGCATATGTGATTCATATGTTTGTGTGATTGAAATGTATATGTGATTCATATGTTTGTGTGATTGAAATGTATATGTGATTCATATGTCTGTGTGATTGAAATGCATATGCGATTTATATGTTTGTGTGATTGAAATGTATATGTTATTCATATGTTTGTGTGATTGAAATGCATATGTGATTCATATGTTTATGTGATTGAAATGTATATGTGATTCATATGTTTGTGTGTTTAAAATGCATATGTGATTCATATGTTTGTGTGATTGAAATGTATATGTGATTCATATGTCTGTGTGATTGAAATGCATATGTGATTCATATGTCTGTGTGATTGAAATGCATATGTGATTCATATGTTTGTGTGATTGAAATACATATATGATTCAAATGTATATGTGATTCATATGTTTGTGTGATTGAAATGCATATGTGATTCATATGTTTGTGTGATTGAAATGCATATGTGATTCATATGTTTGTGTGATTGAATGTATACGTGATTCATATGTTTGTGTGATTGATGCTCATGTGTAATTGAACTGTGTGCAATTAAATAGTCTGTGTGATTAGATCATCGATGTGGCTGCAGTGTGTATGATTGACTAGACTATGATTAGATCATGGATGTGATTGCAGTGTGAATGTGTGACTAGACTATGATTAGATCATGGATGTGATTGCAGTGTGTATGAGTGACTAGACTATGATTAGATCATGGATGTGATTGCAGTGTGTATGAGTGACTAGACTATGATTAGATCATGGATGTGATTGCAGTGTGTATGAGTGACTAGACTATGATTAGATCATGGATGTTGCTGCAGTGTGTATGATTGACTAGACTATGATTAGATCATGGATGTAATTGCAGTGTGTATGAGTGACTAGGCCAGTGATTTACATTGTAGTCTACATAGTAACCCCGGGGGTCTACGACTTCCTAGGGGTCTACGAGAGTGAAAAAAAAATAATTGGGGCTCTATGAGATGTAAATTGGGTCTTCGAGAGTGGATTAGATTTAAACATAGCAAACCTTTTTATTTCTCATTCATGGCATTAACTCATACATACGTATCTTATATGATTTGTAGACCAACTTTATCTTTGAATTTTAGCCCCTTGTTATTCAAAATTTCAAATGATTATATGTTGCATTTTTAAGTGTTTAAATCTAATATAATTTTTTCATTGTGTCAATATGAAACTAATGTTAAACATTAGACATTACTCTGTCAACAGTTTGAAAGTTGGCTTCAACCAATAGCCTTTTGTGTAATAAAATTTTTAGTACTGACGCCATGAAACCATCTAAGTTGGAGGATCATTTTAGGCGATGACACCCTGATAAAATAGATAAAGATTTGAGAAGCTTTAGATCATTAAAAGATAAAGCTCAGAATAGACCCACAGTGGACAAAATAATCACTTGAACGTCTCAAAGAGAAGAAGTTTGCGACGTTTTACAATCTCTCTACCTATTCTTAATCGCTGGGCAAGCTATTATAGCACAGTGCAGGACAGGCCACTGTCCTGTTGGCTCACATTTCTCGCGGCTATGGCCTAATTTTGATTCAAGGTGCCCCCGCTGTAGGGAAGAAGAGGAAACCGGGTCTCATATTCTGTTTGACTGCCCCAGACTTGCTGATCTCCGTCTCGACAGGTCTGGGAAACCAAAAATTCTGGACCTGTATGCATACATGTATGCACTGCGAAAAACCGCAGGGTTTCTGTCCAGGGCTTTTGCAAGAGAGGATTTAAGCCTCTCAAGCCCTCACTCAAATGATGTTTGATGATGATGATAATCCCTTAATCCCAAAAAAAACGCACATTTAGGACAATTTTTTTTCCAACAATGAAGAATTTTCAAAAACTATTTTAAACAAAACCTTTACAAATTACTGTAAGCAACAATATAGCTCAAAGTGTATGGTGAAATGGGCTATGTCATTGAAAGCTGCAAACAACATATTTGTCTATACATTTTGACGAATGAACCTTATCTGGCAATGAAGCATCATTATTGGCATGTTATGTTCGTTTTATTATGAATCAAGACATCCACGAAGAACTGCTCTTTGCTCAAAACTAATCAATTGCTCCTTCACACTGAAGTACGATGGTTGTCGAAATGCTTAGGTTTGACATCATTTATTTCTCCTTTTAATCCTCTTTCGATGTACTTGGATGATTAAGATCATATTTAAAAATAATTGTAATCAAGTGGAAATCATAGTCTATTGAACAGGACTTGTTTCATAAATTTATTCAGATTAACTTGCAGCTACAAGGGGTGATAACCTAATTTTCATAAAAACGAAGTTTATAGTCTCAGCATTTCTAGTGAGAATTTAATTAATAAAGCAAATCACACAAATTAATACACCCGACTTAGAAATCAGTGGGAAAAAAAAACATCTGAAGTTGATAATTTTCAAAAATGTATAATTAGCTAAGCAGGGGGGCCTACCGAAAACTGGAAAACATGGCAAGGGGTCTACGAGACAAAAAAAAAAGCCTGGGAACCACTGGACTTAGACTATGATTAGTGTCGTTGTAACATTGCTGTCTTCCTGTTCAGCGCCATTTTGGATTGATTACGTCATGCCATCCACACAAACAGTGATCCGCACCACATGGACAAACCGAGGTTAGAAGATCAGTGACACCCAGCCTGCCGCAAGCGGGCCATATCAGGCACGTGGGGCGGCGCTATACCGCCATTTGAAACTTCTGCTATTGTTGCCTAATTGAGATGCAGAGGTTTGGTTCGATTGTATTCTAAAGGGGATACTGTGGACTGTGACAGGCGTGTGGACTGAAAGGGTTTGAGGGTCAGTGAGCAACATGTACAGAATGAGAAACATATACAATGATAAAACAATCAGGTGAAAAAACAAAAAAACAACACAAAACTTCCTGAATATCAAAGTCTGAAGTTTCTATAGTCGTCTAAAAACTTTGATATTCTTCACAAGCTCGGGACTTTTGTATCTCTTTCTGTTTATCTCTTTCTGTCTACCTCTGTCTACTTCTCTCTTTCTCTCTACATCTATCTTTCTCACCATTTCCCTCTCTGCCTTTCCTCTTTCTCTCTCGTCCTCTTTCTCTCTTTCTTTCTCTTCCACTTTCTTTCTCTCTGTTTGATCTCATTCTCCCTCTCTGTCTCTCTCTGTCTTTTTCTCTCTTTCTTGCTTCTGTCTTTCTCTCTTTTTATATAAGTCTTTGTGTCTCATTTACTCTTTATTTATTCCTTTCTTTCATTCTATCTCTTTTTTTTCTGCTCTTTCTCTCTTTCTTTCTTTCTCTCTTTCTTTCTCTCTCTTTCTTTATCTCTTTCTTTCTCTCTTTCTTTCTCTCTTTCTTTCTCTCTTTCTTTCTCTCTCTTTCTTTATCTCTTTCTTTCTCTCTTTCTTTCTCTCTTTCTTTCTCTCTTTCTTTCTCTCTTTCTTTCTCTCTCTTTCTCTCTCTTTCTTTCTCTCTTTCTCTCTCTTTCTTTCTCTCTCTCTTTCTCTCTTTCTTTCTCCCTCTTTCTTTCTTTCTCTCTTTCTTTTTCTCTGCCTTTCTCTCTTTCTTTCTCTCGCTTTCTCTCTGCCTTTATCTCTTTCTTTCTCCCTCTTTCTTTCTTTCTCTCTTTCTTTTTCTCTGCCTTTCTTTCTTTCTCTCGCTTTCTCTCTGCCTTTCTCTCTCGTTCTTTATCTCTTTCTTTCTCTCTTTCTTTCTCCCTCTTTCTTTCTTTCTCTCTTTCTTTTTCTCGATTTCTCTCTGCCTTACTCTTTTTCTTTCTCTCTCTTTCTTTATCTCTTTCTTTCTCTCTCTTTCTTTATCTCTTTCTTTATCTCTTTCTTTCTCTCTTTCTTTCTCTCTTTCTTTTTCTCTGCCTTTCTCTCTTTCTTTCTCTCTTTCTTTCTCTCTTTCTTTCTCTCTTTCTTTATCTCTTTCTTTCTCTCTTTCTTTCTCTCTTTCTTTCTCTCTTTTCTTTCTCTCTTTCTTTCTCTCTTTCTTTATCTCTTTCTTTCTCTCTTTCTTTATCTCTTTCTTTCTCCCTCTTTCTTTCTCTCTTTCTTTTTCTCTGCCTTTCTCTCTTTCTTTCTCTCTTTCTTTCTCTCTTTCTTTCTCTCTTTCTTTCTCTCTTTCTTTCTCTCTTTCTTTCTCTCTTTCTTTCTTTCTTTCTTTCTCTCTTTCTTTCTCTCTTTCTTTCTCTGCCTTTCTCTTTTCCCATTCTTTTTATCTCAATCTTTGTCTATCTCTTTATTTAAGTCTCTTTCCCTTTTCTCTTTTTCTACATCTCTTTACATTTCTTTCTTTCTCGTTTTTTTTTCTTTTCTCTCTTTTTCTCTCTCTCACTCTGACACATACCGACACAAACAACCACACATACACAAACTTATGTTTAAAAACTTGTTTGAGGATTGTTTCGCTTTGTGTTTGCAGTTGTTTTCAATTTCACTGGGAGGGCATATTTTGATCTTAAATTTCTCCAGGTCTTAAGCTGATGTCATGTCACAGGTCAGCTCATGAGATGTTTATCTATTGGTGTGATCAGCTGATTAATAGGAAAGAAATGTCTTCTCCCTCTCCCCACCCAGTTCCACGTTTTAGAAATATTTTTGGTTTCGAGAGTATGTGTTGAAGTGAATGACGTCATGTGCTGTTCCTTATTTGATGTCGACAAAGTGTAGATTTTTAAAGAGGGTATCAAGTTGTTCTCGAATATGGCTTAGGGTTTCTTTAAGGGGTATTTAGTCTTGTATAGAGTTTCAGGTCTGGTGTCTCTGGTATAGGGTCCCTGGTATAGAGTTTCAGGTCTGGTGTCTCTGGGTTAGAGTGTCAGTTTTGGTGTCTCTCGTATAGTCTCAGATCTGGTGTCTCTGGTGTAGAGTGTCACTTTTGGTGTCTCTGTTATAGAGTCACTGATGTAGGGTCTTTGGTATAGAGTCTCACATCTGGTATCTCTGGTCTAGACTCTCAGATCTGGTGTCTCTGGTATAGAGTGTCAGTTTTGGTGTCTCTGTTATAGTCACTTATGTAGGGTCTTTGGTATAGAGTCTCACATCTGGTGAATCTGGTATAGAGAGTCAGCTTTGTTGTCTCTGATCTAGAGTGTCTGGTATAGAGTCTCAGGTCCTCACCCCATACCAACATGGCTTTAGGAAATATAGATCATGTGAAACACAACTAATAGGACTAATTGATGATTTTTCGAAAGGTTTAGATAATAGTGAACAAATAGATGCTATCTTACTAGATTTTTCCAAGGCTTTTGACAAAGTTCACCACCATAGTTTTCTTAAAAAATTAAAATATTTCGGCATTAATGGTCCACTGCATCAGTGGATTAAAGATTTTCTGATAGGGAGAGAACAAACTGTAATAATAAAAGGCTCTAAATCAACACCAATAACAGTAAACTCAGGTGTACCTCAAGGAACAGTCTTGGGTCCACTACTATTTTTAATTTACATAAATGATCTACCAAATTGCATTAGTTCAGGAACAAAAGTCAGATTATTTGCAGACGATTGCATAATATATAGAACAATAAAAACAATACAAGACACAGATATTTTACAAAGAGAATTAGATGAATTACAGAAATGGTAATCAAATTGGAGCATGTCTTTCCACCCAGAAAAATGTCAGTTGTTAAGAGTAACAAAAAAACTAAAACAAATTAATTCCACTTATCTTATTCATGGCAAACCAGTAACACAGACTAAAAACGCAAAATACCTAGGTGTTATAATAAATGAAAAACTGTCATGCAATCCACATATTGATGAAACTATAAAAAAATCAAACAAAGCATTAGGGTTTATTAAAAGAAATTTCTATAAATCAAATAAGAACATAAAACTAAAATGTTATTTAACCTTGGTTAGGCCAATAATAGAATATGCATCCACCGTTTGGGACCCCTCAACTCAAGAAAACATTAAGAAACTGGAACAAATACAAAATAGAGCAGTGAGATTCATAACAAACGAATATTCACATTTGACTAGAGTAACACCATTAGTAAAATCACTAAATTTAGGAAGCCTTCAGGACAGAAGACTCAAAAGTAAAGTAGCAATTATACATAAAACACTGAACCATAATCTTCAAATACAAAAACAAAATCTAATAAAATACTCTGAAAGACACAAAAATAAAGGCACATTCCTCGTCCCATATGCTAGGACAAATTTGTACAAATACTCCTTCTTCCCTAGTGCTATTAGAGCATGGAATGGGTTGCCTGAGCTAGCCAGAAAAACCAGTGACTTGGCAGAATTTAAGTCATTGGTTAATATGCATGACTAAATGCATGACGCGTAGGACGTAATCATCTTCTTTTTTGAAGTAACGTCTGTATTATATAAGAAGATAGGTCTGGTGTCTCTGATCTAGAGTGTCTGGTATAGAGTCTTAGGTCTGGTGTCTCTGTTCTAGAGTGTCTGGTGGAGAGTCTCAGGTCTGGTGTCTCTGATCTAGAGTGTCTGGTATAGAGTCTTAGGTCTGGTGTCTCTGATCTAGAGTGTTTGGTGGAGAATCTCAGGTCTGGTGTCTCTGATCTAGAGTATCTGGTATAGAGTCTTAGGTCTGGTGTCTCTGATCTAGAGTGTCTGGTATAGAGTCTCAGGTCTGGTGTCTCTGATCTAGAGTGTCTGGTATAGAGTCTCAGGTCTAGTGTCTCTGATCTAGAGTGTCTGGTATAGAGTCTTAGGTCTGGTGTCTCTGATCTAGAGTGTCTGGTATAGAGTCTCAGGTCTAGTGTCTCTGATCTAGAGTGTCTGGTATAGAGTCTTAGGTCTGGTGTCTCTGATCTAGAGTGTCTGGTATAGAGTCTCAGGTCTCATTAATCATTTTTTTTTTTTAAATCTTGAAGTATATAGTGAAGTTTAATTACAAATTCAAGACACAGGACATAGTACATGCACCGTGCTAGAGACAATTTCGTTATAAGGCAGAGACAATTTCGTTATAAGGCAGAGACAATTTCGTTATAAGGCAGAGACAATTTCGTTCTAAGGCAGAGACAAATTCGTTCTAAGGCAGAGACAAATTCGTTCTAAGGCAGAGGCAATTTTAATTTCGAGAAACGATTGTTGTGTGAGTCAGAGGCTATAGTTATTAATGACAAGAGACACATGCTATATGAGAGAGAGAGAGAGAGAGAGAGAGAGTAATTGTTGACATTTATATATAGAATACATGCCAGTTCCATGAAAGGGGGGAGGGGACACTGTCAAGTGTTGTTGTTTTTTTAACTTGAAACAGTCTACATCAAAATACATTGATACAGAAACTTACTGTAAAAATTTAATTTACTTGATCGATCTTCAAATGATTTAACTTCGATTTATTTTTCTCGAGATGCCACTTCGATGTTATAGTATTTTTTCTCTATCTCGTACTTTTAGAGATAATTACGATACTGTAATAGCCTTACATACTATAACAACGAACTATTAAATAGAATAAACTTTCTACAAACAATGTTTACAAAATATCACAATTACTTTCAATATTGACCACAGTGTTTGGGTAACTTTACACGGCGGGGGGGGGGGGGGGGGGTCATTCAATCCTTAGTTGACCTACTTCGGTCGCTCTGATTTCCCTCCTAGGTCTACGGATCCAAATGTAAACACAGGCGGGTCAGTCAGTGGTCTAATTATCCAGGAACCAAACAAGCTGGCATTTAACGACAAAACCTTATAGCCCACGGGTCCTCCTTTCCTCCTTAACATGAGCGAGCACAATTGTAAACTTTCCTGTATATAAAAGTCTACACATTTGACTGCTAGCCAAACCAGAATGCTCATAGGGGGTTGCTGAATGTCCAGGGCCGGAGTAAACATGTTGCCACTAGGCTAATGTTACGTATCAGAAACAATAACAAGTTAAATATAAAACAAGAAATACATTTGAAATAACTATTTGAAATGCTTCATTTATGCAACTTATTGAGCACTTGTTTTTCTCTTAAAAGTTAATGAATGTTAGATTCAAAAACTTTTTTTTTTTTACTTTAAGAGATTAATTATATGTATGACTACAAAATAACAGCCTGTATACACAAGCCTCCCCAACAGTTTGAGAATGACTGAGTACTGACAACACACCATCCATAAAAACTTCTGTGTATGTGTCCAAGAAATGTTGGGCTTTACTACTAAATAAAGACATTGCTCTTCAAAACTCCGAAGATCATGCATTTCGTGTGGGATGTATGCGGACTTTCACGTGTCTAGAGCGGGAAAATAGGACAAGCAAGAACTATGAACAATTTCTGAACAAAGTTTTTACATCTGTTGTTTTTTGCAATGTAATCTTTTGGAAAGTGAATAAAAAAATGTATAGATCTAGAACACCTTTAATCCAATGATAAGATAGAACCTCTTTCAATGGCAGGCACGTTCATTCTTTTATGATATCTTTTTTATCCCCCTTGTTATTCTGTGTATTAATAGGATTTTAAAGGCTTCAGAAAATTAGTTTATGGGACTATTGGACACAACGTTTCTAGAGCAAACAGGGTGCCGTTGAAAGCGCTTAGGCCTCTCACGTGCGATACGCATAGGGCGCTAACTCGTGTTCGTCTTCTCGGGCGCCGACTCTTGCTATCAAGGCTTCAGAAACAGCTTAACATTTTTTTTGTGTACTTTAAATAAATAAACTTCAATTCATTTGATTATAGAATAAAACAAATTAGAATGGAGTATTTCATAAGAACACTTGACTTTTTAACAAGTCACGTTTACGACCCTTTGACAATACGCCCAAGGCTGCATTTACCACAGTGGCGTAGCTAGGATGGTGGAGGAGATGGGGGGAAATCTGTAAATCCCCCCGGGCCCCAAGTTGAGGAAGGCCCCCCAAATGAGTGTTTTTTACATTTAAAATTAAATATTACGCAAAATGCAGAGGCCCCCAAACGATGGAAAATTCCAAGCTACGCCCCTAATACCAATAGACACAACCCTACTTTCTTGCAGCGCCCCCCCCCCTCCCCACACCGCAAACAAAAAAAAAGTTCCAGTTTTATTTTCAATCATTTTGAATTAAGAACTAAGAAAAAAAAGCTATCTAATTTAATAGCATGGGGCCTTATCTATTTAAAATCCGGCCCTGAATACTCCCCCGTTTACGATATCCTATACAAAACATACCCTAAAGGAGACTGCCCACATAGATTTGCACACGTAAGACGTACAGGTCACGCCACCTGCACACAGGTTAAATGATTTTTTTGTTAAAATAAGAAGATTTTAAACCCCGGGATCTTTCACTTTGATTGTTGAAATTCCGGACAGCCCGCTGACTTGCATTTGTTTACGAAGCTATGCGTCAGCGGCGAACAGATTTAGATTCGACTTTTATCTTTCAACAAATTGTTTACATCTCCGCAGACGTGGGAGTTTAGTCAAAAAGTGCGCCACCAAAAAGAGTCCTCAAATATTTTTCCCGTGAACACCCGCAAGCCGTTTTTAAAACGGGTGCTCCTTAGTTGTTCGATCCAACATCAATCACCAGACTCTCTCTCTCTGACTCTCTCTCTCTCTCTTTCTGACTGGATTAAAATATTTTAGGTAAGGCGCATTCTGGATGTATGGGAAAATAGAGCGATGGTAAAGAAAGGATGGCAGCCTGGTTTTGCCGTTAACGCACTGGACTGTCGTTCGATCGTCTCAATTGTCCCGGGTTCAAACCCTGCCCGCAGTCACTGAAATACTGCTTTTATCCCCAATTTTCGGAGTTTAAGACAACGCCATATTATTACTATTATGGAAGTGAATTAATTTTCATTCTCTGGCACTGCCAGGGGTGCGCTTCGTTAAATGGAAACGAAATCCATTGTAATCCCCTTAACAGGGTCCACTTAGACATTTTCTGATGATGTGGCATGTCTGCAGAAGTGCTAATAAGACTCCTCTTAAGAATTCTTAAAGCTTCGACTGTGTCTGCGAAGTCAGTTGTCATTATCCCCTCGGTTGATATAAAAACACGCAGTGCACTTGAAGAAGCAGAGAAGGCCGGGAAGAGCTGGGACACCATCAAAAAACTAGCAAGAGACCGTGGAGAGTGGCGGGTTTTTGTCGAGGCCCTATGTTCCATGAGGAACTCAAAGGAGTGATGATGATGATGATGATGATGATGATGGTATAAAAACAGGGTGTATTTTAATTTTGGACAGCTTCCAAAGTCGCTTAATTACTAAGCCTAGATTTGCATATATTCTTCGCTTTTCAGTTTCAGTTTTTCATATATTATTATTGTTGTTATTATTATTGTTAGATGTACAGTGATGTCATTACATTAGATTTTACTATAAGATCAAACTGCATTGAAAAGAAAGGGGGGGGGGGGATTCTTCGTTACCTAAGCAGTAATAATACTCTCTTGCGGGATCGTAATTACATAATTTGAGAACATCGCGTAAAGATATCAAAGGAGAGTGCCCAAAGGGGAGATCACTGCACCTGATAACATTCACGAGAGACGCGCTGTCAAAACTTAAACAACGGAATGTGAGAGCCCGTCACAGCACAAACTTAAAACCGGCCCTGTTGTGTTTAAGTACAATAGAACAATCGGCTGCGGTCTTGTGGAATGTCTTTTTATGGGTCTGGGTTTTTTTTTTTTAGGTCCCAACTTTAGTTCGGTGTCTTGGCGTGAATGGGGGGGGGGGGAATGTTTTGTTTTTATCGTACGGGTGCTGTTTGCTTTTATCTAGAGTAGCATGTCCACGCCCCATGGCTCTTACTGTTTCGCCCCCTCACCAGCCCCATAGGAAGAGATTTGTGGAGTTTTGTATTTCTTTGTACGCCCAACTCTAAAGCTTTAACTGTTTTACAGTGTCGCACGACTTTCACATTAACAAGCAAAATATTTAACAAGAACAACATGAAAATATTTTTTAAAAAGACAATACCTGCTTTATACAGCTAATAGAGCCATTACTTTTCTTTTCATTACTATTAAATGTTAGATTTAAAAAAAAAACAATGGAACATCCATAGACATATATTATGATCATAGACATAAATAAATATAGACTGGAAAAAGGAAATAACTTCATGTAACTTGAAAACATGTATATCTATTGTTGTCAGATTTCCGAATTCTGAAAAGTTGCATGATCTTCAGTCTTAGAGATTAATAAAAACTACACTGCCTCCTTATTTACAATATATGTAATACTTATATAGGTTACGGCTGAAATAGATATGAATACTTAACTTTTATACTGCTCATAAATACTGTATAATAAAGTACACAAAATTGCAAGTCACAAATTTTCGTTTCATAAAACTCTCTTATTTGCCAGTCTATATTTATTTATATCTATGATTATGATATATACTACTCTAGACTGGACATGGAGATTTTTTAACACTACAAACAATGTCGTGAAAATTTTTTAGAAAGTTAGAACAAGGCGTTGTTTTGTAAAGTAGTTAACAGAAGTAAAGTTGGTTTGTTTTTTTTCAACCCTAACCTAACATCAAAAATAAGAGTACTCTCGTCTCATAATTATTATTTTGCAATTTTTAGATACATAATCTAGAAAGATCTAGGTAATCAATGTATTTAAATGTAGATAAGATGATTTAAATCAACATGAATTATTTCGATCTAGGATTTTTGAAACATTATCTCAATAGAAACAAACAGGAAATGGCTTTGTTTCATATTTGCGTGAAAATCGGAGAAATGATTTTGCATTATTTCTGAACTTTGAAAACTAAAGATCATTACTTTTCTAAGACAGAAAAGATTGATTGGGGCGACTCCCCTTAAAGCTTGGAAAAGAGTTTACGTACACAAATATATATATATAAGTCTGTGAATCGATCAATCGCGGATAAGAATTTATTTCCGGTGTACAGTCTAGTATAATATATAAGTCTATGGGAACATCTTTTTTTACCCCGACCGATCTCTTTCTCGAGGAGAAAGACTCCTGGTTAAACGAATGTACAAATCTAGTACACCATTCAATATTCCAATGATATGCATCTAGATCTAGACTTCGAAGACGATGCGTGAAATATTTCTGAACATTAATTTATTAAAATTTTAAGTCAGTAAAGCCTTGCATTCGGAAATTTCCTAATGCTATAGTCCTTTCAGGAACGCTATAGCCCAGGTACGCTGTTCTGCCTCACCGTGGCACCTGGGTGGAAACGGCTACTTGAGGGGGTAGCTAGGCTAAATTAATGGCGTTTACCCCTTGCACGGGCGGGGTTGTAAAAAAGTCCCCACAAACCTGTCACACATCCATACGCCGTTCCTCAAAGGACCGTTACATAAATGGCGAGTTCCCCACGGTTAGCTTGGTATAACGAAGGAAAATGGCGGAGGCTCCCGGTGTCCTCGGCCTTCGGCCATGTGCAGCCAAGCATGCGTCGGGGGCCAAAGGCATTGGAAACAGCAATGTTTTACATAGGCATTGACTCGGGTCTCTCTCAAACAGAACTGTGTTCTCACAGGTTTTGTTTTTTTTACTGTTTGGCTGGACGACCAATCAGGTTTTTTTTCAAACTTAGGGCTCGAAGAGCCTTCGGCTCAGCCCTTGGACATCACAAGAAGGAACGCTATAGTCCTTTCAAAACCGATGTTGGATCTATACTTAGAATCCGAGATCTAGATCTCTAGCCAAATTTAAATTTATTTTCATTTTTTTTTACTTGAAAAATGAAAGCAGATAAACTAGAGTTTTCCCCGGGTGGCCAACGAGCCAGTAATTCTTTTCTCAGCGATATACATCAAATGTTAAATTAGTATTTTAAAAAATCGTTACAGCCTTTTTTTTTTTATATCAGCGTCCAGGTTCCTTCGTCCATTAAGTTCTGTCTTGTGAAAAAAATACTTTAAAAAAAAAAAAAAAAAAAAGCTTATATAAGGGAAAGAACTGAACATTTACAGCCACATATCTCAATACTGTAAGCTTTATTTCTATTTTCTATATCAAACAAAATTAATACACTGTCACTAAATTAAATATGAAAATGTTAATTTTTAAACATTGATTTAAAGTCTGGTAAGGAACAATGAATCGATTGAGCAAAGTTTCAAAAACGGGAAGTGGGAAAAATAATGGGTACAAAATATGTATCACACAGACAAGCTTTGTAACATTTGGTATTTCGAGCTGATTAAAAACAATGAATGGGAAGAAACGTTACAGTGATTTTTGTACTGCTGTGATCCTAGTGACGTAAGCGGTGTCAAGTTTTTTTTTTTCCAATTGACGTCATATAGAAAATTTCATTCATAAAACATTCTAGCCAAAATTAATTTTTCGATAATGAGCCATTTTCAAACCGATATAACCCCAGTAAAGATCTCAATAAATATCACAGTAAAGATCTCAATAAATATCCCAGTAAAGATCCCACCAGTCAATGAATGATTTGAACTCACGCCGTGTGGCTTGAATGCTAACAGTATTCTAATAAAACAAACACGCTGTTCATCGGTCTCTATTTTCTTATTCAGTGGTTCCCAAACTTTTTCCTTAAAGAAAACACTTCGCACATTCTGAGAATTTAACGGAACACTTTATTTTTTAGAGAGATTAACTCACGTTATGGCCTACTAGTTAATTATTCCAGTAGTTCGTGGAACCCTTAGGCAGGCCTCACGGAACACTAGGGTTCCGCGTAACACAGTTTGGGAAACACTGCTCTAATTATTTAGTTGTATTATCTTGTTGACCCTATCGTGTATGAAGAATGTGCCTCCCCTGACTCTGGCTCTACACCCAGGTTTAAAAGTAAAGCGCCCTGGGGCACGTACAAAACGCCTCTTTTCCTTTTTAGTCTCCACTCCACCCCCCCCCCCTTTCCACGGTTGGTAGATAATCCCCTTTTCCATATCAATGGTTGTTTCCCAAATGTCATTTGTAGTTCACAACAGCTAAGTGCTAGAGACCTTAAAGGCCCACGCCCATGATTCAGCAACTCCCACGCTACTTTAGATAATAATAATAATAATAATGAAAAATCATCCCCAGATCTAACTTCTTTATGCTTGGGTAAGTTGAAGAATAGTAATGGGGATTTTTACTATACATTTGAATCACAATCATCTTCTTTTTTATTCTCATTTTTACGTTCAGATGACTAGACCAATATCTGAGATCAGGGTCGGCCTTAGGCGTAGGCAAATTAGGTAGCCTCCTAGAGCCTCCAGTCGATGGAAGCCTCGCCCAGGACTCAATGACAAATTTATTTTTTTAGAGAAAAACTTGCGAAACATGGATGAAATCTCAAACATAGCAGAATATTGTGGCTTTATATATACTAGCCTAACTCATAAGTCTAAGTCTTTACATTATAATTTACGAATGCTTAGAAACTACCTTTTAGACTACATATGTTAGAAGACCATCACTGAAATGTCGAAATGTTATTTCTAGTCTGTTGGTCATGAATCGTCCATGAATCACATTCATGCTATCGGCGCTATAGGAATTAAAATTATTTGTAGATTTTGATATAGATACAGGAAGGTTTCCAGACCAGGCAGCTCTCCATAGTTTTTTGGTAAACTTTAAAATATTACTTTACACCAAAGGCCCCTTTGAAGAATGTTACGCAAGAGGCAGCGCGCTGCCCATTCCTAAGGTCACTACAAGGCTACTACCGGCAGCTAGTTCTTCTACAGTGGTGTTTTAGGGCCAGTGTCTTGTTCGGGCATCTTTAAGGAGAGTGCAGTGTTGAAAGACATGCTCGGCATTCTCTGGTGACACTCAACCGGGGCCTATTTCACCAGCTTCGGGAACATATGTTGTCTCTTTCTGTTGTTTCCGGCTCTGAGGCGAAAAACTAGACGTCGGTCGTATCGGAATAGCTTATAATGGGTGTCGTCTTTCTTGTGATTTGGATGAGAACTTGTCCTTTTCTAATTCAACTTATACCACCACTTCACTCAAGTACAATTTCTTTCCCTTGCTCAAGATATCAAACAAAATAATTAATTACCAGAAGATAATTAGCTAACTGATATTTTTTTTTAATTAATTCTTGTGTTGTCAGGTAAAAGAAAAGATGTATGCAAAATTTCAGCTAGATCCGAGATTGGGTGTGCGAGAAATAACGTGTTCAAAAGTTTGACCAGACAGACAGACAGACAGACAGAGTGAGTTGATATAGGTGTTGTAAAAATTACTTTGTGCTTCAAGCAAAAAAAGCTAAGAAATTTGATTTTCAATGCTAAAAAGGGCACAGAAATTATCATGCAACTATTTATAGTTATACGCCATAGATGCAAATAAAGATCACAATAAAGACCATAGTAAAAATCTCACTAAAGATCATCATAAAGATCTAAATAAAGATACAACTAAAGTTCCTAGTAAAGATCTCACTAAAGATGCCATTTAAGATCCTAGTAAAGATTTCACAAAAGACCCCACTAAAGATCCTAGTAAAGATTTCACAAAAGACCCCACTAAAAAACCTAGCAAAGATTTCACAAAAGATGCCATTAAAGATCCTAGTAAAGATTTCACTAAAGACCCCACTAAAGAACCTAGTAAAGATTTCACAAAAGATGCCATTAAAGATCCTAGTAAAGATTTCACTAAAGACCCCAGTAAAGAACCTAGTAAAGATTTCACAAAAGATCCCACTAAAGATCCTAGTAAAGATTTCACAAAAGACCCCACTAAAGAACCTAGTAAAGATTTCACAAAAGACCCCACTAAAGAACCTAGTAAAGATTTCACAAAAGATCCCACTAAAGATCCTAGTAAAGATTTCACAAAAGACCCCACTAAAGATCCTAGTAAAGATTTCACAAAAGACCCCACTAAAGAACCTAGTAAAGATTTCACAAAAGATGCCATTAAAGATCCTAGTAAAGATTTCACTAAAGACCCCACTAAAGAACCTAGTAAAGATTTCACAAAAGATGCCATTAAAGATCCTAGTAAAGATTTCACTAAAGATCCCACTAAAGATCATAGTAAAGATTTCATAAAAGATCCCACTAAAGATCCCACTAAAGATCCTAGTAAAGATCCCACTAAAGACCCCACTAAAGATTTCATAAAAGATCCCACTAAAGATCCCACTAAAGATCCTAGTAAAGATCCCACTAAAGACCCCACTAAAGATCCTAGTAAAGATTTTACAAAAGATCCCACTAAAGAACCCACTAAAGATCCTAGTAAATATAAAGTGTTGCGAATCAAGAATACAGTCATCACAGATCGAAATCTAAATGCTATCTTTAAAAGACAAATCAACTTCTTAGCAGCAAGCATAATAAATTAAAAAGCTAGAAGACTTAAATAAAAATTTTGAATCAATAGAAGTCTAAAATCTGGCCAACGTGACGAACGTGAGAAAATAAACATGCAAACAAAACATGAATCTTACGGTTAGGTATTGGTCCCGTGAATGATAAATTATCTATAGAACAGGAAATGTACTGAATATGACTCTCTCTCTCCCTCTCTCCACACACACACACATACAACCACGAGTAACAACAAGCCCCTATCCCCTAACTGTCAAATCTTTTTTTTTTTTTTTTAGGTTGCGGTTACAAAGAAAAAAAAAACAAAAACTTGTGGTTATTGTTGCAGGTAAAAAATAGCTTGCGGTCAAATTTTGCGGTTAAACTGCAAAACAGTTGGTCATTCTCTGACAACGAATCCAACAAACCGTAAAGATCTAGTCATGCATGTCAATCAATGACTTAAATTCTGCTACACATTAGATCTCTTCTTAACCAACAGACCTGGATTATGATATTATCCCTGGTCTATCAGTCCATGATATCATTAAAATACACAGTCAGATAAAAGCATTAGCCAATACAAAACCCAAAAGAAATATCTTACTCTGGAACAAATGCAAGCTAACACAACTACACTAAGCTGCATTAAACTTTCAACAAACATTTTTATCAGAAAAAAAACATTAACCAACCAGTCGATGACCTATAGAATTTCATTAAAAATTATCTTAAAAACATTATAGAAAATCATATACAAACTGCCGAGACGGCTATGCTGTATAAATAAATGCTAGGTTAATAATAGATTAAAGAAGCTTTGTAAACAGAAGGAAAACATATACAGAAAATTTAAAGAAACTAAGGCAGAAAGAGTTTATAAAAAGTATATAAAAATTAAACACCTAACCCAAAAAGTAAGCAGACAGCTGCAGAGTGAATACATAAACAATGCATAATCTAAGGATTATAACAAAAACCTATGGTCATAAATTAAGTCTAAGAAAATGGAAACAGGTATAGCAGCATTAAAAGGAGAAGATAACTTAACACATAATCCTATACTCTTAAGCGAGCAATTCTTGTATATATATAAATTTTATTTCGCAAACGGCTCTAACGATTTTCTTTAAAATTTCACGGTATTTGCATAATAGTGAGAAAAAAATTCTCAACTCATTGGCCACATCGGGAAAACTCGAAGTCGACCATTATATCGGTTTGAAAATGGCTCATTATCGAAAAATAAAATTTTGTTACAATGTTTTATGAATGAAATTTTCTATATGACTTCAGTGGGAAAAAAAACGTGACACCGCTTACGTCACTAGGCTCACAGCTGTACACTAAGACTTTTCTTCGCAAACAAGAAAAAGTGTTAATGATTCAATTGGCGTAATTAAACATTTGCGCACCATCTTATTGTTCATTGATCCATTATGAAACTATGGAAGAAAAAAAATGAAATTAAATATCTTTATGTATGATTTGTTATTGTGTTTTAAAGGCCTTATAAATTGTTTACATTTTAATTACGTACACCCGTAGGTAGCTTTTACTTTGTTATTATTTTACAGGTGAATTACTGCAATGTGTCTAAGCTTCGAAGTCTACTGTCCCATACCAAAACATAGGAAATGGTCATAACACAGCTTATCTATGCCTTACTTGCACAACCAGGGGCGGCCCTAACATTTGCGGGGCCCTATGTCAAATGGATTGCGCGCGGACCAGTAAGGGTTGGGATAAGGATAATAAGTGAAAATTAAGATTTTGTATTAGAAAATAATTTCGTATTTGCATTACATTTTTTTTAAATGAAAGCTGACGATGCCGTTTTTTTATATCACGCATAGGACTGGCGTTTACCAGATTGACTCCCCAAAATGACAATTTTGTCTTTTTAAGGACATTTTTCTGAGTTTCAGGTGATTTCCAGGAGCTCCTTGAAAACAAGAAGACCACCGTAACCCTATTATAAATTATAATGGTTTAATTTAACAATTTACACCTAGAATTAGGCTTTTGAACCTTCGGGGTCCACTGCGGCAGCATAGGCCTAAAACTGGCCCTGATGACATCCAGATCGCGGTTAACGAATTTTCCTCACGCTGCTGCTTTTTTTAGTTAACCTATAAACCTCGGTAAAACAGAAGTCATGTTCCAGAAGTCACCCAATAAAACCTACTCAGCCCAAAGATCACCGCACATAGACATCCATTAAAGTGGTAGATAACTTCACATTATCTGGGAAGCATAGTATCAAATGACGCATTGCTTTAAAGAGAGGTTGATATGTGATCAGGGATAGTCGTGCTTTTGGACGCCTCCAAGCGAGAGTGTGGCGAAATAAATCGCTCCGCCTGTCTACAAAAATCAGTGTCAACCAGTGATTCTCCCAACCCCTGTATGTGGATCTGAGACATGAGTACTTTATAGAAAGCAACTAAGACTTCTTGAACGACTTCACCAAAGACCGCAATACAAACAGCGATATTCTTGCAAAATGGTATGGACGTCTTAAAATCCGACAGTCACGCTTTGCAGGGCACTTATTCCGTATGGGGGACGAATATATTTTTGGCAATGTTTTATTTTAAGTAAGCTGAAAGGTTGTCGGAGTAACAGAGATGCCTCACAATAACGCTTCTTTAGAATACTAACGCGATGTTTTTAACTCTTATGAAAAAATGCGCGATTTTACTTTGTTACTAGGTGCACGTTTTACACTATAACGTAGAGATTTTGCATCACTTGATGATTCTTACTAAAGCCATAATAATAAGGCTTGTCTTCGAGTCCGAAGATTTGTGAGGAATACAGTATTTCCCGTAACTGCGCAGCCCCAGCTGTGACCTACATATTTTGCCACATCTAGGGCAAGCATAACCATTGTCCGCAGGTGGTCGATTTAGATTTTCTTTTCGCCGTCTGCGTTTGTCCTCGGCAGCAGATTTTCTTTTGATCTCAAATGTGTATCCCGCGGCCTTCGTGAGTGACCTCCAGCTGTCTCGTTCGGAGGCCGCATACAACCAGGTGCTCTCTTCTATGTCAGCCAAGGAAAGTTGACGCCTAAGCTGGTCTTTAAAGCGTTTCCGTGGGGCGCCTCTGTTACGTCGACCACCTTTTAGCTCACAAAAAAAAGACTGCCTTTGGCATACGTTCGTCTCCCATACGGGATACGTGCCCTGCCCAGTGCAACTGTCGGACCATAAGAAGTCCCTCTATACTGTCCATACCGGCGTTGGCAAGGACATCGCTGTTTGTAGTGCGGTCCTGCCACCGTATGTCCATGATGGAGCGCAAGCATCTTTGGTGAAAGCACTCAAGAAGTCTTAGTTGTTTTCTGTAAAGTGTTCATGTCTCAGAGCCATAATGAATATATTAATTGCAATTAATTTTATTAAATGTCAGAAAGTAACCATTTTAAAAATTATACTGCAAAGACTTTCTTCCAAGCCTATAATAGCCCAATAGTTTTACGCGAAAGAAGCAATGTAAAACGTTAAGACGTGAGCTGTGGTTTTCTATAGGCCTACTGTTGGGGGGACTTTCTATTCTAATTGCCATGTACAATTACATTGAGAACTGACAGAACGAAAAAGCAACTCTTCAGATTGATAGTCTTTACCCAATCGTACATTTTCGTAATTACAACAATATTCCCAAAATGACTACTTTAACAAATTATTAATCCGAGCGAGGCTCGGTCACCTGATATTGATATACTAAGGGACTGGAAAGAAGCTCACCCCCCCCCCCCTATTTAAAAAAGGAGAAAAATCTGACCCAGGAAACTACAGACCAGTATCACTTACCAGCATCACATGTAAAATCCTAGAAAATATAATATGTAGCAACATCATAAACCACTTAGACAAACATAATGTCCTCACACCATACCGACATGGCTTTAGGAAATATAGATCATTTGAAACACAACTAATAGGACTAAACGAAGATTTTTCAAAAGGTTTAGATGATAGTGAGCATATAGATGCTATCTTACTAGATTTTTCCAAGGCTTTTGACAAAGTTCACCACCATAGTTTGCTTAAAAAATTAAAATATTTTGGCATTGATGGTCTATTGCATCAGTGGATTAAAGATTTTCTGATTTTCATCACCTGCTGGTATGGTAATACTTCACTGGCACAAAGACTTAGACTAATAGACTAATTAAAAAAGCATCGTATATCACTCGAACACAGCTACCAACTCTTAAAGAGCGTTTTCATGAAAGATGCCTTTCCAAAACACTCACGATTCTTAAAGATAACCTGCACCCATTAATCCACTGTTACATAAGATCTGAACGAAGTGGTCGTCTCCTTTCCATTAGGACTAAAACAGAAAGATTTAAAAACTCCTTTATCCCACTATCGGTCAGAGTGTTACAAGATCAGCTGTCGTCATCGAGAAGTACATAGAAGTCTAATTCATAAAGCGCTGGTTGTGAGTGTGTATGTGTTTCGTGTGTGAATGTTCGAATTTTTCATCTATATTGTTATTGTACAGTAGTTACGATGAGGTTGTCAATAGTAATCAAACTGAATTTCCATTTGATTGGATCAATAAAAATTATCTTAAGATATCTATCTTATCGTATAAGTATAAATAAATAAATATATATATATATATATATATACATGTAGGCCTATCAACGCCTGTATTAACACACATTGTTGTTATACATGTCAAGAAACACATTGACATATTTCAAGACACATATCAACACATACATAAACTAAAACATTAGCACACGAATATCAACACACACACATCAACATTCATATCAACATACAAAAAGTATGGTAAAGCGCAAGGCTTCCGAACCGAGGGGTCCCGGGTTCAAATCCTGGTGAAGACTGGAATTTTTTATTTCGGGATCTTTATGGTGCCTCTGAGTCCACTCAGCTCTAATGGTAATTGACATAAGCTGGGGAAATGTTAAGGCGTCTGGACGTTCTGCTGGCCACATGACACTCTCGCTAACCGTGGACCACAGAAACAGATGGCCCTTACATCATCTGCTCTATAGAAAGAAAGGTCTAAAAAGGGCCCTTTACTTACTTTTATTATAGTCTATTTCAAATATTTATTTTTGCTAATTATTTCTATTCAACTTTGTAATATGGGGTTGTGCATGCAGGCTCTCAAAATTACATTTAAAAATCAAAATCTTTCATGCGGAATTAAAATAAAATTCATAATTGAAAAATGATACTCGATTTTGACCAGGGCCGAATTTAAGCAAGTGAAGGCCTTTGGCAGAATTCTAGTGCAGGGCCTTACCTTTTTTTTTTAAAACGAAAATTAACTTAATTAGTTAAAGAGTTGACCTACATTTAATAACATTTGCATTCCTTTTCTATTTAGGAGATTTTCGCGATAAACTAAACAATGTCAAGGACGCTAACATTTAATTTCAATGTTGCCAACTAAATTTAAAACAAAAATGAGCTACAAAAAAAAAAAAGAGCTTTGAAAATTTGATTCAAGAGGACTAAAAAGTACAAATAATTAATTATCATACAATTTTAATAACAAACCTAGCTCATCAAACTTCCTATATTATGTTTACCGGATACACCAAAGTGTTAGTTATTATAGCTTTGCTGTCATACAATACAATATCTATTGAATATTTATTAAAGTTTAAAAATGTGTTAGTTTCTGAGCACCCCTGGGGTGAGGTCATGGTTGGCTGCACTGTCTGCACTGCCGTGAATCCAGCACTAATGGACCTCATTCACCAATCGTAAACAAACAACATTTAGCCACGTGATTCAATATATCTTCTATACAAATTATGTAATCTATAGTGGCTGTCACGTGATACGTATTTTTCATTGTTTTATCAATATTATGACGTGGCTAAATGTGTTTATTTACGATTGGTGAATGAGGTCCATTGTGAGTGTCACAGGACCTGTCCTTAGCGAAGAAAGGCGTCAATTAGATCTAGTTCCTGTCAAATTTTTTTTTATAACCAGTTGAACTGTGCTCCTTTTTTCCACACAAATGAGAATAAATCTTAGTCAAACGTTATTCGGTAATTGTTTGAAGTGTTTATAATTGAAATAATAATGCGAATATCTTTCACTACGGTTAATAAAGACGAGAGTAATATTTCACGTAATTGCACAGACTCAGCCTTGACCTACACGACTGCAGTAGTTTACATGATCGTCTCTGAATCATCTCGCCAGTTTTAAGGGTTGTTCCTCGTGGGAGGAGCGGGGGGGGGGGGGACACACGCACCAAGATCAAAAGACACGTCACTGTTAAGTCGTTATCAACTGTGCTATTGACAGTTACAACCTCATTTTTTAAAATTCTTTCAACCCGGTCTCTCACGTTTGTTCCACTGTAAAAACAATAATGAAATTTTGAGAGATTAAAAGTTAATCCCTATGTTAGTAACATAACAAATTCCATTCAACTACAAGTCGTCCCCTGGTTCTATAATTCTCAGGAATGCTTTTCTTCTTTTTATATCGAATTAGAAAAAAAAAAACAACTTTGACTCAATATGTTTTGGTCCCTACCTTTCCCCATGTCGAGTTCATTTCCTTATCTGCGTCCCCATCGAATTCTTGTAGAACTTTCCCTCGTACTATCATCTCTCGTGACACAAATTTAAACAAATAGCAGATTTGACTCGGAGTTACCGGCCTTGAAATACGAAGTCTATTTTATTGATGGCATTTTTTGGGTACTTTATTTAAACACTAACATTATAAAGAAATATAAGTCCAGGTAAACCTACTTGGTAACTAAACTAAAAGAAGTAGACTGACAAGCCTAATTGGTAACTCAATTACAAGAACTAAAAGCCCAGTAAACCTATTGGTAACTTAACTCTAATAAATAATTGTCCGGTTAAACACTTGGTAACTCAACTTTATGAGCGATCGTAGGGCGGGAAAAAAAAGCTAAGACTTCATTTACTGTTAGATTTCTTTAGGGATTGCGTCTATTTATATAAATAGTTTTCAAGACAGAGACATTGAATTCATGTGCTTTAGTATTATAAATTTGCTTTCCCAAGTACAGTTTTAAAACTATTAATAGAATTAAAATAATGTGTAAAAAAACAAATACATTAAACGGAGACAAATCCAATATGCTCAAATTCTTCTTCCATGCAGATGTAAAATCTTGAGAGCTTTTTTTTTTTTTTTTATTTAGTAAAGAAAGATTTTTCTTTTCATTATGACTGTTATAGGGTGTGTTTTTGTGTTTCTATTGTGATGGTGGGAAGAGGTCAACAATTGGTTGTGAAAGATGCAAGATAGGTGGCGTTGTCGTCACTTGGTCTTAGGGGAGACCACTAAAGATCGCAAGACTGAAAGGTCGTGTTACTGTAATGAGTTAGATTTAGTTATAGAAATATTAATTACTAAAGTCTAGTAAATGGATTTTATCTCATATCAATTTGATTATGTCTATATTATAATAAAAGCTATATTTAATATTGTTCATAAAAGAAGTTACTAAAGTTATTTCAAGTTTTACAAGTTAAGTAGTTGTCTACTAGCAGATGGCACTAGAGACCAACGGTAGCCCACACCAATGACACTATCGAGTTTATAAGGTTGTGATATTTCTCATATCATTTTTAACACACACACATACACACACAAGCACACACATACACGAGCGCACACTTACACAATCAGAGTTGCTCCCATAATTTGATTTATATTTATAAATCGTGGACTCGATTCTGGGCACCTGTCACTATCGAACTTAAAGTAAATGATAGTTACATTCAAAGTTTCAATATCTAATTACAAACTTAAAAATACACTGGAAAGGTACTCCGATCTCTGGGACTAATAAAGGGCCAATCGAATATATAGTCGTAAGTGAGAGAGCAGCTCTGTAGTCTTTCTAAGGGAGGCAACTGACAACAGAAATGTAAGTGTAACAAACCAACAATGAGGTTCCATATCAAATTTGCCAATGTGCACACCCCCCTTAAACGAATATCCCATCCTCCTTATAATTTAGCATGGGCTAAATAAAAGAACCGATAGGGAGAAAGGCCTTTGGACGAGTTATAGCTTTGGACCAAATATTAGCCTACAGGAGACCATGTCGCATGTTCGGCATCCTTGTTTGCCTATCTTTGTTCTCTCAAAAACGTTTCCGCCGAGCGTGCCAAAGCCGAAGCCGGTGAAACAATGAACCTCGGATACACGGAAGTTCAATCGTGTCCGTGGTTAATTGTTTGTGAGGGTCCAAGAGTCTGTGTGACCAGTACATTGACCAACCGTCTTCACGTTTGTACAAGAAGTCATCTCAGTAGAATTGACTGAAGTAAGAAATGTTTCAAAGAAAAAAAAGGACCTCTTCAAAAACGCCATCAAAACGTCATCAAAATGGCATAAAACGTCATCAAAACGACATCAAAATATTCACCGTATCGTCATAAAAAAAAACCGTCATCAAAAAACGTCACTAAAACGTCATCAAAATGTCATAAAAACGTCATCAAAACGACATCAAAATATTCACCAAAACGTCTCCAAAACGTCATGAAAACGTCAAAAAAGTAATAAAAAAAAAAAAAAAAAACCTCAACATACAAAGAAAATACAACAACAATTCAAAACTGGTCGGAGCGGCTTCCGAACCTGAGGTCCTGGATTCGAATCTCTGTGAAGGCTGGGATTTAGAATATTGGAATTTTTAGGGCGTCCCTGAGTACAAAATTTAAAATATGCAAAGTTATATGATGGAAAGAACTGCTTAATTACTGTCATATCTTTCAATAGTGCAATATTTATGTCCCCTTTTTATATATATAACACAATTAATTAATTAGTTACCACTAATAATTTAACTATTTTTTTAAAATTGATTCATGCATTGTCTTCGACGAAAAAGAATTGTACAAAGTTTCAACTTGCTCCCAGAATGGGAAGTGGGAGAGAACTATTGTGTACAAGATGTGTACGAGACAGACAGACCAAGTGAGTTGAAATAAGTTTTGTAAAAAGAAACAACTGGAATACAACTAAAAGAGAATCCCCTGAAAGAGAAACAACTAAAAACGAAAGAACTAAAAAAGAAAAGGAAACCATTCGGGGGGGGGGGGGGTGTGGAGAAGCAAGCAGAAAAGAAGAAATCTAAAAAAAAGTTATAAAAACAGCTGAAAAGAAAAAGATAAAAAAATAACAACTGACGACTAAAAAGAAACCAACAACAACAACAACAACAACAACAACAACTATTTCAAAAAACGAGTCCCAAAGAAACAACTATAGTACAACTAAAAACTTCACAAACAACCATTGGTAGGATCAAACAAAAAGCCTCAGGTAACAAATCAAAGGGAGAGAAACTATTCGTGATTCACTTTAATTTTAAATTTAGCCCCAACGTGAAATGCCCACCCCAGCCCCTGGATTGTCCAGTCTAACCCTAATTGCTATCTTGATCCAGTTGTCTACAATGACTGCAATTTCTAAAAGTCATCAGGACTCCAGCATTATCATTTGCTTCAAATACAAAAACCGGAGATCAATAAAAGGGAAAATTTGGCTGGGAATCTTTAATCCTTAGGAGTTTATTGGAGATTTGTATACACTGTAGGATAGAACTGAGTACCTAGTTCCACATATGTACACAATATATAAATAAAAGTAGGCGTACAATTTTTGACCACCTCTTCGAATCAAATGCTCTAAGCTCTTCCATTTATGGCATAAAATAGTTAAAATACGTAAATGAAATTAGACTCATTAGACTTTTAATCAATGGCTTGAAAACCTATTTCAATAGAAATAGACAACTTACAAGAGGTAATTAAAGGAGATTTGATCCATTATACCTAGGACACACATAGAGATGCTATTAAAATTAGAACTTATTTAGTTGGCAACAGTGAAGTTCAAGTTAGCGACCTTGACATTGTTTAGTTTACGTGAAAATAGCTCTAATAGTGTGTCGATTTCTGTAGATTTAAAGTTTTTCTAGTTCATACAACTTATGATAAACACATTGTTTGGAACTCATTTTACCAGACTCTTATAACTTATATAGATCCATAGATATATGGCCTACTTCGGTCGAGTAGCAACTATGAATAATCTCATAGAAATGATATGAAAGCCTGGGCATTAACTATGGTCCGAAAGATGTCACCCAGACAACAGTTCCGCCTTCTCCAAGCATCTGATGTGTCCAATGACACCGCAACTACCCGAAACAGTTTTGACAGCACTGTGGACTGCAAGATGTCTATGATTTTTTTTTCTCAAGGTTGACTCTTGAAGCCCTTCCCATGTTTGGGCATAGCCGCAATGCAGCATAGATTTGAATTCTCTTCAACTAGACTCTGCAGCCAGCCAAGCAAGCGAGGCTCTCTTGTCCAAAGCTGACCAGT
Source organism: Biomphalaria pfeifferi (assembly GCA_030265305.1). Lineage (NCBI taxonomy): Eukaryota > Metazoa > Mollusca > Gastropoda > Planorbidae > Biomphalaria > Biomphalaria pfeifferi. Next base: position 3,781,027 of record JASAOG010000052.1, on the reverse strand, counting down.
TTTGGTGACATATATAGATTTTAGTTATACATTTAGATATTTAGTTACAATTTAGAAATAGCATAACATTAATTAATATTGTCAACAACAACAACAACAAAAAAATAGAACACAAACTCTGAGGCGGCCCCCGAAAGATCAACACATAGGTAGTTAATTAAATGATTGTTAATAAGATGTGCGTTAATGAAGGCTTGACCTAACCGGTTTGATTAAATGGTCATCATTCATGGCTTCTTAAAGAGTCATTCGTTTGGTGGAATGTTACGGGATACTACATTAGAATAGTTGCAATAATGATATGAAGAATCTTTTTTTTTTTATTGAAATAATAATCGTATGTAAAAATTCATAATGGAACATAAAACAGACGGAATTGGTAAATGCTTAGTGGCTCTTGTTACAGCAAATTCAGAACAATGCTGCTCGAAAATAAGTCGTGATTCTGATTACTTCTGTCTTGTGTACACTCCTATGACTTCCTGTGTATGTACGAATCTATTACATACTTGAGATCAGTGCACCTACAAAAAAAAAACGCCCATGTATCTAAGTGACATGATCACTCCATAATATCAATAGGTCTATGTCCCTCAGAGAGTCCTGCGCTCCACGGACACATCGCTTCTAATCGTGCCACGTTTCTCCCTCAAATGTTACTTTTGTTGTGGTATTTTTCAGTTTATGACGAACGGCTTGAAACTCGCTCCCCATTTGATCTCTGACAAACAACTTTCTTCATTACATTCAAGAGGAACAAGGCTCTCCGGAATACAGTTGGATATTGGATCATCAGATTTCACTTCTTACAAAGAGAAAAAGTATTTACCACACAACTGCATTGTAACACAATCCACTATTTTACAACTAAGTCTAAGAATTCTTTATTGATCGAAGAAATGATAAGAAAATTAAAAAAACACCAGTATATGAATTCTTTTTCAATTGCATCAATATTTTTTTTTAATTGTCAACACTCACCATTGTAAAAAAAAAAAAGGTGACAATTATTTTACATTTTTAATTTCTTGGTCTCTTTCCAGTATGTGCCGATGTGCCAAAAACCCAAACTATCAAATATCAAATACTTGTCAGTATGGACGCTCCATCTAAATTTCATTCTTAAATCTAATTGATACATTAGAATGTGGAAATAGTTAATTTTGTTTCTTTGTCAGAAATAATGAGACATTTTTTTCAGTGGTTGCCATGGAGATGGCAACTGTTCACTTGATATTGCGTCATTAAACTTAGCCCACATTTTTCAACCCTAACCCTAACTCATTCACCTTACACATACACACACACAGAAAGGTACGCTTTCACGCACACCCACAGTGTTACACACACATACACACACACTGTTAGCACTAGAATAAAACAAGAAACCCAGAAAAAATGGCTCAGATCGTTGAAGGGAAAAGTCGGGGGCGGCTAAAAAATAAATAAATTGTCACACTGTAGGGCCCTTCAATGAAAAGAGCTGCGCGCGCATTGTGTGACCCAAGGATAATGGGGGGCGCCCAACGGATCAAAAGAAATACTTTCTCCCAGGCGCTGCGCCACACTTAATCAGCTTTTTTGGATGCCGGGTCATTAGATGTCAAATGACGTTTAGAAATGGGGGGAGGGGGGGAAGGAGTGTTTGATCTGAGTGACGTGTCACTTTTAGGTGTTGTCACTCCGTGTTGTGGCGGGTAGAGGGCGGGTCAAAGATCAAAATGATCCGGAAAGAAAAAAATGAATGGGGTATTTGCATTTTCTCGATCGATGACATTTACATGGTTCTTTCCCCTATATTCTCTCTTCTTTATTGCGCTTGTAAAACGTGAAGTAACCTTTAGGCCTCAATTAACTCCCCTACTAGAGCTATTTGTTTCTGGGTATTTAAAAGTATTATTACAATGAAATTAAGCGGCGCAGTGACTGAGTGGTTAAGCGCTGGGGTCCGTGTTCGAATCTTGGTGAAGACTGGGATTTTGAATATCGGTATTTTTAGGGCCACCCAACTCCAATGGTTACCTAATGGGTACCTGACTTAAGTAGGGGAAAGTAAAGGCGGTCGTTGGTCGTTGTGCTGGGCCACATGACAACCTGCTCGTTAACCGCTGACCATAGAAACAGATGACCTTAACATCTTCTGGCCCATGGATCGTAAGGTCTGAAAGGGGAACTTTTCTTATTACAATGGAAATAAAAAAAGACAATTACAGACATTCATTCAAAATAAATAAATTCACGGATGCACGTGTCAGTCTAATTGAACATGTTGATTAGACTAGAGAATTAAACTCTGTTAAGTCAAGGCTGATTCAGGCAGCCCGTTCATGCTCCATTGGTACTAGACAAGAAAGTTGTGTTTTAATTTCGGCATCTAAGCGATCTCGTCTTTTAGAGGGAGAAGTAAATATTGGATCTTCTTAGTTTTATTCTCGCTCTCTCGTTCTCTTTCTCTCTCTCACACACTCCTTCTCTCTTTCCTTCTTTCTTTCTCTCACAGACACACACACACATTCTTTCTCTCACTCTTTCATCCTTTTTAAACACACTTTCTCTCCACCCACCCCAATAACACTCTACACACTTTTCAAATGACACATTGATTGAACACGCTTGTTTCAGACTTGGATGTTTACGTTTGAAATTCTGGAAGTCCCCCCCCCCCCCCTCTCTCTTCCCCAAGTTCACTCAATTTCTTCGAGAAATGTCACATTAGCATTTTGATCACGACATTTGAGGGCGCCCCAGACTTGTGGCGTTAGCGGTGGACTGAGCAGAGCTAGAGCCACTTCTGGCAGTTATGTCTATTCTACATTACTCAATAAGATCTATTTGGTCTATTCTCTGGAGCTACTTCTGCCAGCGATGTCTATTCTACATTACAGAAAGAGATCTATATGGTCTATTCTCTGGAGCTACTTCTGACAGTGATGTCTAGTCTACATTACACAAAGATCTATATGGTCTATTCCTCACATATTAGATTTCATGTCAAGGAAATGAAATACAGTGGTGGCGTATATTGTACAAATGGGAAGGACACTATCACACTATTGGAAAACATTGTTGTTTCTTTTCTGTTATTAATAAAAGTGAACCAGGAAGTTAGGTTGACCTCATCAAGCCCCGCCCCTTTCTTCCAGGATTTTTAATGTTAACACATTGTTTGTTTGTTTTGGAAACACGCGGCGGCTGCCATTTCTGTAAAGCACTGAGACGTTGTTTTTGATGTCCTCATAAATTATGACGAAGCCAAAGAAAAACGACATTATCAAAACAAGATTAAGACAAGATTTAGATCAAGACAAGATCAAGACAAGTTCTAGGCAAGTTCAAGACAAGATCAAGACAAGTTCTAGGCAAGTTCAAGACAAGATCAAGATAAGATCTGGGCAAGATTAAGACAAGCTCAAAACAGGATCATAACAAGATCACAAGATCAATAAAAGATCACGGCAAGGTCAAGACAAGATCACGACAAGATCAATAAAAGATCACGACAAGATTAAGATAAGATCACGACAAGATTAAGACAAGATCACGACAAGACCATGGTATGATGATTGACATGATGATTGACATGAATATTGACATGATGATTGACTTAGGACTTTCTAGATGTTGAACGTTCCCTACGAAGGTCATTACGTCCTAACACAGACTTCCTGCAGGAGGCCGGGAATTGTAGCGGAAAGGACTCAAACCCTTTAGCATCATAACGAGATTAGTAAGTTTCCATTAAGGCCCACCTTAGGCCCTTTGACCAACGGAAAGGATTTCACTAGAGGCCACGACTAAGCCACAGTCTTTGGTTCTCCCATCCCCCCTCAGCAAGGCCGGAAGTGTTTCTACGTGCTCCGATGCAGTACTGCCACTGACGGTGAGAGACCATTCACCACAGCGTATAACTCCCTTGTGAGGAACGGTGTGGCGAATGGGACGGGTTAGAGGAGCCTTTCTTTTATACTCTTGTTTGCTTAAACGTGGTGTGGAGGCCCCCACCGGAGGCACTGTTCTATCTATTTGTCTCTCTAACAGACGTTGCCACGGGAGTACCTCTATGGGGGCTGGAATATACCTCCAAACGACCACATAGCCAGTTACTTTCATTAAATAAGCCATTTTCTATTTTAATTAAATTTCTTGGAAAAAAAAATCTAATCCCAAATTTACGAGGAAATAAGTAAACGTTAAAAAAAGGCCGAGCACGAGATTAGATAAGACAATCTTTACGACATCAGAATCATTTCCTGTAGATAATCTTTTTACGACATATATACCCATTCCCTGTTCTAGCGCTTCTTACCTATAAATTTTATTTACTCTTGACTCCTGTAATTTTAACACCCTACCATTTCTAAAAAAATGTCCTTGTTTAATTGTAAGAAAACATTTACCGTTTGAGATAAACCTATTTGATCCAAGCGTAATCCGACATTTCAGTGAGACCAAGCAAGTTCAAGGTTAGGCTGAGGGAGAGGGGGGGGGGGAGCTCGTGGATCGGGAGGATATTGTCGCAAAAAGCGCAATTTAAGGCGGGAGCGCATGATAAAAGGAGTGTGAAGATGTTTGAAGGAGAACGGGGAGGAGGGAGAAAGCGATAACTATTCGATTCGCTGATCTACGTTCTTAATTGTGCATGGAATGTGGGCGCTCGTGTTTAATGCATTTAATCATGTGCCAATACAGTCGAGTCCGTTTAATCAAACCATACTGGGATCCGATCGTTTTGGACCTAATAACCGGCTGGTCCGATTAACCGGATTCAATCGTATAATAAATAGGATTTGTGTCGGTACTTTAGGATTCGGTCCGAATAAGCCGATAAGAATATTAAACGATAAGAATGTGTTTCTAATCTGATGATAATTGCATTTAAATCTAGACTCAGTGTGATATTTGTTAGACACTGAAAGCAGAAATATTAAAAGTCTTTTTATAAAAGTCTCATGGAAATGAAAATATTAGAAACAAAGGGACGTGACAAGGATAATATGAGACAGTGGTTTAACCGAGACCAATCGATATAAAAGGCCTGAACACTGACCTGCAACGTCGCAACCTGTGGGCAGTTTAGACCGATAGGATTAGCGCTTTGCACGTCACAGGTCTGTACAACGTGGCAACGAGCTATTGGCAGGGGCGGACTGGCTATATGGGCAAATGCCCGGTGGGCCGGTATTCAAATGGGCCGGTAGGACCACAGTAAGCATCTGTATTTTATAAGATAAGGGCTGCATGGATGCCACTACTAAATTGTGAAATGTTTTATAGTATTAATTTTTTTCGGGGGAAGGGCCGCTGAGCGAAGTATTGTTTACAAATCTTTTACAGACTCTAACAAAGTCTACTAATTTAATCTAACATATTTTCCGAAATAATATAAAGCCTACATCTGTACTGCTTCATCCCTTTAGGGCCTATACACCTTTTCGATTAAAAAGCAGCATATAGGCTTTATTTTTAATAAGGAGATAGTGTTCACTGTAAGCATGTGTACAACTATAGATACATTATCAAATTTAAGATAATGATTTGGAGGACAGCTAGAGTGACTGCTAGACCTAGAACTGCATATCTATCATAAAATATACAATTTATGGGCCGGAAGGTATAGAAATGCCCGGGCAGATTTTGATACACAGTCCACCCCTGGCTATTGGTCTCCACTGCCCACAGGTTTTGAGTGGGTCAATGTTTAGGCCTTCTTCGTCGAAAAGTCTCGGTTTAACTCCCTTTCGGGTGTTACATCTATACAGTCAGGTCACGCACACGGCGTTTAATCAAAAGGAAATGATCACGGAATGTCTACATGGCAGCTATTTTAGTCACGTGACAGCCCGACACGTCAACCAAATCTCTTAGAGATACATGTTTGTTGCTTTTTTACTTCACGTCCAACATGTTTATAAACAGTAAGCCAGAAGTGAAAGCGGCCTGACACGAGACTTAAAAAAAAACACACACCTCTAAAAGATCAGTGTTTACAATGTAACAATAGAATTTTAACAAGTAAAATTTGAAAAAAAACAAAACAATATACTTTTCCAAACAAAAAACTGGGCTTATAATAAGATTAATTTTATCAATTATTTTGATTTAATCATTAAATGTATTTGTAGTAGATCTAGAGTGAATCTAGGCTTACAATAATAAATCTGAGCGATTGGAAATATTTTTAATATTGTTTTTGATTTAGCACAATTTCATTCTTTTAGCTTTCTAAATGGGCTATGGTCCAATCACTTGTGTGGACCAGTCGGAGAGAGGGATGGGGAAGGAGGCTGTATCTGGGAGAAGAGTTCCGTGATGGCTTTTAAAAATCAATTTTTAAAAAAATGTTCGACTTGAATTCGAACTCAAGGGCTCATACCACCTCAAGTTTACACGCTAGCCACTGAGTCAGCTACGTGATTATTAAAATAGAAGTTTTAATAGTTATCTATTGTTAGTTTCAAATTTTTAGGCGACGATCTGATTGTCTAAAGCCGGGATCATCTCCTCTTAGCTATTACTGTCGCTATATAAAACGAAATGAATTAAATGTGATATGATTAATTAATAAAGCAATTGGTCGATTCTTTTTCGATTTATTCATATGCTTTTGTTATGGGCAATGAATAATTATTATGCAAAGTTTCAACTTGACTTGAGAAGGAAAAGTGGGAGCAATGACATGTACAAGATACCACACAGACAGACAGACAGACAGACAGAGTGGTGAGTTGAAATTAGCTTTGGAAGAACTGTAATTAAAATAAAATGGGTTAATTTGTTTCCTTCTGATTCACCCCAATGCTTTGTAGCTTTAACCACAGGTGTACCAGGGAACAAATAGATGTGTCAGGGAATACAAGACACAATAGATTGTCAGGGAACAAAGATACAATAAAGGTGCCAGAAAACAAAGATACAATATATGTGTCAGGGAACAAAGATGCAATAGATTATCAGGGAACAAAGATACAATAGATGTGTTGTCAGGGAGCAAACATTCAATAGATGTGTCAGGAAATAAAGTAAATTCTATATGTTTAGCTGGCTTCATCTAATCAAGTAATTCCGGTACAGGAGGCACGTATTTTATTTTTTTTTAAAATCTCCTGTAGTCGATGCTTTTCTATTTCTAGTCTTTGGTTTAAAACAACCAACAAACATCCTTGTCAACTTTCAGCTTACATTGTACTGTCCATACCATTTTCTACCATTATTAGTATTGGAATGTGAGCGTCCATCGAGATGACTATGTTTGCAGTGTTCCCCGGGGGCTACTTCCTGCATAAAACGCTTTGCCCTCTGACTATGGCGCTGTCCGGGCACGATGAATAATGCACGCGATTAGAAGTCATCACGCGACACAGACGAGTACAAAAAAAAAAAAAAAAAAAACACAAAAAATAACAACAACTGCTGTTTACAATTCATTTGGTGGACAGAGCAGTCTGGACATAGTTAAACTGGACAGAGGAATTTTAATGAAGATGGGTCAGTTGTACGCCCCCATTAGAAGGAAAAAAAAAAGAAATAAAATGTATTTCCTTCTTTACCAGCGGGCTCGTTTCGATAAACAAAAACTGATTACCACATCGGAATCGATACTCAAAACCGTTGCGTCTGCAAATGATGAAATCGATTATGTAACCGAAATCGCGCACATCAGCGATAACTCTGTACAAACATATTGTATCTGGTAATCGTTACGAGTTGTTTAGTTATTCCATTAAAAGTATTCCAAGAAATGGAATCGGTAAAGTCCTAAGTAGGAAACGAAGGAAAGGCTGTTCGCTCCTCCCGAGGCGTCGCTCTGATCGGTGTCACGCGGTGCTGTAAAATATACATTAGCTACTGGTGCGCCTCTGTAGTAGTTGGAAGTGTCTTAACTATAACGAGTACATCTATAGGTTTAAAGCATGCACAGCAAATATAGCAGACGATACAGTTAAGAAATGAACTTCAAGAGTGGAGAGTCATTGAGGTCTTTGTACTGTCTAATTTATACGTCACAAAATCTCTTACTTTTTTTTTTTTTTTAAATTTTGGGTTGGGAGGGGAGTCATGGAATTACTAATTGAGTTAGGGAACAAATAAACAGCTCTACCGCTGAGGCTACTGTACTTTGTCTTAGAAATATCTATCACCGTATTGGGCTAGAACAGGACGTAATGGTCACACGGTTGTGGGTAAAAGTTTACTTTCACAATGCTCAGTCCATTCAATCTGTTAAGTTTCAATTGTAAACAGTCACACTTTTTTCCCTATCAGAACATACGTACATTATGTGTTCATGTTTCAGTTTTCTATTATAAACAATTTTTGTAAAATGTAGCAATAATGAAAAGACCAGATTAAAACATTCCTCCGATCTGCATTTATCCAATTTTTCCACCCCCTCCCATTCTAATAATATCCTTGATGCATACTAATCCTGTTCCCCCCCCCCTTTTCTTTCTCTTTATTTTCTCTTTTAGTGTGCCTGTCAAGGTCTAAACTGTCTGTACATCAGTCTGTTCAACTGTCTGTCTGTCGCTCGTTCTTTTATTTTAATTCTTTTGCATAAAATATACTATTTGACGTAAAGTTCAATTGTTATTGTCCTCCCCCCCCCCCCCGTCTCCTCTCTCCGCCACTCTTCCATTGTTTGTTTTTTTTGACGAAGTAATGGTGAAACTCTTCTGTAAATTAAAATTTTGGCTAAAATTTTGACACAAAATAAAAAAAAAGGTTTCTTATTTGAACGTATGGGAGAAATAGTTAAGACTTCATCTAAATAAACAACCAAAAGTTAACAGATTGTCGGAGACACAGACTGTTCACTCACACCAACACACTTTTACACTCACAATAGTAACAATTTAAATGAAGTACTTACCAACATTGAGTTCATGGTATTGCCAGGTTAATCCGATGTTTGCAAGAAATACTCCAAATAAAAGGAAATTCCCGATGCTTCTAAAATTATCCGAATGTTCCACCAAACGATGCTTCATGTTTTCACAAAAAACAAAATGTTATATCCTAGATTTTTAACCTGTTGGTTACCTCCAGCATGTGATATGTTATCCATCGCCTACGCTCTTTTCGGGGTAATTTTTCAGCAGAACATCAAAACGAACCAGCGCGGAATTTAACGAGCATACATCCGCCGAGTCGGTGACGTCACTTCCTCCAGAATGGCGCGATGGCCACGAGATATTTTCTCTGAAGCGAAATGTTGATGGCATCTTGCAATTTGTTTATTTTGTTTATACGCCGGTGTTATCGATTGTCATCCGGATGAAGCATGTCTATAAGGTCGGGATCTAAATCACAACAAAATAGGTTAACAACATTAAGCATTAGTACAGAATAGCTCAGGAAGATTATCTAGTATATATGTATTCAAAATGCTTGTAAAATCACAAACATCAGCTTCAGATTATGTTTTATCTTGTCGTGAATCCGTTCCGGAAGTGAAGTCACGGGTGCAATGACGAGATTATGGGGGAAACAGTTGTTGATTTTGAAACTTTTTTTTTTGAAGAAGAGTCTGTCAATATACAGGTAGTCCTCGGGTTACGACGGTCTCGACTTACGTCGTTTCCTGGTTACGACGCTGTTTACTACGGCTCAGTCCGACTTACGCGGTTTTGAGACGTATGTCGAATTATGTGCAGTGGCGGAGGAATACATTTATACAGTAGTGTAGTCCAGTACTGTACACTGTACCGTTACAGGAGGACAACTAGTCTCCTGCATGCCATAGAACCCTTCATAATGGCTCCCAAACGTAAGCCGGTTTTGCGACGTATGCCGAATTACGTGCAGTGGCCTGCAACAGAGCCTGCAGCAGAGCCTCCTCTACCTCACCTGCCCCTCTTGACTCACCTGCCCCAGTATCTCCAGCAAGTTCTGAAGCTTCCTCCCAATAAGCTTGTTCTCTCTTTGGCATTGTTATTTTTGTTTATTACAGTACACTGTTTATTACTGTTACAGCACTTACAGTACTGTATAGTACAGTACAGTATTTCATTATAAAAATTACTTTTCTGCCCAATATTTTACTGTTTTTATTGATAATTATGTATTAGAATAGGTGTATGTATAGGCCTAGAAGTGCTTGCAGTACAGTATAGTACTGTTATTATGCTACAGTACTCTTGATGAATGTATGATCCGACTTACGTCGAAATTCGGTTTAAGACGCCGCGTAGGAACGGAACACCGTCGTAAGTCGAGGACTACCAGTATGTACATTTCTAACTAATCAAAGAAAATTGGTGGGAAAGTTAGGATTCAGTTGACTTAAATAGTCGCTCTTATTAACTGGTATCCCGCAATGACAATTTTGTATATTTTTCAGGAGTGATGCAGTGATGCCCAAAATACGACAGGCGGGCCAAATCCGGCCCGCGACGTTGTTTTATCCGGCCCGCCAAGACGCGGCTATAAAGTGTATAAAATTCCCGCCCTTTTCTTTACATTTGTTAGGGCCCTCAATTTTTCTCTGATGGACTAGTGCCATGACATTGAACGTTTGTAGGCTTATGAAATGGGAGAGCCAAAGAAACTAAAAGTGAAATCTGAATTTGGAAGCTAACAGGAACACAGAACGTATCTTCTCCTTTCGGTAAAACAAGGTAATAAATAATTACTTCTCCACATTTCGACGTTTTGCTCATTACTATTTCACTCCCCTGTTATGATGAAGCTTCAATAGCTTTGTCGTTTGTCATCAGAAAATGTATTTGATATAGAATTAAAGGTGCATGTTCTTTTTATATAAAGCAAAATAAAGTTTGTGCAATTAAACATTAATTTAATTTAATGAGGTCAAATCAATGATGGTATCGTCAATTAGGAGAGAAAGAGTTAAAAAACAACAACATATAAAACTGACAGCTAAACAAATATGACGATATTCTTGGTTTGAGCCACGATTAAAAGATTATTTATCTACGCCTAAAGATTGGAGATACGTTGGGAATATTTACCAAAATCAGACCAGAAAATGAGTCGTTGGTAAAGCTATCTACAATGTTGCTCACATTTTAGCCAGACCAATGAAGCCAGTTTTCGACGCCTAAAAATAAACTTGCACTATCTCATTAATTAATGTTACCACAAGTTTCCAATAAATTTGTTGCAGGTCAATTTCATTTCATTTTCGGTCATGTGGCCCGCGACACGAGTGTCGACATTAAAATGGCCCGCAGATTGAATTAGTTTGGGCATCACTGCTCTATTGTAACCACTTGAAAGAATACATCGCCACCTTCGTTATTCCAACACGTGACCCTCGACCACGAGTCTCGCGAAACGTCGCACATCGAGCAACCATTTCGCACAGCGGAGAACAGTGTAGACCAGTGGTTACCAAACTTTTTCCTTCACGGAACACTTCGCAAATTCTGAATATTTAGCGGAACACTTTGCTTTTTTTTTTAAAGAGGGATTAATTCACGTGGTGGCCTACTAGTTAATTATTCCAGTAGTTCGTGGAACACCTATTCAAGCCTCTCGGAACACTAGGGTTCCGCGGAACACAGTTTGGGAAACACTGGTATAGACTATGACAATATTGTTAGGAATCTCCCTATCCAGGCTCGCTGCAAATTGCACCAAACGACACCACCAACTTAAAGAACTTGACAACTCTGGGCTTCAAAAAAACGTAATAGTTTAATGTCAATAAATAACAGCCTACACTGTACAATTGGCAGCACGTAACACAAGACTGTACAAATATATCCGCCGTATCAACTCTTGCACTGGTCTCTCTGTCTCGTCTCGGACTTGTACTGAGCCGTTGTAACGAACTGTAGATCGGGAAGCTGTGACTGACTGGTTTCTGATACCTTCTCTCTTTATATAGGGTCCCTGCTGGCCTTCTAGAACCGGGCCGAACGTCGCTCGACCATTCTGGGTAGTCATATGACTACATCCCTCGTGACGCTCCTGAGCTCTGTTCACGACGTCGATCCTACTCGAACCTTCATGTTGACACTCGTCTCGGCTGACCGTTGTAATTCGTCACGGTTGACCGCTCGTCCATGGGGCGATTTGCGTCGGCTGACTACACACACACCACTACCCCCATCTGTGCCACCACCAGGTTTATAACAATATGAACATCCACCTTTTCCCACACTTGTCTACGTTGTCACGTGACGTGTCACATTGTTGATTGTAAACGCGTGTACAACGTAATACGCAAACACCACAACCTGTTTTCTCCCTTTGTTTGAACGCCAGATAAAAGTGGGATTAAAGCAGAATGGAAGGCTTTGACAAATGTTCCTCATCTGTTTTGGACGAGACACGCCCCTGACAGCGAATTTGGTTTCCAAAAATGTACGCATGCTCACTAACAGTGGCGGCGACTCAGAGGAGTATGGAAAAGGGACTTTGGTTGTCATTGCCTAGCCATCTCGACCTGAATAATAACATCTCTCTCATCTTCTTCGCTCTTTCTCTATTCCTGTCAGTCTATCTATCTATCTATCTATCCATCTATCTATCTATCTATCTATCTATCTATCTATCTATCTATCTATCTATCTATCTATCTATCTGTCTGTCTATCTATCTATCTATCTATCTATCTATCTGTCTGTCTGTCTGTCTGTCTGTCTGTCTGTCTATCTATCTATCTATCTATCTATCTATCTATCTATCTATCTATCTATCTACCTGTCTGTCTGTCTGTCTATCTATCTATCTATCTATCTATCTATCTATCTATCTATCTATCTATCTATCTACCTGTCTGTCTGTCTGTCTGTCTGTCTATCTATCTATCTATCTATCTATCTATCTATATCTATCTATCTACCTGTCTGTCTGTCTGTCTATCTATCTATCTATCTATCTATCTATCTACCTGTCTGTCTGTCTATCTATCTATCTATCTATCTATCTATCTACCTGTCTGTCTGTCTGTCTATCTATCTATCTATCTATCAATATATCTATCTATCCATCTATCTACCTACCTACCCACCCACCTACCTGTCTGTCTATCTGTCTATCTATCTATCTATCTGTCCGTCTGTCAATCCGTCCGTCCGTCTATCCGTCTGTCTTTAAACGCAAGGTATATAGTGTTCGAATCAAATTTGTTTAAACTGCTTGAAGAGAGATAAGAGCTCCACTAACTCCAAGAGAATACCGCCCTTTGCCTCAATACCGTAACGCCTCTTCTTAAAGTTCCTATTAAACATACATTTCGAACAAAACAAGGAGAAATCTGCAACGTTTAAATTCACTTCAACTTTTAAAGTGTTTGGACATTACAAGGTAGCACAGACCATTTTTTAACTAGCACCGCCTGGTCAGAAAAATCCTTGAATTTTGCGGATAGACTTTGTCTCTAAGCCTTCATTATATTTCTCCACCTTTAAGGGCCCCATGGGAGATCTACATAAACTTTTAAAAAAAAATATTTTCAACTCTCGAATTGAACGCCATTGCGCCTTCAAGGGGCGTTAACTGCACACTGGCCTTGACAAAAGATATGCATGATTTATGAAGGTATTAACGTTTCCATTTTTATTCCCAGAGCAAGTTATTTCCCTTTGTTTATTTACATCACATTTTCAATGGTTAAATCAGAATCAAAGAAAAAGGAAGACAACTTGTTACGTTTTTGTTTTTAAATGTCCTATATTTAAAACAATATTTTGAAATTACTTCAAATAAAGGTGTATTCACGATGTTCTTGGGTGATACACAAATGTATAGGCGATTTTCATAAATGGAGTCAAATCTATAATTAGATTACGTTTTGATACTTCCGGTGTGACAATTTCCGGAACAAAGAGAAAATTAGTGTGGTATGAAAATCTCCTATGAAAAAAAAACGAAAACAAAACAATGCACTGTAAAACAATTTTCAAATCAATTTGTAAGTACAATTTACTAACTAGACTTCAAAAGAAAAAAAAACAAACTATGATGTAGATATGTTAAAGATCAGGGGCGTAGCTAGGAATTTGCCATTTTTTTGGGGCCCGTGGGGCTTGACCGCTTTGGGGGCCTCTGCATTTTGCGTAATACTTAATGTAAAAAAAAAAAAAAACACTCGTTTGTGGGGATTTTCAAATTCTTCCCCCTCCTCCCACCCTAGCTACGCCACTGTTGACGATGTTAGGGAACTTGTGCAAGGATCAACTGTCTTTACTTCTTTTATTTCCACTTTAGGCCAAGAACGCAAGTGCTAAATTTTCCCGGCAAAACCTATCTATTAAGCAGACGATGTAATATTTAACTCCCTCTGAATGTCTTTAGGTGTGGTAAAGGGCACACGTTATTTCTCCCACTTCCCATTCTCGGATCAAGTTGGAACTTTGCACAATTATTCACTACTCCTAACAACACACGAAACAATAAAAAAAAAAATTATCAATCAATTAGTGATTGGCAAATAATTAATTTTGTTTGAGATAGAAAATGGGGGAAATAAATATTACATTATTGAGAAATATGGCTATATGGTTCTTTCCACTTAAAAAGGTTGTTTTTTTTAAAGTATTTTTAAAAATATCTTGCTTTTTTTTTTTTTCAATTCTGGGCTGTGAAGAAAACAATAACATTGCGTTGAGAGCGGGTCCATTTCTCCTTTATTCTCATCTATTTCTCGTTTATTCTCGTCCATTTCTCGTTTATTCTCGTCTATTTCTCATTTATTCTGCTCTAATTTTTTTGATTTCTTCCGGATAGAGAGGAATTTTTTTAGTGTTTGCTCATCAGAGGCGGCCATATGGGATGTCGAGTGGGGTAACTGCCCTAGAACCCGCACCTTAGGGAGGACGACAAAGGAATATTTCGGTGTAATATTTAAAAGTCTTTTGGCGGTTTTATTATCTTTACAACTCTTTGGTAATCTTTGAACATGTCTTCGATATTTTTTGGATGACTTTCATAATCTTTTGATATTTATTTTAGGGCTCTTCAATAATCTTTGGACATCTATTGATAATCTTTGGACATCTGTTGATAATATTTGGTCGACTTTGATATTCTTTAGAGCTCTTTGATATCCTGTGAACGTCTAAGATAATCTTTGGACGACTTTGGTAACTTTGGAAGTCTTTGGTAATCTTAAATTTGCATTTTCATTTATTCGCATCATTAATTTTTGTGCCCCCCCCCCCCCTGTGACAGCAGCTTTTTAAATGACGTAAGAACAGAAGAAAGATCTATTCACGTTCCTGGTACAAGGTTCTGTCATGTCAAGTCGTGTCAAGTCATTGTTTACACCCAGAACACGGCAATCGCCACCGGCCTTGCCAGTCACAGCAGCAGCTTTGCGACACTAACTGATGATCGGTCGCAGCAAACAAGAGCGACCGGGCGTGGCACTCAGTTCCCGCTGGACATCATGTCGCTTGCGTGGAGATGTTCTTACAGGTCTCTGGGTTTCACTTCCCCCTGGGTTTCACTTCCCCCTGGGTTTCACTTCCCCCTGGGTCTCACTTCCCCTGGGTTTCACTTCCCCTGGGTCTCTCTTCCCCTGGGTCCGAAACTTTTATTATTTAAGTTGGAAACATCTCAGACATCGTTTTAAAAAAGCCTACAATTCTACCGATTCTATTTTATTTGATTCCGTGCTAAATCTGAGAGAATTGGATGAAATCGATGTTTTCATAAAATATGACCTAAACTACGCGGGAATTTGTTGTGTATAACGGGAAAAAAAGAGGGGTGGGGGCTTTACGAAGGACGGTCTTCTAACTTATAAATCTGAAGCAAGTAGGCGCCACATTAGAGACCAAAAGCAAATCTTTTGTTTCGGACGGACGTAGACGGCGAAAAGAGAATCTAAATTGACCACCGGTGGACAACGGTTATGCCTGAGCTGATTGTGGTAAAATATATAGGTCGTAGCTGGGACTGCCACATGGCTACACTCCGCATTAATTTTTGGACTCTCCCACTCAACCACAAATTGTATTAGATGAAGCCAAACTTGAAATCAAACTATTTCTCGTCATTGACTTATTTTGACTTTGACTTATTTTGACTTTGACTTATTTGGACTTATTTTGACTTTGTCTTCTTTGGACTTATTTTGACTTGACTTGTTTTGACTTATTTTGACTTTTGACTTATTCCTTTTGATTCCCCATGGAGCATAGGGCCGCAACAGCACTTTGCCATCGGACTCTGTTATGGACTATTTCCTTCAGCTGAGGCAACATCCATCCTGCCGTCTTTGCCCTGGGTCTACTGATCTACTCCATGACCAAATGCGAACTCTCGTCATAAGATGCTGGGCAAAAATGTTCATTTTAGTACAGGGTCCATTTTCCACAAGGTCCTATAGGGCACCGCATTTGTTTCCAAGGATTGGACTAACATGAGAGCACTTTAATCCCATGCCTCAAGTGGAGGAGCAGGACACGGTTACAAGGTTACATTAAAACTTAATGCAATTACCTCCATAGGCGTAGTGAGAGAAGGTGGGGTAACGATGGGGAGGGAAATATGGCCGGAGCAAGAACATTAGTAACGCATTGGACTTAGCAAAAACAAAACAACAAAAAAAGAACACACAAAAAACAGCCTAGATAGACAGAAGTTCTGAGATTCCTTCTTCTTCGTCCTCATTTTTATGTTGGAGGTTTCAGACGAATAATTCTATATCTGAGATGAATTGCACAGTGGTTTCTAGATCTGGGAACTCTCCATATAGTTTTTATTCTATAGGGGTGTTTTAGGGCCAGTGTCTTATTAGGGAGGCGCGGTGGCTGAGCGGTAAAGCGCTTGGCTTCGGGGTTCGAATCCTGGTGAAGACTGGGATTTTTAATTTCGGTATCTTCGGGCGCCTCTGAGTCCACCTAGATCTAATGGGTACCTGACATCAGTTAGGGAAAAGTAAAGGCGGTTGGTCGTTGTGCTGGCCACATGATACCATCGTTAACAGTAAGCCAAGAAACAGATTACCTTTACATCATCTGCCCTATAGACCACAAGGTCTGAAAGGGGGAACTTTTTTAGTGTCTTATTAGGGCCTCTCGATGGAGTATGCAGCTTTGAATGACATGGTCGGCATTTTCAGGTGACGCTGCACATGGGCAAGTTTCTCTAATCCTAATTATCGGAACATATTTAGTTGTGTCCGGTTCTGAGGCTGTAGGGACAGCTTGTAATAGACGTCGCTTTTCTGGAAATCGGTCTTTTCTCGTTTATTCTGCTATCATTTTCTTTATTACTGCCGGGTAGAGAGGAATTTTGTATTGTTTGTTCATGAGTGGCGGCGTTATGGGGTGGCGAGTGGGGCAACAGCCAGGATCCGCCTTATAGAGAGAAACTTTAGTCACCGTCAGCTGATAGTACAAATATTCGTTGCCCTGATGTGACACTCGCACAGGGTCCCGCGCTCTGAAAAGGCCGCCCTCTTTGTAATCTCCCATCTTTTGCCAGTGTGCCTTAAAAGATAATCTAGGTGAAAATAATAGTAAAATCTAGTCGACTCTAGTTGAGTAGATTTATATGTAACATTTTCTGATCATCTAAAATATGGAATTTAAAAAAAAAAAAAAGCCATAAACTTCTAAAATCAAAATCCAAACGTCTGTGGTTTGTAGCAGACAACTCTATACTTATAGGTACAATGTGATTGGAGATATTTGTTTCCCGAACTGTAGGTCTCAATAAGACATCCGCATATCTGCCACCGATTTTGTGAATTCCTATCAATCTATCAATTTTTATTAAATTAACCAGAACGAATATGATTAAACGAAAAAACAACATTAAATAAGTGACGCCTCCTCCTTAGTGATAATCGACAAAGTTGTTATGAGTAAATGTTATTCTTTTAATATTTTTAGAGCTATCTATTTCTAATTTTTGAAAAAATATAACACCTGCAAGAATTTTTTCTCTTTTCATTGCAGACGTGGCCAGATTTTCCCACATTTAATAACCATTGATACAAATGAAAGGCTTACTTAAACCTTTTAGTCACGCTCTGTTACACTTCAATGGGCGACTTTCATTTTAGTTAATTGATCTTTTTTTTTTTTTTTTTTTACCTCAACAAAAGAATTGATTTATTTTTAAAAATATTTCCTAAATAGAAGTCCTAAAAAAATGTTGCATGTCATATTTTGATAGATCAAAATGCACATTCACTCTAAGGCAACTGCATTTACAAAGGGGAGATTACATTAACTATAAATATATATGATGGGTAGCTAAATCTATATATAGCAGCATTTGACGCAAATTTAAAAAATGCTCTTACATCAGGCAATTTTGTTTTTTAAACCATATCTTGCATGCCCTACTTCTAAAAATGATGGGTCCATGGTTCTGCACCACAGTTATAGATTGATAATTAACTTTTCCAAATAATGTATATAACTTTATTACAGTTATAGATTTCTTGCATAATATTTTTTTTATTTGTTTTTCTTATAAGTTCAATAGAAACAAAAATCTAAAGACGCAGCAATAAAAGGTCCGGGTTCAAGAATGCGATCTGGACGCCCTTAGAAACACGAAGAGTCAAAAGTCTGGCCATGATGGATCCCTTCCCATCAGGCTTGCTTCGCCACTGGTCAACACAAAGACATGAAGTGAAAAAAAAAAAAAAAAAGGGAATTAAGCAAGATTAAAATGTTAAAGTCCTAAAGATCGGTCTATTACGGACGTTGACGCCTGATTGCAAATTGTGCTGGTCAGGTGACACGTTCACCCTTAGCCATTGCTCAGGTTCGAGTCTCTGACTCGTTTGTTTGCGTACTTTTATATGACGTGTTTACTATTATATGACGTACAAATCACAGGATTCAGTTACAAAGAACACACACAAAAAATACTTTTAAAAAAAAGATTATAAAGGGGAAACTACTACAATTGTTATCATATATCTCAATACTGCAATATGTATTTCCTTTTTTCGATATCAAACAAAATTAATTAATAACCACTATTTAATTAATTAATTGGTTAATTTTTTTTTATCGACTCATGTTTGTTTTAGGAGCAATGAATAATTGTACACAGTTTCCACTTAATCCAAATGGGAAGTAGGAGAAATAGCGTGTTCAAAATTTGTTCAATCAGACAGACAGACAGACAGACAGAGTTGGGTATAAATTTTGTTTAGAGGCTTTTGGAGCCTCTTTACCTATATTCATTATGAGGCCCACTAACATCAGTAACATGTCTTTGTACTCTTAATTAGTGGCGTACAGAGGCTGCCAAGAGTCCGGGGGAGCAAGGCCAGTCAGTGACTTCACCTCCCAATAGTGTGCATCAGTGTTTTACAAACTGTGTTCCTCGGAACCCTAGTGTTCTGCGGAGTCTGAATAGATGTTCCACATACTACTGGAATAATTAACTAGTAGGCCACCACGTGAATTAATCTCTTTAAAAATATAAGCAAAGTGTTACGCAAAATACTCAGAATATGCGAAGCGTTCTGTTAGAGAAAAAAATTGGAAAACCCTGGTGTACATAGTGCATATTTGCATAAAAACAGTCACCAGTTAAAAGTATATAACATACATGCAATGTAACCGAAGTTAAAGAAGGAACCACCGCATCATAAACGAAGAGATTAGAGACAGGACTACTACAGCGATTGGACCCCAAGATGACCTGCTAACTATCGTAAAAAAAAAACGCAAGCTAAAAATCTATGGCCATATTACAGGGTCTTCGGGGCTCGCAAAGGCTTTCCTTTAGGGAACAGTACCAGGAAAAAGAAAGAGCAGACAGAGAAAGTGATGGGAAGACAGCATAAAAGAACGGACAGGCCTGCCTTTGAAATAGGTTCTATCTAAGGCAAAAGACAGAGGAATGGAGAAAGACAGTCGACAAATCTTGCGTGGTGCCCCAATGGTCCGACAGACTAAGGGTGGAGATGAAGGTAAAAAGAAGGAACAATCTAAACTCACTGAGATGTATGATATTTTATGCAATGTTTTCATACCCATTTTGGCGCCCCTTTACTCTCCGGCGCCCGGTGAGGTTGCACCCCCGCACATCCCTCATGTTACGCCACTGCTTTTCAATATTCAATACGGAAAGACTTCCCACGTCCAGAAATATGGAACATTTTATTGCCTTACATTAGGGGGCAGACAGTACCGGGGAAGGGGGGCAAATAATTTCGTCGAGGTCCATCGCACTTGAGGGCCCCAAGGAATAGAATTTTAGAGGACGTAATGCAATTATTATAAACTGCGTGTGGCTCTCTTTGACCTAATATCGAATTACCTCGAGGCCCGTCAGAGTCACGCGCCCCTTGCTCTCCCAATGACTCGACTAGAATTCAAGTGTCTAGATTAAGAATCTAGACCTAGATATAGATCAGTGTTTCCCAAACTGTGTTCCGCGAAACTCCAGTGTTCCGCGAGGCCTGAATAGGTGTTTCACGAACTACTGGAATAATTAATTAGTAGGCCAGAACGTGAATGAGCCTCTCTAAAAAATAAGGAAAGTGTTTCGAAAAATACTCAGTGTTTCGTTCAGGAAAAAGTTTGGGAAACACTGATATTGATTACAGGTTTATGTAGCATATCGGTATTCTACGTACATTTGCACACTAGCGCGTCCGTGCAACACCGCTTGTGTTTACGTAATAAATGGAGTTCCTAACATGTCTTCCCTCTTAAACACTATAGTTTTTTATTTGTGTAACAGAAATATTCTAAAACCAGGGCCGGATTTACCTTCACATGGCCTGACTCTTTATGGGATCTACGCATGTAAATAGGAAAAGTGGCGTACCAAGGATGATTTTGAGCAAAATATTCATATTAAATGTAAGGAAATGAGCAAAAATGAGAGTGAATATAAGAAAATTCTATTTCCTTCTTCACAAAAAATGGCATTCTTTTAGATTTATTAATAGAATTAAGTATGGGGGCGATTGGCTTCTGAACCTGGGATCTCGGGTTCGAATCTCGGCGAGGATTGGAATTTTGAATTTCCGGATTTTTAGGACTCCCTGAGTCCACCCAACTCTAATGGGTACCAAACTTTAATTGTAAAAAAAACAAAAAGAGGCGGTTGGTCGTTGTGCTGGCCACACGATACCCTGCTCATTAATCGTTGTCCAAAGAAACAGATAAGCTTTACATAATCTGCCCATATAGATCGCAAGGTCTGATAATAATATAATAATGATAACGTAATATTAAGTATATTATTTATATTGTACATTGAGGAGAGTAGCGATGTCAACAAAAATCCTGTCCAGAGTGTTCACTTACTAAAATGTGGCACAGGAAAGAGTCCCAGTCCTACTAGATCTATATCCAATCCTCTTCTAGATCTATATAGACAGTGAATAGAGCAACAAGCTAGATCTAGATGTGAGTAACTTGTGCGCCAGACCAACACTCGTTTAGTCCACAAAATGTAACACTGGACAACGCAGTGCTCCACATAAACATAAATAACACAACACAGTACTCCAGCGAATTTAACACAAAGAACACAACGCAGTAATCCAGAGAAATAAACACGGAACGCAACACAAAGGGCTCAATGATATAGCCTTTCGCGAGTTTCAAACATCCGTATTAAGTAACTCAACAGTAAACATCATAGTTCAATCAAAAGTATAGAGGGGACTGACACAGAGAGAGAGAGAGAGAGAGAAGGAGAGAGAGAGAGAGAGAGAGCAATGTGAGCGGACGAAGTCATAAAACAAGACAAGGGAGGCTACCGCGCACTGCAGAGTTCATGTCAAGAATAAAGTCCCTTTATTATATATTTTTTTTGTTACAGGTGCACCTTTTTTTTTTTTTAAAGCGAGGTGTTCGAGAAGGAGGGGGAGTTTACGGTGACTAAAAATGTGCTTCCATCCAGAAAGGAGGAGTTCTTTTTTTTCTTCTTTTCAATGTGCCTCATTATTATGAAACTGTGACAGAAGTATTGGGTTTCAAAATTCGTCGTTGGCTTGTCAGAGTCATTTCCCCTATGTTCCCCCTCTTTCTCGGAGAAGATTGTACAAAAAGGTGGAGGGGGGAGGCGGCTGTGTTTGCTAGTAAATATAGTCAAATAGTATACCGTGAAGAGTCCTTGAAAAAAACAAAAAGTGGGGTGGGAGAAATTACTACGGCATGAAGATGGGAGAATGTGTAGGAAAGGGAAGGGGAGAGAATGAGAGTAGGAGTAGTGGAGAAATACCTGAAGGAAAAGAAAGCGAGGGGGGATATTTAAAGCCTCTAAAAATTGTCCTATAGAATCTGACGACTTTACCAACGTAGGATATGACAATTCGTAGGATAGGACAACGTAGGATATGATAACTCGTATGATAAGACAATTCGCATGATAGGAAAACATAAGATATGATAACTCGTAGGATAGGACAATTCGTATGATAGGACAATGTAGGATAGGACAATCCATATGATAGGACAACGTAGGATAGGACAATCCGTATGATAGGAATATGTAGGATAGGATAATTTGTAGGATAGGACAACGTAGGGTAGGACAATTCATATGATAGGACAACGTATGATAGGACAACGTAGGATAGGACAATTCGTAGATATGACAACATATGATAGGACAATTCATATGATAGGACAACATAGGATAGGACAATTATGATATGACAACGTAGGATAGGACGATTCTTATGATAGGACAACGCAGGATATGATAACTCGTAGGATAGGTCAACATAGGATAGGACTATTCGCATGATAGGACAATGTAGGATATGACAATTCACATGATAGGACAATGTAGAATATGACAACTCGTAGGATAGGACAACATAGGATATGACAACTCGTAAGATAGAACAATCTAGGATAGGACAATGCGTATGATAGGACAATGTAGGATAGGACAATTCGTATGATAGGACAATGTAGGATAGGACAATCCATATGATATGACAACGTAGGATAGAACAGTTTGTATGATAGAACAATGTAGGATAGGACAATTTGTATGATAGGACAACGTAGGATAGGAAAATTCATATGATAGGACAACGTAGGATAGGACAATTCGTAGATATGACAACATATGATAGGACAATTCATATGATAGGACAACATAGGATAGGACAATTCTTATGATAGGACAACGTAGGATATGGTAACTCTTAGGATAGGACAACGTAGGATAGGACAATTTGCATGATATGACAATGTAGGATATGACAATGCACATGATAGGACAACGTAGGATATGACAACTCGCAGGATATTACAACGTAAGATATGACAACTCGTAGGATAGGACAACGTAGGATATGACAACTCGTAGGATATTACAACGTAAGATATGACAACTCGTAGGATAGGACAATGGTTGTTATAATATTATAGGTAACCTACACACCAATATGTTTTGGGATGGGGGGGGGGGGAGGTCAAAGCAGCGACAGACGAGAGAAAGTACACTGTGATCTATAAGTCATTGTGGGGGGGAAGGGAAATTTGTGTGTGTGGGTGTGTGGGGGGGGGGGGGTAATGACAGCTCTGGTTTGTTTTTGGATTTTTGTGTGTGTATGTGTTGACGCGTATTTATTTATGTGGTCGTTCTCTATTGAAGAGGTGGGCCATATCTTTACAGCTCTACCAAGGTCGCGCGGAGTTGACAGTTGTGGAATTCCCGGAAATATAAAAGTGATTCACTGATTAGTTTAATTATGCTCAAGACTTACAGCCAGGCTGTATCTGAACAAAGAGAAGACAGAGGTGTCATAATTCTGAATAGATTTCTTTGTGATTTTTACCAAAAGATATCAATAACAACAAAATAAGTGAATGTCTGGTTGGGTTTAGTCAATCTGATGCGGTCAGAGCTATAAATGTAGCATAGACATAGAAATGTCTTCTTCTTCCTCGTTCTCATTGTTATGTTGGAGTGTTCAGATGTCTAGACCAATACATGAGATGAACTGCGCAGTGGTTTCCAAATCAGCGAGCTCTCCATATAATTTTCTTTCTATTGGGGTGTTTTGGCGCCAGTGTCTTGTACGGGCCTCATGATCAAGAGAACAGTTTTGAAGGACATGGTCAGCATTCTCTGGTGACACTCCACATGGGCAGATTTCACTGGTTCCAATTTTGAGCTTCCGGCTTCTCATTCTGTTGTGTCCGGTTCTGACTCGAAAGATTAAACGTTGGTCTTGTCGGCATAGCTTATAATAGGCATCATCTTTCTTGTGATTCGGATTATCCATTTCTCATTTATTTTATTTACTATTAGTTTCTTCAGAAATATGGCGAACAAGACGATTGATTATTGGCTCATTTTCTTCACAGATAGTGATAGCCGTTTTGGCACAATGCCGTTTTAGCGCAGCAGTTTTGAATATATGCTTTTATGTGAATTTTTTTTTTTTTTTTTTTTGTCCATTAGATCTTGGGTTTTATTTGTTTTTTTGTGTAATTATTTTTTTAAGTCACTAACATGAAAATGTGTGTGTGTGTGTGTGAATGTTGTGGGGTTTACTATTGTCCAAAACCTAAGTAAAAATATAATTTAAAAAATCGATGCAATTTTCTGTTCACCCAAAAATGGTTTATTTAATTTATACAACATAATCTATTTTACTTTATAATATAATCTGAAAACTATAGAATTAATAAATGATAATTGACATCCGGTGCGTTTTATTTATAAGGAGAAAGCAAGTTAATTTCTTGGACTCTAGTAGGAATCTGACCTATCATAACATAGCTACCGATAATCAAGAAATAGTCACACCCTTTTTACAACTTATATTTGGGAGGGGGGGGTAGAGAACTGTTATTGCTTATTAAAACATCTATCAGGGTTTTGGTTTTTATTATCATTACAGCTTCCTACTCCAACCGGCTTGAGCCAGAACGGCTGTGCCAGAACATCAGAACATCACGTACCGAAACAAATGAATGATGAAATGTTTGTTAATGATTGAGTGAATTCGCTTTTCACCGAAAAAAAAAAAAAAACAGCCCCAGCTCCAATTTTTAAAATCTAAATACAACACAATCCCATATTCCCAATCCATTACATTAAAAAGAAGAAGCTTCAAAATTCTTTGCAGACATTATATTTTTTTTTGTTTATGACTTCCGGGAAAATGGCGACATAAAATGGCTGACTTTTCATAACATCGCTTGTGATAAATATTTTTTGTAGGTGAAGTCAGTTAAAAGAGGAATTATCAGAGTGTGCTCTCACGTGACCAAACACCACAAAGATCATGACGCTCATTTCTCGACTCTTTTAAGACGCCAAACTCTCGATTCTCATTTGACCCCAAAATTTTGTAAGACGATAAACTATTGGCTCTTATTCGTTTCCTTTTAAAAAAAAACGCGCTCTGTCATTGGTTACTTTATGCGTTTGATGTAGTGACCAAGCAGACTGACCGTTGACGAGATCATATGTTGATTGTGTATTAAAGAGCAATTCCCCTTTCTCTGTTAAAGAACTCAGTGGCGCGTCTCCTCAAAGCCCAAAAGTCCGGCGTTTATATTTGATCAATTCATGACTCCTCTTTCATGTGAATCACTCAGTAATGCCCCAGCCTCTGTTTCACTATGAAACTATCTCAAGGTCAACTGACGTGAAAAAAAAAATAATTTTTTTTTAGATTTACCTGTTTAGGTCGTTTTTATGTTTTTATGTCGGTTATGTGCTCAGAAAAATGCTGCGAATGAGATGTCAGGAAAATAAGAAAATTAGTTTTTACTTTTACAAGTCAAAACTCTTGCTGGCGTAAGGAGCAACTCCTCAATACTGTAATGAGACGAAAGTTGAGCTGGTTTGGTCATATTGTAAGAGATGACTCACTATCAAATGTCATCTTTCAAGATACAGTGTGGGGAGCAAGACGGGTGGGGGGGGGGGGCAGCGGGCAGGGTATGAACCCGAGACCATCGCGTCAACAAACGACAGTCCAGCGCTTATTACCGCACGACCAGGCAGCCATACGATGCTGAATGGCCAAACATTAAAGAACTATTATGGGCCCATCGAGTCAATCATAATGAAGGATCACAAAAAGAGATAGATAACCGTTTTAAGCTTGGCTCCCGCCGTCATGAATAAAATGTGGAAAATCTGGAAGAATTTCACCAGCTTCTACAATTAAGGGATTGAATCCTGGTGAAAACTGGAACTTTTAATTTTCGGGATCTTTAGGGTACTATAGAGTGTCTAATGGGTACCTGACATTAAAAAAAAAACTGGGTAAAACTTAAGGCGGTTGGTCGTTGTGCTGGCCACATGACACCCTAGTTCACCGTGGGCCACAGAAACAGATGACCTTTACATCATCTGCCATATAGAATGTAAGATCTGAAAGGGGAACTTTACTTTTATTTCAACATTACTACTACTAATCTACTAATAGGCCTAATTATAAACCCAGCTTCTACAATGATGGTAACAATTAATAACAATAAAGTGAGAAAGATCATCTTGATCCATTGAATAGATTTATCAGAAACTTCATAACTTGTCTGCACCAGTAAGAAAACAATGTTAGAGTGGTGGCTTTTTAAATACATTTTATAAAAAAATAAATAAGTTGTACGACTTGAAGTCGAAATCGAGGGCTCAAGCCCTTCAGGCTAATACATCAACCATTGTGCCAGCGAAGTGCTTATGAAAATTAAATTATGTAGTTATCTATTGTTAGTTTCAAACTTTTAAGAGGCGAGCTAATTATCTACACAAAGTACAATTTCTTTCCCTTGTTCGATACCAAACA
This sequence comes from Biomphalaria pfeifferi, assembly GCA_030265305.1. NCBI lineage: Eukaryota > Metazoa > Mollusca > Gastropoda > Planorbidae > Biomphalaria > Biomphalaria pfeifferi. The sequence continues at coordinate 3,754,350 of JASAOG010000052.1, read as the reverse complement.
AAATAATCAATTACCAATAGCTAATTAATCAATTGGTTAATTTTTTTAATCGATTCTTGTTTTCTCAGGTACAAGAAATAATAGTGCGAGATTTCAACTTGATCCGAGATTGTGGTATTTATGTATGTAGTTTGGGTTTTTGGCACATCGGCACAATTTAGGCCATGTCGTGCCCGTAATCTTTCAAGGGTTACTCTCCCTTCATATCACAAGAGAGAAATTTTATACAGTTAAGTCATTAGAAAAAATAACGTGTACAAATTTTTTACCAGACAGAGTGATCTCTCCCAGGAACCCAAACTGGGCACCTCAGTCTCTTCACAAATATCTCCTAAAAGAAACTTTTCTTTGCAAATCTGTTTACAATATCTTTGGAATCCAGATGGTGACATCTGCACAATGTATGTTCATTAAATCTAGTCCATTTAGTCTATGAAAATGATGGCCCCCCTGACCTTGGTGGCCATTGAACAGCTAGATGTTCTTCAAAATTGTGACATTGCCTAAAATCTTGTCACTACATTCTAAATTCAGTCTAAACCAACTTTCAACCACACATTTACAAGAAATAATCTAGATATGGACACCTTATGCTAGTTCTAAACACCTGATAGTTTGTAATAAATTCCTTTTTATTCTCTCTTTTGAGAAAAATGTCTAATTTCTTCCGAATGTGAAAAAAAATTGCTGTTGCAAAAATCTGGTCAGCTATTTGTGAGCTTGAAAACAAATTGTGCATTTATTTGCAGTCAAGTTTTAGTGTACAATTCAACAATTCCCTAATTTACAAACATGGACACTTTGAATTTGAATCTTTTTTTTTAACAATACCTCTATTCAAGTCAGATCGTCATGGAACATGCAGGAAACCTGCACCCAGGAACTAGGACAGCTGATCTCAAAAATGGCTCTAATGATTTTCCTAGAACTTTAACAGTTGATGAATATCGCTGAGTAAAGAATTAATAGCTCGTTATAATTTTTCAAAGTAAAAAAAAATAAAAAATAGAAATTATAAATTTGGCTGGAGACTATATCTAGGTCTAGATGAACCAACATGGCCTAGTCAGAGGTATAACCATAATTATGTGAAAACAGTACATTTAAATTTTTCTTCAATTTTTTTGAAGTTTATAAGCATAGTTATATTTTTACGTAAATCTAATATAGATTGTGTAAAAGTAAAAGTTGATCTAGACTAGATTGTAAGAGTTCTTGATCAGAGCTTTAAGTCTAGTGTTAGATCAAGATATCCATATAATGAACATACCAATAAATAATCGCAAAAAATACCTTACTCACTGGATGAATAAAAAAAAATATATTAAGTTCTAGCAGCTGTGTTACAAGTTCAAATTCCGAATTGATCCAAACATTTTAAAATTATTTTTAAAAATTATATTTGAAGTTTAATAATAGAGGTATTGTCTTTTTTTAAAAATATATTTTAAAATGTTTTACTAATTTTAAATCAAACTATTAGCATGCCCTCTTCTCATAGATGGAAAGAAAAACAACTTGAATACATTTCCTAGAAATATGACACTTTATCTACATCTTTTTGAAAAAAAAATCCTAGACCATCAGCTACACAATAAAAACATTCTTTTGACCATTATATTTTTCAACATCATTTAATAACCTTGAAATTAAGCTCAGCTTATTCAATCAAGCAACAAACAAAATCTTAAAAAAAACAACTAAAAGCCCCAATGATGAGTATCTACTTTTTATTATTGTCCAGCAATCCCTACTTTTAAAAACAAAACAAAAAAAATAATAATTTGTGAATTAAAAAAAAAAGAGATATTCCAAAAAATGAACATTAAAAATGTCAGCTGCTCCTCATCATCCAAATGGAATGGAGAAATATCACCGGTGAAACTAACACTTTGTTACAGCAACAAAGAGACATCATCAACAACAGATACCGTTTTTTTTTTTCTGAAAGGAATGACTGAAAAACTTTTTCAAATAAAATAATATCAATGTGCTATTGACATTTTTTTTCTTGCTTGCCTTATTTCAGTGGTAAGCTGTTATTCTTTATTTACCTGTTTGACCATAGGGAGTGTACATTAAAATATATATTTCAAAAAAAAATTATTATGCCATTAACTTACTGGACATTAAAGACAATACATACAAAGTTTTCATCTTACAAAAAAACAACAATTCATTTCTTTAAAGCTGCAAAGCTGACTAGAAGAAAACAAATGCTCTAATAAAAATTGTTGATTGTACACAAAAGTCTTGCCCAGTGATGCCCAACCTAATTTAACCAGCGGGCCATTTTAATTTCCGACATTAGTGACGCGGGCCACATGAACGAAAAGGTACAAAAGCGAATTGAAATTGACTTGAATTTGAAACTATTTGATATGAAACCATTACATTAATGAATTGGATATTTTAACTTTTTTTTTTTCATGCGCCAGAAAATGGCTTGATATCTTATCTTATATAATACAGACGTTACTTCAAAAAAGAAGATGATTACGTCCTTAAAATATGAGCAACGTTGTAGCTAGATTTACGAAGACTCATTTTCTCTTTTGAGTAAATATTCTCATCAATCCTCCAATTAGTAGGCGAAGTTAAACTTTTTTTTTTCGCGGCTTAAATCAAGAATGTCGCAATATTTGTTTTATAATGCCGGTTACATGTTTTTCTTCTTAAAACAGACTCATTTTCTTTACAAATAAAATTTGTTGGCTTATCATTTTTCACAAAAAGTAAAGATCCGTTTTTTCTGGTAGATTCTACATTCAAAGTTCCATTCACCAACCGTCCAAATATTAAAGGTCATTGTACCAATTAATTAAAGAAAAATTGAGGGCCCTAACGTAGGTAAAGATACATTTGTCAACATTTTCTTTTTGGATGGGAGATTTTCTACACTTTGTGGCAACATTTCGCGGGCCGGATGGAACCACGTCACGAGCCGGATCTGGCCTGCGGGCCGTATTTTGGGCATCACTGGTCTTGCCAATGCTCATACCAAACTAGAGGTATGGGAGAAATAGCATTAACAATTATTTAAGGGGTCGAAACCCAACAAATTTAGCCATATCTGTGAATAATGAATAATTAGTTTCCATTGTTGGTATCAAACTAAATAACTAATTACCATTAATTAATTGACTAATTAGTTAGTTTTGTTTTAATTGTCTATGCCAATGAATAACTGTGCTAAGTTTCAACTTAATCCGAGAATGGGTGTGGTAGACATAACGAGTACAAACTTTTTACCAGACAGTGAGTTGACATAAGCTTTGTAAATAACAAAAAGGCATAATACATTGTAAAGGGAGATAAATAAGAAAAAATATTTTGATAAGAAAAAGGAAAGACTAGTCAAGTTGAATGTTACTGTTTTTATAGCAACCAATCAGTACCTGCAACGAATAATAAGTTACCATCTGGTTGATATTCATAGTGAAGCCCTAAAAGTCTTTACTGCAGCTCAAGATAGCCTCAGATAACAGGAAAACAAAACAAATGAGTTTACAATTTACAAGTCAACCTCCAAAATGGTAATATGTCCATACAACTTCTGAATGCCGTAATAAGAAAATCTGAAAGCTAAGCTGGTTCAGTCATGCTGTTAGATTCACTGTCAAAAGCCATCCTTCAAGGTACAGTGGTGGGAACACGAAGAAACAGTTATCCAAAAAAAAGCTGTCTGGACACCATAAAGGAATGGACAGGCCTCTCTCTTGATATCCGCGAGGAGGGATCTTGTTATGCGACCTGCCACAGCAGTCCTTGGACACAAGTCATTCATCAGACGAGATCTCTAACATGTTACAGGACTAAATGGATTTAATGAAGTCTAACAAGAATAAAAAATAAGAATACAATACATTTTAAGCAGTGTATGTTCCCGAGAGTGCTGGTGTTATGAACACCCCAACCTTGTTAAAATGTTTTCCATGAGTAGAACAGAGATATAGGAGAAAGGTGGTCATATCATATAAAGTTAATGCTTGTTTTTTTGTGAACCAGATTAAAAAAAAAAAACTACAGTATAAGGCATTAAGATTCTAAACCATGGTAACAATGCTATGCTTTCATTGCTATTTCAGTGTAAACTTTGGAAACCATTGTTATTTGATAAAAAAAATTAATAACATCTCAAAGTATTAGTCTATTGTATACATAGTAACTAATGAAAATTATATTAATAGCAATAATGTTCTTAATTGCACACACACAAAAAACACAAAAATCTACATAATCATATGAGTTATCAATGAAAATGACAAAAAAAAGAAATTAAAAATATTATTAACATGTTTTATACACACACAAAAAATTAAAAATTTCCAATCTGAAATTGGAATTTAACAAAAACAATGCGGACACAGCTTTAAAAAAAAAGTATGAAATGCAGAACTAAAAAAAAAGATATTTAAAAAATAAAACATTGCAATTTTAAATATTAAAAAAATAAAAAACTTTGAAAAATGCATTAGCCAAATGTACATACATATAAGAATATGTCAAAATGAAGGCAGGGAGTGCAGTGGCTGAGTGGTTAAGCCCTTTGCTTCCAAACCTGGGGTTCTGGGTCCAAAGGTCCAAATAGATTGCAATGTCTGAAAAGGGGGAACGTTTAGAAAAGGAAGGCAATTAATATCTTTCCAAATTACAATATCTCCACTACAATCTTCTAAAAAACAGTGAATTGGCATTGCTTCAAAGTAATATATTGCTTTTAATATCAAAATGTAGTGATCTACCAAGGTGATCAAAATAATATCATCCTCCTATCAATAAATAATAAGTACATTGAAATATATATGTATATTTGTAAAAAGAAAGTAATTAGCTAATATATGAAGATATTCATAAAAAAAAAAGGTTATAAAAGATGGATATATTGTATGTTGTACAGTAGAACATTGATACAACCAATTACACTAACAAGTCAACTCTGGATGGTACAAAATTATTATAGCATCTTGCTTTGATATGCTTTTATGTATTAGTTACCTTGGATTGGCATAATATATAGGTCACAGCTGCGTAGCCATGGGAAATACTGCATTGCTCATTAATCTTCGGACTTGAAGACAAGCCTTATTATTATTTGTTAATAGTTACTGAACATGACAACATGACATTTCAAATGACTGACTACATTAAGGACATCTATGATTCTCACTAAGGAGCACTTGCAAACCAGACAATTAAAAAAAAAGGTAAATTCTATTTTTCATTTTTAACCTGCAAAATAAAATGTAGGTAAGGTGGCCGTCTGGAACAATGTTCTAGTGTCAAATGAATGCAGTGGTGAAGCACAATACCCATGGGCCCAGATTCAAATATATGGTCAACTCCAAATTAAAGATAGTGATTTTAAAAAATCTAATCATATATCCTTATCGGTACATTTAGAAAAAGAGATTTTAATACATAGGCTTTGTAAGTGCGTCACTCAATGCTGTTCAGACTTCCTAAAATTAATCATGAACTATCTTAAATGGTTCGCCTCTATTTCACAGGTGCTACGCCATTGAACAAATGGTTTCGCACTGATATCTTGCAGCATGAGCAAGTTAGCAATTTATCTACAAAGGGAAATCATTCACTTTTAAAGCGTAAACTGCTTCACTTTTTTTTCAAGGCTAACTTCTACATAGAAGTTTTTGAATATATATATATACTTAATTGAAAGAAAATTGTCTCCCCTTTTAGCTGTGTAGTGGGAAAACAAAATAAATAGAAAAGAAACAAAAACAAAACAAAACAACATAAAAACTAATGATACAAGGCAATGTTTTTAAAGTCTCACTTTTGAGGCTTCAGTCAGTTGACTAGCCAATCACTAGACTCCATAGACCCACTGGTCATCTAGTTATCTTGTTAATGGTCAATAAATTATCTAGCTGATACTGATATGAGTTTGACAGCACCTTCAAGAAGTAGATAAAACTCAAAGACACTAACCAAGCCAAATATTTTTACAGCGGATACAAATCAAAGACTTGGATGTTAGCCCTCGATGTCAAATATTTCTCTTTTTCTAACCACATTGATAAATATGTACGAGGACGTTCTAACAGACTAAGGGATAGGTGAAGGTAGTGACAAATATCATTTTTGTTTCCTGAGGTCAACCTAACTTTTTGCCCTATTTATTAGGTTGGATAATAAATATTTTTAGCACTTAGCTTTCGAACTGAGAGGTCCCAGGTTCAGATCTCAAAGAAAACTGGGAGTGTGAAATTTTGAGACCACCCAACTCTAATGGATACCTGACTTAAGTTGGAGAAAGTAAAGGCGGTTGGTCCCTGTGGTGGCTACATGACACCCTTGTTAACCATTGCCATAGAAACAGATGACCTTTACATCATCTGCCCTATAGACCACAAGGTCTGAAAGAGGTCATTTACTTCTTCTTTTACTATAAATATTAAAAACAAAAAAAAGAAAAACAAATAAACATCAAAATTAAGCCAAGAAAAAGTCCAAAGCACCAGTGAAAAGAATTTTGCATCAAAATGAAAATATAAAAGGCAATTAAAATTAAGGCTTCTCTCTTGTTCACACTCTGAGCATTATATACATTTACAAACAGTATAGTCAGACATATATAATGCAGTAAAAAAATACTTAGATAAATACACATACACATGTAACTATATTTACATCAATAAAATTGCACATAATGCATAAGGCTCAAATTTGTGTCCTAGTTATACACTTACACTATGAACACACAAAAACCCTCCAGAGAAATAGCATCCATTATCGAAACAATGCTTATATTTTACAGCTCAAAAATTTTTATCCTTTATTTTAGTTTGTATGATAATTGGGTTTATAATTCATTGGACAGGTGGTGTGAAAACACTACCAGAATGGTGGACAGCTTTTCTGTAACTTCCAAAATGGCTGCTATGCCGGTGGACTGTTTTTTCAGTTCTTGATTTCATTTTTTTTTAAATGAGTCACATCTAAAAATAACGAACCAATTATGATAAAACTATATGTTTAGTTTTGCAAATGGCTGTGCCCATGTGTTTACATTAAATTGGTGTGGTTTTTAAATGAAAAGTTTTTAAAAAATTGCAATAAACATTAACCAGGTACGTATAAGGTAGGTTTAGGCTTGTAATACTTCTAAAGTTTATCGATACTGAGAAACAAGGCCCTCGGGAACTAACGACATAGGGGACAGTCTGTTTCAGGGGTTCAGGGCTGGAAGAGTTAAATGAAGAAAACTTATTATGATATGAAATTCTTATGGCCTGTGTATTATGATAGCTTCTTGCCTAAATTCAGCATCAATTGATTAATTAAAACAACAATTAATGACGAGACGCACACACAATAAATATATTTGGCTGGATCAATATAAAACATTCAATTCAAAATGTTTCTTGCATCAGGATGTATACATATTTCCCTGTGTGCATTCTGAGCAAACTTAAAACGTGTGTATGTGTGTGTATGATCAGGAAAAGGTGCAATTACAGCTTTGTTCTTTCTATTCCATTCAGCCATTGTTATCTTGGAACGAAAGGGGGGGGTACATTTGGGAGGTATCCCAAGAATAGTATAATGTAGTGTTTCCCATACTGTGTTCTGTGGAACTCTACTGTTCCGCGAGGTCTGAAGAGGTGTTCCACGAAGTACTGAAGTAATTAACTAGTAGGCCACCTCGCATATTAATCTCTCTAAAAATAATCAAAGTATTCCATTAAATACTCAGAATGTGGGTAGCGTTCCATTAAGGAAAAAGTTTGAAAAACACTTGTATAAGGTCACTTTTCTTTTTTAGTTCCACAAATTCATGAATGTGCCATTGAGAAAGCATTTAACCTTAAACTGGTGAGAAGCTTAATGGATATAATTCTAGAAGTAAGGGATGGAATATAAATCTTGACTGGATTTTTTTTTACAGATTCTAACATTAACATAAAAATATAAACACAATCATATTTGGTCCATGTAGAGTAAATGAAAGCATGAAACTAGAGTGTACACAGCTCCAGGAAAAAAAAAACAAACATGAACAAAAAAAAGATGTACATGTTTTACAAATGTTCACTACTATATTTGATCTACTTTGTAAAGTGTATAATTAGAACCAGGGAGAGAAGTGGAGTTAAGATGGTGGCCAATACAAGAAATTATTGGTCATGACAGATATCAACAAAACTGTACTTCCATTGTGCCCCATGTCATGTGTAAACAGATCTTTTTTTTTGCTAAGACAAATTTGTACAAGTGCTCCTTCTTCCCTAGTGCTATTAGAGCATGGAATGGGTTGCCTGAGCCGGCTAGGAAAACCAGTGACTTGGCAGTATTTAAGTCATTGGTTAGCATGCATGACTAGATGCATGAAACATAGGACGTAATCATCTTCTTTTCTTGAAGTAACGTCTGTATTTTATAAGAAGATAAGATTCTAAAGCTTCAATGTAAGAAAATCTGCTGCATCATCTAATAACAGGCACAGTAGCTGCAATGGCTGATGGGAAGGTATTTGGTACATTAACAAATGACTGTGATCATATTTTAGTAAGTGTGAATTTGAACCAGGGAGAGAAGTATAGTGGAATGTGGCAGATACTAGAGATTATTGTTTAGGAAAGATAATATACTTTCATTGTGTCAAAGTAGACACAGATCTTTTCAGGGTGACAATTCTTATTTAAAAAATCTAGCTACATCACAATAAAGAAAGTGGCAGATACTAGAGATTATTGGTTATGATAGTTTATAACTAAATTGTACTTCTATTGTGTCAAATCAACAGATTTTTTTCTGGGTGACAAGTCATATAAAAGAAAACTAGCTGCATCACCTAATAAATAGCATAGCTGCGGCAGTGCCAGATAAATGAAAAATGATGTTAATGTCATGTATACACAGTTTGGCAAGGGCTTAATGGACTTCACATTGTTAATAAGCCTGACATTCAAACACCATTCAATAATGGGACACTAAATAAAGGAAAATAAAAGGCTGAATTGGAAAAAAAAAAAAAGCTTACTGCAACACAAAAACTTTTAACAAAAAGTAAATAATTGTACCCAGGTTGAAATGGTGACAAGTAGTGGTCTCTGAGCAATGGAATCAATGCCAAAATAGTCACATAAAAAAATTGGACCCAAAGTCTTATTTACAACTTAAGTCATGATTCCAATACTATGTTAGTAACATACAACTTCATAAATTCATAATATACATAAATTTAAAGTAAAAATAAGTCAATCCATAACATAAAAAGTGAACTTTGCCCTTAATTTCTAAGTGGTTTTTCCAAAATATGTTAATGAAACTGAAAAACAGATGACACCAAATACACTTGTTACTTCATCACGTGCTTATTAGCTTTGGAAGTTAAATTACGCTAAGATACATTTGTACAAATACTCCTTCTTCCCTACTGCTATTAGAGCATGGAATGGGTTGCCTGAGTCAGCCAAGAAAATCAATGACTTGGCAGAATTCAAGACAAGATTGACCTAAGGACATGTGTTAAAACGTAATCATCTTCTTTTCATGCAGTAACGTCTGTATTTTATAAGATGAGATAAACTGTCTTCTAAACACCATTGTATTCACATCCAAGTGTTGGAACACAATAAGTCCTGGACAAGTTCTGCTACACATCGCACAATACAAAGAGAACAAAAAAAATGATGATGGTTTTCAGTGAGTATTTCACCTCTAATATTGAAAATGATACAATCTCAAAGTGTAACCCTAGTTAGGCATAAGTACATGCTGTTTTCAACTTTTGACATTCTGTGCCTTATATACACATTAATGAATTACACAACTATGAATTACTGTTAATAAACATGGTTAAAAAAAAATGCTAACACATCGTTGGTCAAACAAAGGTCAACAAGTGGTCACTACAACATGCCGTCATCATCAGACAGCTCTACATCTTCATCCAGCTGGTAGTCCTCCTCTTGCCACTCTATCTTCTGAGCCTTTACGATAGCCTTCATCATGGACTCTAGCTTCTGACTCTGTTCTTTCATCCCCTTCACAGTCTGTTTGACTTTCCTCATCTGGGAGGACAGTCTGTCCTGGTTGGTTTTCACTTTCTCCATCTCACTCTGGTGTGGATAAGAAAATCAAGCTATCAACACCATCAACATTATCTCACTATCCCCATTATGTAATTATCTCATTATCATCCACACAATCCTGATGCAGTCCCAGCTGCGACGGGCAGGACACGTCAGCATAATGGAAGACAGCTGTATCCCTAAACGACTCCTGTATGGCGAATTAAGGGAAGGAAAGCCCTCGCAAGGCGGTCAAAGAAACGCTTGAGGGACACCCTCAAAGCTTCTCTGAAGACGTTCAGCATAGACCCATCCACTTGGGAGACAGAGGCACATGACAGAGCTTCATGTCGTCGCGCTGTGAAAACTGGCGCACAGGTTGCAGAGGACAAGATAACAGTGCTAGCAGAAGAAAAGTGCCAGAGAAGAAAAGCAAGGCCAATGACACTAGCTCCAGCTGGAATAACCTGCCCGGTGTGCAGCCGAACATTCCGGGCTCACATAGGTCTCAACAGCCGCACGAGAAGACACAAAACTCTAGTGCAAAGCCCTCAGCCCCCTGGATGACAAAAATGGTAATCATCGAACCACAATGGATGAACTATATCTCATTATCAACATTATCTCACTATCACCATTATGTAGCTATCAACACTATCTTGACATTGACACTTTCTCACTATCAGCACTATCTAAATATCAACACTATCTCACTTTCAACACTGTCTCAAAAGCCTATAATAATTTGTGTGATGAATCAGCACCTCCATTATCCCCATCCTAAAAAAATAATTTAACAAAAGCTTCTAGAGCCACTTGAACATTCTAAACAGTTTTTGTAGTGAGCCCAGTCATTAACCAAGTAAATGAGAGATGAGCTCAATCCTGAAACTTCAAAAACAAGATTACAAATAGAGTTTGTTATCACACAAACTTATAGGCGGCCCCCATCGGATCCCTATTGGATCCGCCTATTTGCAAGGAATATTCAAGACTTGATTATGTTTTAAAAAACTAATGTGCCAGAATGATGTCCAAGATTTATGGATAAATTTATAATGAGATTCAATACTAACCAACTCTGGATTCAAAGCTTTCTGTAATGACTGTGGACTCAAGTAAGAGCTGGTGAAAGCCCGTCGTACTGGGTTGGAGTGGGTCATGTTAGGCTTTAGGGTCCTCCGCCGGGAGAATGCCTTTATCCTGATGAAGTGAGGGATCAACCTCTCCACATCCAGAGCCAGCTCTACCCGCATGGCCATTCTCTTGAGGGCAGCTTGCTCCTGAACAGCTTTGATGTCATCTACAGCCAAACCCACCTAGGGATCAAAGACATATCCAAGCATTCAACAATTTTTTTAACCAAGTAAATTTGAGCTTTTAGATTCTAATAAATCATTGAACAAGATCAAATTGAAATGTGTGAGTTATACAAGTTTCCAGACAGAGCTGTACAGTCAAATTCAAGAGTCTAAGCTGGTTCATAACTTTGCGGCCTAGATGCCTTTGGAAAACCATTACTAATTTGGGTCTCAAGAAGTCTATGCTCACTAATTTCAGAGAAAACTTTGCACCACCTATACTTGTGGAATCGAAGGGTTATTTATTACCTCTTTCTGCGCTAGATATTTGACTTAGAATATCACTGAATACATACTGAAGTTAAGAGATCATTTTTTTACAAAGCTTATATCAACTTATTCTAGCCTGGTTAAAAGTTTGTACACATTATTTTTCTGAAACTTTGCACTATTATTTATTGGCAAGACATGAATCAATAAAAAAAACCCTAACTAATTATTCAATTAATTACTGATAATTAATTATTTTGTTTGATACCAACACGAGTAATGAACCATTCAGTATTCACACATGCAGCTAAATTTGTAGGGTTTTATTCCGTTAGATAATTTCTCCCACACCCATTTCAGATCATTTTGAAACTTTATTTATTGTACCCAACAAAACATAAATCAATAAAAAAAAGTTTAACAATTAGTCAATCAATTATTGGTAATTATTTTGTTTGAAATTGAATAAGGGACATATCTTCTACATTATTGAGAGATATAGATATAAGTGCGGAAAGCATGAATAAGCTTTTTTTTTAGAAAAAGATTTTTATTTCTTGTTTTATTATTATTATTTATTATATCTAATGTTTAACAAACAAAATAAACCTTATTTAAATAGACCAATGATAAGCCACAGAATCCAAAATAATGGATTGACAAGCCAAGTTTTAAACTAGAGATACTGCAGACTTAATCCAAACTAATACAAAACTGAAAACTCTCAAACAACTCACTCACCAATAAGTTCATGATGATGATACTCATGATGATGAGGAAGATGACAAAGATGATGTAGGAGGCCACAGGGTAGGGCAACGGGCTGTCTTTAGCATTGTAAATGTCATCAAACTCAAACTCACCAATCAACATGACAGATGTTTTGATCAGAGACTTGGTCACGGTTTCAAAGGGGAACTGAATAGAGAAGGCCAAAAATATATATATATATATATATAAGTATATACAAGTAGTAAAATAAAAGTACTCCTTTCAGACCTTGCAATCAATAGGGCAGATGATGTAAAGGTCATCTGTTTCTGTGGCTCACGGTTAACGAGCAGAGGGTAATCATTAGAGTTGGGTGGACTCAGATAGCCCCTTAAAAATCCTGAAATTCAAAATCCCAGTCTACGGAGATTCGAACCCAGGTTCGAAAGCCAAGCGCTTAACCACTCAGCCATTGCTCCCCTATATATATATATGTTTTTACGTCCATTTACAAAGACAGTAAGAGCTCAATTGATCAAAAAAAATCAAAAAAATCTTGAACTTTATTAGATAATAATAATAATAATAATTTTATTTATAAAGCACTGTTAACAAACAAAATGTAGGCTCAAGGCGCTGTAATAACATCACAAACACAGACACAACAACAGTAATCAAAAACTAATCTAAAAAAGTTTTAAATAAGTAGGTCTTAATGTTCTTCTTAAAAGTGGTATAGCATGTTGTCTGTCTGAGATCAATGGGGAGTGAGTTCCAAACCTTTGGTCTGTGCACTGAAAAAGCCAGCAGACCGTAGCACCACTAAAAGGGTTGAGTCCATTGAGCGCAGGGCTCTCTGGGGGGACATATGGAGTAATCAGTTCTCTAAGGTACAGGGGCATCTCATTGTTATATATACACTGATGACAAAGTGTGGCAACCTTGTAATCGATTCTCGCTTTCACGGGATGCCAATGGAGCATGCGCAAGAGCGTAGTAGCAGAATCTTGTCTTGTTTTTCTAAGTACTATTCATGCGGCGTTGTTCTATATACGTTGCAGTTTGGCTATTTTGTCATCAAGTATACCTGCTAGCACGGCGTTACAGTAGTCAAGGCGGGAGAGTATGAATGCCACAGCTAGTGTTTTTGTTGACTCCGTTGTTAAATATGGTGGGATCTGGCCTAATCTGCGCAGCTGCAGATAAAGACCCTTGCAGAGCTGACTTATGCGTGGGTCGAAAGATAGTGTTGAGTCGAAGACAACTTCAAGATTCCGCACTACATGGACATAAGGAAGCTGGCAGTTCGTGATAAAAAGAGAATCTGTGCTTTCAACTTTCGAGACGTTGTTCCGAGCGCCAATCTTAATTATTTCTGTCTTATCTTCGTTCATCTTGAGCTTATTTTCAACCATCCAATTGCTCACCCTTACAACGGTACTACTGATTTTCTCTGCCAGATGCGACACCTTTGATGGTACTGAGGAATCGTATAACTGTGAGTCATCAGCAAAGAAATGGTATAAAACTTTTGTTGTCAATTTATTTCTCTTGCTTGGTGGTGGGCGGTACAAGAAAATAAAAGTCAGTGTTCTGCTGTGGTCGGAGAGGCGTAACTCGCACATCTCAAAGGTGGTGTACGATGAGCTGTCAGGTCTTATTATTACATACTTGGCTAGACTGTCTCTGTACAGTATTGCTAAACCTCCTCCGCTGCCTGTTTTTTGAGGTAGACTCTTTAAAATAAAGCCTGGTGGCGTTAGCTCAATGGTTCTTGGCTCATCACCAACTTCTTTAAACCATGTCTCACTAAGGAAAGCAATGTCGTAGCTATCATCAGTGATGGTGTCTGCAAGCTCAAGAGCTTTTTTACTGCATGACCGGGCGTTCAGGTGCATTATTTTAAGAAGACTGGAGGATGTAGTCACCAGAGGCGTAGCACGTGTTGAAGACACAGGAGGAGTAATATCACGAATTATAGGTTTTTGATGGGGACATATGACCACTGTCTTGTGAGGAGTAGTAGGGGTGGGGTGGTTGACAAAATAGTTTTGTAGGGAACTGCTGAACTCTGAGGTAGATGAAAGGACAGGGGTGGGGGATTAACTACACAGTTGAGAGTCCTGGAAACTGTGTGGCATGTATCTGTTGAGTTGAATTGCGATGGGTTATACCATAGGCGTGTAAGACGCTCAGCCCTAGACCCACGAACTGTCGGCAGTTTACTCCCGATGCCAAGTCGACGAATATTTTTGAAAACCTCGCTGTCTAGTCGTGATTTGAGTAACACACATGTGCGTCCTAAGCGACGTAGTAGATTTGCGTCCATGACTCCAGTATGACGACTGGACACACTAGCAATGATGACAAACAGGTTTGCGTTGCGACTGCTATGTAGTGGCCACGGTACACGGTTTTACCAAGCACATCAATCCCTCGGGCTATGAGTATCACTCTGTCACTGTTTATCTAGATGCTTGTTAAACTAAAGGATAGTAAATGAATACAAAAAACTAATTAAATTTTAATTAACGTGACTTAAATCTATCGAACTAAATAAACCAATCTATAGAAGAAATCGACACAAAACTAATGGTATAAGAAAGATCACTTAGCTTTAGAAAATAGCAACACAAAAATCCTCCAAAACGAGAGACGAAAAAACATACGACTGCTGCCTGCTGGCGCAACACTCATCAAGATCTAGAGCTAGAAAGTAAAAGTGGTGGCGTGGCTCTCAGGAACTCAGGAATAAGGTCACCCTCAGGCATAGGATGGACCTATGGAACTCAGACATGCCCTAAGGAACTCAAGCATAGGGGCTGTTTCGGATAGAGACTCTTTCTCTCCTAATTGACGCTACCATCATTGATTTGACCTCATCAAATTAAATGAATGTTTGATTTTATAAACTGTACTTTGTGTTCTATAAAAAGAGCCTGCATTCCCCTTTAATTCTAGACCAAATAAAAGTTTTTCTAATTTCAAACTAAAAACGTTATTCAAGCTTAATCATAACATGGTAGTAAAATACTGATGAACAAAATGAATAATTCAGTCGAAACGTGAAAAATAATTACGGAGGGAAAGAGTTAAATAAAAGAAAAAAAAGAAGAAATTATTTACTAATATACATTTTTTTTTAACTTGAATCAACATTTTAAATAGTACCATAAAATTAATTGAAAAGCAAAGAAATAACTAAAACATGATTGCAAAAATCATCTTCCTTTTGATAGAAATGAAATAACATTTGAGAAAAAAAAGAAAGACTACTTACCTGCCCCTGTAACAATGTAAAGAATGCCAGGGCAAATGCAATGATGAACGAAAAGAAGACCACAAAGAACTGGCTGAATGTGTGTAGTACATCAGTGAACATCACCACGTAGATGCCAAATCTGGGAAACTTCTGGATTAAAAGAACCAGTTCAAACCAGCCCAAGAATAAAGTGATGGCTCCCATGTTCCACTGCCACTCCTAAAAGAAAAACCAAAACAAAATTTCAGACTCTGAAAGTATTTTTTTAAGCTGATTCTATTTGATAAGAACACTTTCCCACACGAGCAGTTTTATGTTGTTGTTGTTGTTGCAGTTTTATGTTGTTGTTGTTGTTGCAGTTTTATGTTGTTATTGTTGTTGCAGTTTTATGTTGTTGTTGTTGCAGTTTTATGTTGTTATTGTTGTTGCAGTTTTATGTTGTTATTGTTGTTGCAGTTTTATGTTGTTGCAGTTTTATGTTGTTATTGTTGTTGAAGTTTTATGTTGTTATTGTTGTTGCAGTTTTATGTTGTTATTGTTGTTGCAGTTTTATGTTGTTGTTGCTGCAGTTTTATGTTGTTATTGTTGTTGCAGTTTTATGTTGTTATTGTTGTTGCAGTTTTATGTTGTTATTGTTGTTGCAGTTTTATGTTGTTATTGTTGTTGCAGTTTTATGTTGTTGCAGTTTTATGTTGTTGCAGTTTTATGTTGTTATTGTTGTTGCAGTTTTATGTTGTTATTGTTGTTGCAGTTTTATGTTGTTGTTGTTGCAGTTTTATGTTGTTATTGTTGTTGCAGTTTTATGTTGTTATTGTTGTTGCAGTTTTATGTTGTTATTGTTGTTGCAGTTTTATGTTGTTATTGTTGTTGCAGTTTTATGTTGTTATTGTTGTTGCAGTTTTATGTTGTTATTGTTGTTGCAGTTTTATGTTGTTATTGTTGTTGCAGTTTTATGTTGTTGCAGTTTTATGTTGTTATTGTTGTTGCAGTTTTATGTTGTTATTGTTGTTGCAGTTTTATGTTGTTGTTGTTGTTGCAGTTTTATGTTGTTATTGTTGTTGCAGTTTTATGTTGTTGTTGTTGTTGTTGCAGTTTTATGTTGTTATTGTTGTTGCAGTTTTATGTTGTTATTGTTGTTGCAGTTTTATGTTGTTATTGTTGTTGCAGTTTTATGTTGTTATTGTTGTTGCAGTTTTATGTTGTTATTGTTGTTGCAGTTTTATGTTGTTGCAGTTTTATGTTGTTGCAGTTTTATGTTGTTATTGTTGTTGCAGTTTTATGTTGTTATTGTTGTTGCAGTTTTATGTTGTTGTTGTTGTTGCAGTTTTATGTTGTTATTGTTGTTGCAGTTTTATGTTGTTGTTGTTGTTGCAGTTTTATGTTGTTATTGTTGTTGCAGTTTTATGTTGTTATTGTTGTTGCAGTTTTAAGTTGTTATTGTTGTTGCAGTTTTATGTTGTTGCAGTTTTATGTTGTTATTGTTGCAGTTTTATGTTGTTATTGTTGTTGCAGTTTTATGTTGTTGTTGTTGTTGCAGTTTTATGTTGTTATTGTTGTTGCAGTTTTATGTTGTTGTTGTTGTTGCAGTTTTATGTTGTTATTGTTGTTGCAGTTTTATGTTGTTATTGTTGTTGCAGTTTTATGTTGTTATTGTTGTTGCAGTTTTATGTTGTTATTGTTGTTGCTGATGTTTTCTTTCTTCTTTTTTTTTTCTTGACATCTTTATATCAATGCCAATAATATTCAAACTCAAATAAGATTAAAACCTGATGCCCTGTATGAAAGTGCTTTACAGGTAAAGAAGTCATCAAGTTATTTGTTCATAGCACAGACTGTATAGAAGTGCCAAACAGTTCTGATGCAAAAATCTGGCTAAAAGATAAAAATGCCCTTATTAACAGCCATATCTCTATTTGCTATTCATAATCTCCCTTCTTAGCTTATCAACTAACTACATCCCCTCAAAAGAGAAGAGAATTAGGTCCTATGATTATCCATGTGTCAATCTGGTCATGTATGATAAAGAAAGACTTAATCTCTGCTCAGCTGTTGGTTTTCCTGCCTGATCCCCCATGCTCTTATGTGAAAAAAATGGGAAGACTTTATCTGAACTTGCAATAACTTTTAAAAAATTAGTAGAATGGCGTGCTTCCCAATCATACAAACAGAAATACTTTTATACAAACACAATATTTGTATGTTGTAGCCTGCAGATAATAAACCTAGTTGTAATAAACAAAGTTTAAAAAGAAAGAAACGGGAACAAGCTGGGACCTTACACAAATTGAATTAATCACAGGGAACAAGCTGGGACCTTACACAAATTGAATTAATCACAGGGAACAAGCTGGGACCTTACACAAATTGAATTAATCACAAGAGGATATAACAGTATCTGATTTGTTTCCACAACAAACTAACTTCTGCAAGCTGGAAGGACATTTGTTAAACTGTTTTACAACTACCCAAGTGACGGTATGTTAACAATGGACTCACCAATCTGTATCCGGTAGCTCCCTGACAGTCATTGTAGTTGACCACCAACAAAACAGCAGACAGATAGATGCCCCATTCTATCAGGTTGGTCCAGCCCAGGTAATTCAACTTGGCTTGGTACAGCTGCAACAACTGGAAACAAAGAGAGTATGGAAAATATTTTTTGTTATTATTCGTTATTTCCTTTTACTCTTTGCTATAAATAAGTACAATCTTAAAAAAAAAAATTCTTTATAGAATGATAAAATAAAACTACTATTCATTTTATGCTGAAATGATGAGAGTGACAATGAGAAAAAAAAAGAGTTAATTGGCAAGAGCGTGGCGATCTAACTCTTCTGGACTGCACAAAATGATAAAAGAACAAATGATAAGTTCAGTTAATAATTGAGAATTCAACCAACACTTATGCACCAAGGCAGATGATGTAAAAAGAGTCAGCAATAGTGCCCCTTAACTTTTCCTTTCAGCAAAGGTCAACTGTCAGTGTGAGTTAGATAGCATGGATGCTTACTTTCAAAGGATGCCTTCACACAACATCTTAAACCATAACAACAATAGGACACATCTTAAATCTTAACAACATCAGGACATTACATCTTAAACCATAACAATAATAGGACATTACATCTTAAACCATATCAACAATAGGACATTACATCTTTAACCAAATCAACAATAGAACATTACATCTTAAACCATAACAACATTAGGACATTACATCTTAGACCATAATAATAATAAGACACTACATCTTACATCATAACAATAATAGGACACTACATCTTAGACCATAACAACAATAGGACATAAAATCTTAAACCATAACAACAATGACAAACATTGTAAATCCAACCAAGAAGAAGAAAATTATGAAACTAAAACAAAAAAATGCTGTGACCTCCTTGAGCATATTGAATCCAGCCAATGTCAGGATGATATAAGTGCCAACTCTTGCAAACAAAGGCTGTTCGTATTTCTTCCCCAGGGCATTACACGTGTTGTTCTCAATCAGTTCTCTATCTTTACTGTCACTGGGAAATACAATGGAATGGAACAGGTAGTGTTGCAAAAAAAACTTTTTTTTTGATGCACTTAATAATGAACTCAGAAAAAATACATTTCATACGTACTATTCTTCAATGATTTCAAAAGAGAAATA
Source organism: Biomphalaria pfeifferi (assembly GCA_030265305.1). Taxonomy (NCBI): domain Eukaryota; kingdom Metazoa; phylum Mollusca; class Gastropoda; family Planorbidae; genus Biomphalaria; species Biomphalaria pfeifferi. The sequence continues at coordinate 3,735,105 of JASAOG010000052.1, read as the reverse complement.
TTTTACGCCCAACTCAATGTATAACACTGCAATGATACATTTGGCAAGAGGAGTGTTTGTTCACAAACAAACACACATTATTTATGGGGAAAGAGAAAGCCATGATTTATTATTACAGACCATATTTTGGAATAGAGCTGATCGCACATTATTTGCATATATACATATGACATAATACACACCAGTATAATACACTCCACTGTCAGTAAGGAAAGTAGTTCTCCTTTCAGACCTTGCAATCTATAGGGCAGATGATGTAAAGGTCATCTGTTGTAGTAGCCCACTGTTAATGAGGGTATCATGTGGCCAGCACAACAACCAACAGCCTTTACTTTTTCTCAACTAATGTCAGTTCCCATTAGAGCTGGGTGGACTCAGAGGCCCCCTTAAGATCCCAAAAGTAAAAATTCCTGTCTTCATCAGGATTCAAACCCAGGACCCCTAGTTTGGAAGACAAGCATTTCACCACTCAGCTAGCGCACCAACTACACTGAAGGTGACTATTTACACACTATTACAAACTTTAACTGTTCTTGCTGCTTTCACAAGCAGTAGAAATTTTATGCAAAGAACATTCTGTTAGTTGACATACTTAGAGGCAAGACTTTGTAGGAAAATCCCAGGAAGCCAAACTTACAAATGGAATGGTGGTTCAGTGCTGATCATGAAGCCAGTCAGGAACACCAAAAAGACGACGTAGATACAGAAAGAAAGGTAGTAGAAGAAGCTGCCAAACTTGTTCCACTTGTACTGCAGAAGTGAGGTGGCCAGGGGATGTGCCAGGAGGGACTCTCTTTCTGACAAAATCTGAAGAAACATTGCATTACTGTTAGAGCCTAAACCAAAATTGACCTAAATAATTTTTTAATGTTGAATTTATACATATCCCTTAGTTTTAGCATTGACATTGGGCACTGCCTTAGCATAGATTGGCTAACATTCATCTCATAAACAAGAATTTTTTTTCCCACAAGTCACACTTGGTAACTGAGTATACTCTGATTGTCTCTATTTTGCCATTTACAAAATAGTTTAAATCCATTATGTTAATACATGCTATACTTTGTTTCTATTCAATTTTCCCCACAAGTCACACATGATAGCTGAGTACCTTTTGATTATTCGCTGCTACTTACAAAATAGTTTAAATCCATTATGTTAATACATGCTATGCTATGCTCAATTTCTTTTCCATGCCTATTAATTGTGTAATTTGGTCAAATAATGCACACCTTTAATTATATGTACATGTTGAAAAAAATTGTGTAAGTTTTTATATATTGACGCTGAAAGTTACATGCTTATAGTTGAATACTTACCATAATATACAGCGGGTGATTTTTCTTCAAAATATTTGTGTCTGTTGAGTAGGGTTTGGCATCGGCGGGAAGTCTTTCATCTTCATCATCAAAGTTACTTTCTGTATAAAAACAAACAAACAAAAATCTCATTTCAGTCAAACTACTTTTTGTTACTTTTAGTTTGCAAACGTATTTTCGTAACATGGAACTAATTGTTTTGTTATTTGTTATTTCTAGTTTGCAAATTATTTTTGTATCATTGAACTAATTGTTTTGTTATTTGTTATTTCGGTAGAAACATTTAAAAAAACCATGGGACTACTTTTTATCCATTCAAGTACTACTATTTATTTTTTTACTGGTGATTGAAAAGTGGCATTTTTGGGGGGGGATCAGGTGTGAAACTAGCAGAAATAGAAAAAAATAGATCTCAAAGACAAGCAGGGAGGAAATGTGTTTATTGCATTACATATTATAAAAAACTAGCCATTGAAAAAAGAATGCTTTTTAAAAACAAAGCTCATTGATAAGCAGGAAGAAAATGTATGTTTATTAAATTACATGTTATAAAAAAACAAGCAATAGAAAAAAAATTTTACTTTTTAAAAACAAAGCTTATTAAAGGGATGAAACCGTGTAAGCACTGCCATTTATCTGGAAATTATGTTTTTTATCTCCCTTTCTGATACCTATCTAAAACAAAATGAATTAATAAGTACTAAGTGATTAACTGATTGGTTAATTTTTGGATTGACTTGTGTATTGTTATTGACAATGAATGATTATTGCAAATTTCAATTTGATCCGAAAATGTGAAATGGGAGAAAAAAAAACTTTTACCAGACACACAGACAGAGTGAGTTGATTTAAGCTTTGTACAAATCTATCCTCACAGCTCATAATTTCTGAGATTTTTTATGTGCTGTTTTATTATTAAAGCTGAGTTTTGTATCAAATTTAATCATTTTAATAATAAGGCTTGTCTTAAAAATCTGAAGATCAATGCAGTATTTCAGCCTCAGCTGCGACCTACATAATTTGCCACAGACATAACCATTTCATATATAAAAAGCAAACATGTTTTTATAAAACGAAAGGGAAATATTTTTTTCAAAGTTTAAAAAGGAAAACTGCAAGATAGCATCTAGCACAATTAGAAACACATTTTACCAATGATTTAGACAATTGACAATTCAAACATAGTTTTCAAAGGTTCAGACACCTAGCGTACCTGCTGTAAGCTCACCACTTTGCTGTGTTTCCTCATTTTTTAGCACTGCAGCAATCCATGGTGCATACACATCATCCAAAAACTCGTAGTCAAAAGTTATTTCATATTCTGGTCTTTCTGGGTTTTTCTCATGGCCATAACTTAAACACCTGTCAAAAACACGTTGGGCTATTTCTGTGGAACAGAATATTTAAGGATAAAAATCTGGTCAATGGAAATTTTGTACTTGAAAATTGTAACTGAAAAAGAAATTAAAGTTATGGGTTGAGATAGTGGTCACTCAGAGAAAGTAAGTTTAAGCTTTAAAAAAGATGCAAATCATCAGATTTTTACAATTTACATGTGCCAGTGCATTTAACCCAATAGTTTAGTTATTTACATTGTGCTTTTTGATTCTTAGAAAACCCATTTCCTGTTCAAATGACACTTCATTTTGTAGTGCTAGCAGAGAGGGGCACAACTGATGACCTCTCTATGACGTGGTAACGAGCTACTGGTGTAAACTGCCCACAGGTCATGACCGTTGTAAGTCAGTGTTGAGGCTTCCTATAACCAATGGTCTCAGTCAGAGACCAATTGGAGAATCATAGAAATCATTAACAATCTGGAACCTGGAAATCTCAAGACTTCACTCAGAACATGACATCCAACTTTGGATTTGAGGGCAACTGCGTATAATTTTTGTCAACATGACCCTAAGAAAGTATTTAGACTACTTTCCCATTGTAATACGCTTGCAATGCTTTTTTGTTTTTTACTTTAAATCTCTTTAAATTTCAGAAACATGGGAAGTGGAATTTTATTGTATATAAAACAAAAGAATTTATAGGTAAAAAAATGTATAGACATTGTAAAAACAAATTTTTTTTTATTTAAAAGGAACAAAAAACATCAATAACAAAAACAACGAATCTTTTTCTTAAATTTTTTTTTTTTATTTATTTAAAATTTAAAGCACATTTACTCGACCAAAACAGAATCTCAAAACTAATTCTTTCAGATGTTTTAGACAAAGAAATGTATTTAAAAACAAACAAACAAAGAAACTGATACCTGGCATATGCTTGATAAGTTTTCTCAGAGGAGTATCTATGTTACCAGTGATAGGGTCTTTCGTAGCATTTCTTAGGGCATCTTTCCATGAGGCACAGTTGACAATCACTTTAGCCACAGTGCTGACAAACAAAAAAATACAGACTTTGTGGTCACATACACACAAGACAAATACTGTGTGAAATGAATGAAGTTATGGCACAATTGAGACAATTCCTAAAATATCAACACAACCTCAAAATGAAAGCTAATCAAGATAATTTCAGTTCCAAGCATTAGCTAGAAATCTCATCCAAATAGTTGTAAAACAAAAGAGAAAAAAGACCAGTTTAGAAGATTGTACTGAGAGAACTTCACTGAGACCATCATGCACTGCTTCAAACAAAATACTGAAACTGAAAGTTTACATCAGCAATTCACCCAGGGGTCCATAGCCATCTTCCATGTGCAATTCAAGCAAAATATCAGATTGGTATATCCTATAGTGCACTTAGGTTTGATTTTCAGTTCAGTTTCTTCATTATTTGTAACTTTATAAGATGCAAACAGTGAGTGGTAAAGTGCATGACTTCTAAACTGGGGGGTCCCAGGTTCAAATCTTGGTGAAGACTGGAATTTGTATTTTTAGGAATCTTTAGGGGGCCTCCGAGTCAACCAAGCTCTAATGACATTAGTTAAGAAAAGTGAAGGCAGTTGGTTGTTGTGATGGCCGCATGACACTATCCTTAATCGAGGGCCACAGAAAGATTACTTTTATATCATATGCCCCAAAGATTGCAAGGTCTGAAAAGGAAGCTTTTTTTAAACTTAAAGCACCCCCAATAGATACAAAGACAGCAACCTATTCACATGGAACAATGACTTGTTTTAGTCTTTTTGACTCCCAGTAGTAGCAACTGTATTACTCCATCCGACTTGTTGGGCCAATGTCCATTCTGCTGTTATAGCATCTTGGTTTATAGATCTCCTCCATGTATGATCTCCCAACCTTTCTCTTTCCCTGTCTGTTCCAGTCTTGAGCTTGCCTTGCAATAGTTTTTCCCTTGTTCTCTGTATTGAAAGGCCAATCCAACCCTATTTTTGTCTGTTGATTTCTTGCTCTATTGGTGTTTGCTGGGTTGTTTCCTCACAGTTTGAGACTTTGTTCACGGAACACTGAACTATAAAATCTTGCAACGCAGGTCTTCAAAAAAAAGAAGAATTAAAAAGCTGAAAGATAAGCGTGTTAGAATTTCAAACAAAACTTTAGCCAAGACTTACGCTTGATTGTTCTCTATGGCTCTGTCCAGACAGTTCTTTCCCTCATCGTCTTTCAGTGCTACATTAGCACCTCTCTCTATGAGGAGTTCTACAACCCGAGCGTGACCATAGGAGGTGGCCAAGTGAAGTGGAGAGGTCTGTGAAAGTTTTAAAAAGTTACATTTTAAGTGAGATTAATGGTAAACCAAGACACAGAGTCATTTCAATGTGTAAACGTGTTAAGAAAATGAAATATTACAAAGATCCCCCAAAAATTGATAGTGAAAAATTAAATTATGTGAAGAGATGTGAAATAAATCAGTTGGAAAAGGATTAAAATTAAGATATAACAGTCAAATCTCAGATATAGTTCATAATTTTAAACTATTTACCGAAGATTTTATCAAATTATTTACTCAATAAAATTTTTGCAATATCTTTTTGTGTGGGTCCAAACAAATATTGAGCTAAAACAAAAATAATTGCAGAAAAAAAAAAAAAGAATCAGAAATCTCTAGCTAGTATTAAAACTTTAAAAAAAATTAATCATTAGCATTTAAAATTTAACAGGTTTCCAGATAGTGTATAAAGGACTTGTTCAAATGATTTTAATTAATAACAAAATTAAGAAACATATTCTTATTTTGTAAATACTTCCCTATAGAATTATGTAGGAATTTTTCTTAATTTTTTATTGATAACTTTCAACTTACCAATGTTATTCCTTAAAATATTTGAAACTTTAATATCACGGATATGGTAATAATGTCAGGGATATATTTTTATAAGTGTTTACTTTTTCCCTGAACATTATAAAAAGTAATAAAGTTAAATAGTTTTTTTTTAACTGAATCCTCTTTATGAACCTGATGGAGGTTTTAAATGTCTCATTCTATTATACATTTCTTGTAGTTTTATTAGTGCAAGGAGTCTTCCAATGAATTTGCATAATCAAGTTCTTCTACTAACAGTCCAGCTCATCGTTTCTATAAAGGACGGTGCACAAAATGTTTATGTACATCTTTTTATTTATTCAACTCTTTACTGAATACAAAGAAACATTTGAGTCCAGTGATGGAATGTAGCTGCGTTAACATATGCTAAATTAATTTTTTACAGGATTAAATTTTGAAAAATTATAAGTCAAACCAGACTTTCAATGTGTGACCTATTAGGTAGTTGTTTTTTCCCAAAATTATACATAAACTGTCAAATTTTAAGGATAACTGTTAGAGATGTTTTTAAAAATATCCATTCAGTAAAGTTAGTTTCCACTTGGTTTTTTATTTTTTGAACCCATGAAGACTAAAACAATGAGGCGGAAATTTTAAAAAAATGATTTTTTAAGATGCATCCCGACTAACTGAATGTAAAAAACATCTATGAGGTTACCTTATGTTTATCTGTAGGGTCAACTGGTGCCCCACCATTCAGGAGGACAGTAGAAGTCTTTGTCCAGCCTTTGGAAGCAGCCAGATCTAAAGGTGTCCATCTGTTGTAGTTTCTATGTGGAGGTCAATACTAACAATTTAATTATTGCTCTGATAATATACTAATCAACACTTGTAAAGAAAACATTCAAGACATGACTATAGACAAATTAATACCTGATTGAAAAGAAAATGTATAGCACCTTTTCAATAAGTTTTGTGTTTTTTTTTTAAATCATTTTTATTTAACCCAAAAGCTCCAATTTCCAGTTTGAAAAATTCTTAACATATCATAAAGCTATGAAGGGTAACTCTGAATAAAAACATTCTTAAAAAATAACAATTTCTTAAAAAATAATCAAAAAATTAAGATCTAATAATAGTAATAAATAAACAACTTTAAAAAATAGAACAATATGTCTAAATTTCTTTTTTACTTTTAATACCTTTAGAATATAAAAAAGCTTCAAAAAAACTAATTTTCCCAGGTAGTGGCTTATTCACTGGGGCTACAAGCTGTTCATTGTTGAAAATTCTTTAAAAATAATGAAAAAGGGATACACATCTGGTTTTTACCATACAAAAAGAGTGAAACATGAAATGATGAGCTCTTCTTATGGGAAAGTTAAAAAAACTGTTGCTAGCATACCAATGCATTCTACTGCATTAGGACTCGGCCATAAAAAGACACAATACTGCAGCAGGAGCTATTGATACTGCAGCAGGAGCTATTGATATTGCAGCAGGAGCTATTGATACTGCAGCAGGAGCTATTGATACTGCAACAGGAGCTATTGATACTGCAGCAGGAGCTATTGATACTGCAGTAGGAGCTATTGGGTTGAATTTATTTGAACAGCTATGGAGCTGAACTTCACACTTGTGACAGGAGTCATATTAATAGATAACTCAATCCCATATCAGTATTTTACATGATAAAGTTTATCTATAAATCAGTCATCACAACTGCAATTCACAACTCAATGTGATACGTCAATGCTAAGAGCTCACCTGGTAAAGACGTCGGCCCCTAGACTGAGCAGGACCTTGGCCACTTTGTAATGGCCATACCTGGCGGCAACATGCAGGGCAGTGTTTGAGTTTTCATCTTCATGGTTGACAATGGTCTTGTCATGTTTGATCAGCTCTCTTACTATGCTGTAACACAGAGAAGTGCCCATATGTTACAGAATATCACCTGCACTCTTTGAGCTTGACGTGAACATGTTTTATTTATTTCACATAGACGATGCTAAATAGTATTTTGAATGTTCTAAACAAATAGGCAATTACTATACAAATATATATGCAAAACATAGAGAAATGTCCCAACTTTTGTTGGTTAGGATTATAAAAGAGTTAAGTGAAAGAAAAAAGCAAAAATAAAAAGATGTCATCATTAATTGGAAAATAAAAAGACACACAAATCTAGGTTGTTGTTTTACAAATGTACTAAAAACAAATCCTAACAGGTTCAAACTGCTACATAGTAAAAAAGTCAAGCTCCCTTTCAGACCTTGTGATCTATGGGGGCAGATGATGTAAAGGTCATCTGTTTCTGGGGTCAACAGTTAAGGAGTGTGTCATGGCCAGCACATCGACCAACCACCTTTACTTTTCCCAACTAATGTCAGAGCTGGGTGGACTCAGAGGCCCCCTTAAGATCCCAGAAGTAAAAATCCTAGTCTTTACCAGGATTTGAGCCTGGGACCCCTGAAGTCAAGCACTTTACCACTCAGCCACCATGCTTCTGAAACTCCTACATGCTGTGAGGTGATTCCACACTGCTAACATATTATCAAACAATGGACATCAGGGAAAAAGAGGGGATAATGAAAACAGAAGTAAGGCTGGAGCTGGCCAACCGAATACTTGTGGTGCATCCATTGGGCCATTTGACAAGTGAAATATGTTAGAAACATTGAACTTCATTCAATGATATAGTTAGCACTACAAATCAAAGTCACAAATTACAAATAGCATTGTCCTAGATTGGACATCATGCTGTCTAGAAAAGATTGCATCAAAGTTGATTCAAATCTTACTTGGTCCTGCCATACTTGGAGGCACAATGGAGAGGGGTCAGTTCTTCTTCATTCTTTGTATCAAGATGTGCTCCATTTTTTAACAGCAGCTGAAGAACAGAGGGTATACAGTAAAAGCCTTGTGTCAACTACAGGATGTGCACACAATACAAACAAAATATCACTTTGAAGTTTACTATAGAGACTAAGCACAATATATAAATTAATATTATGACACAAATTGCACAGGCCAGCGTTCAACCAAGAGAAATGACGAGTGGCGGCATGGCCAAGATCCATGAAAGATCTGTTGTGAACACTACTCAGGCCAGTCACATTGGATAATTATGTGATCATCCAAAAAACGATAAGTGACATTTCGTCGGTTTTGAGAAGGTCTTTGGGGTATTTAAGAGCAATGGTGTCACAGTCAAGACAGTTCAGTACAGTGTGATACAGTTCAGTTCACTCGCCACGATTCAAGATCAAGTCCGGTACAGCAAGTGCAGTGTGAAGTCAGTCAGGAACAGTTAAACCCTGTGCAAGTCTAGCGTTTGATACGGGAATACAGAGTTGATACTGCAGTATAGTTATCTACAAGGAAGCATTTGTACAATCAGTGTTTCATGTTGCTAATTGTACATTATTGGTTGTAATTTATTGGACTTTCAAAAGTTACATTATTTGAAGCCCAGAGTTGTCAAGTTCTTTGGGTTGGTGGTGTTGTGTAATATGGGAATACAGAGTTGATACAGCAGTATGGTTATCTACTAGGAAGCATTTGTAAAGTCTGTGTTACTTGTTGCTGATTGTACAGTATTGGCTGTGATTTATTAGACATTAAAAGAGCTAGGTTATTTGGAGCCTCAAGTTGTCAAGTTATTTGAGTTGGTGGTGTTGTGTGGTGCAGAGTTTTCTGGATAGTGATAGTCATTACAATGTATAAAAATTCCTACCCTGGTTCATATATCTTAGAATCAAAACAACTACCTCAAAATTACAGGTCCTAAAAACATTTTGTATATCCTTTCCTGCATTGTGTAAGATTTTTCTTATAGCCATACCATGAGAAGCTTTATCTAACAATTGTACTGTATGCAATAAGAAAACTGACCTGGACAATTTCCAAATAACCTTTCTGTGACGCTATATGTATTGGGTCATTATCATAACAATCACTGTCATTGACAAGTCTTTTGACTCTGGGATCTTGTAATAATTTCTGTAGAAAACAACCAGAGAATTATGTACTCTTTTCTAAGTAAGGATTAGTTTGAAAATAAGGATATAACATTAACAAAGACTTTTCTGGTCAATATACAGAGACCAATCGTTATAGTAGGCCTGAACACTGACCTGCAACATCGCAACCTGTGGGCGGTCGAGACCAATAGCTCATTGCCACACCAAACAGACCTTCGGTATTTCAACAAGCTATTGTTCTCCACAGCCCATAGGTTGTGATAATGGAGGTAAGTGTTCAGGCCTTCTATGCCAATCGGTCTTGTTTATACCCATCTATAATTTGAAAATAAGGGTATTACATTACAAAAGACTTTCTGGTTATTATACCTATAATTCATAAAAATGTGAAATAGAATGCAAGGGGAGACAATGTAGAGATTGAAGAAGGAAATAAAATGAAACGACAAAAACAAACATTCGTAGAAAAATAGAGAAGCCAAAAAACTTACTGTTAAAACACTAAGATGATTTTTCTCTGCAGCAAGAAATATAGCAGTCTTGTCATATTTATCCACAGCATTATAATCAGCCCCTTTCTTCAATAGGAGCTCCACTGTATCTACATTGCCATAGGATGCTGCTAACAGCAAGGGGGTATAATTGTCTTTGTCTCTTTTGTTCACCTTTGCTCCCCTGAAACCAAAATAGACACAAGAGAATATGTCAAAAAAAAAGACACACACAATAAGCCACGCTACATACCAAGAACTTCAGTGCGACTCACCTCTCTGCCAGGAAAGCTACCACTGAAACATGGTTCAGGGCAGCAGCTCTGTGTAGGGCAGTGGCCTGGTCATTGTTAAGGGCATCGATGCGGGCATTGCCCTCCACCAGCAGATGGGCTATACGGACATCCCCGGACTGCGCAGCCAAGTGAAGTGGATACATGAAATGCTTGCGTGGCTTGTTGACATCAGCAGCTGAAATATCATGGGTACTTAAAACAAAATACTTTCATTGTCTATTAGCATTTCTCAGCATAGATTATACAAACTCCTGTGAGCACATGCTGGACTGGAAAAAAGTATTGAAATCAATTTTGGTAGCGATAGATGATAAGTATTCTAATAAATATAGATTTGTGTGTGTATTCTTGTTAAATGAAAGGGACAGGAGGTTCAATGAAGCTGTGTACAAAAATAATCAAAAGCTGGCTTAGTGAACAGCTACTAGATTTGTACAAATAGGAAGTTTTCATTTTTTATTTAATGATCTAGATACAAAATTACAACTAAAAAGCACACTGAAAAAATCACTTTTAAAGATTAACTCTTTGTCTCCAGTACAGAGCTCCCACATTGATTTAAACTGGCCCTAGTAGGTGGATTAGAGGCATGGTGGCTGAGCTGTAAAGGGCTTGGCTTCTGAACCAGGGTCCTGGGTTCAAATCCTTGTGAAGACTGGGATTTTTTATATCAGGATCTTTGGGCGCCTCAGAGTCCACCTAGCTCTAATGGGTACCTGATATTAGTTGGGGAAAGTAAAAGGAGGTTGGTCATGTGCTGGCCACAAGGTACCCTTGTAAACTGTTGGCCATAGAAACAGATGTCTTTTACATCATCTGCCCTATAGATCACAAGGTCTAAAAGGGGAACTTTCTTTTATGAAAACACCACAATAGATACAAAGTCTACAAGAGGAATTTATTTTTATTAGGCAGATCAGTGCTTGCATTTCTCTTTCTTTAAGTACAGGAAAAAACAGATTTGTTGTGAGTCTCAGTACACAGGTGGTACTCACCTTTTTCTAACAAGACTTTGACCACTTCATAGTGACCATGATCCACTGCCACATGGAGAGGAGTGTTCTGTTCTATATCTATAGCACTGACCATCTGACAAAATAAAATTTTGTGATTTGAAACTTTAAAAAATCATGCTTCAAAACAAAAGCTTGAATATTTGTACTCATGCAATAAATGTTGAATTTTCCTTCTGTTTACACCTAGTTTTGTTTCAAAATAAGAAAAAAGTTATCACAAAATTTTTTTATAGCTTTTATATAGTGCTACTTTCATGCTTATAGCATGCTCAGAGCGCTTTTGGTCCAATCTCATTTGTGGACCAGTGGAGGGGAGGGGGTATCTAGGAGTTGGTTTTCCGTGCTGCCTTTAGGCGCTCAGTAAACACAACTCTGTCCGAGTCGGGTGTCGAACCTCGAGCCTCCTTCTAGGTAGCCAAGCCAAGCCAAGTTCAAGCGCACTTGGCCTCTCGACCACGCTTCCCACATCAAAGTCTTACATTCACACCCGTTATACATTACTGCTTCAGAAGAATTCATATTTGTATCCATAAAATGTTTTCACTTTTATTTCTAATTGAATTTTTTTTTTAAAGTCAGTTTATAAATGGATTGTGTGACCACTACAATGTCAACCTTTTTTTTTAACCAAATTACTCATTAAGCTGGAAAAACCCTGTAATCAATGGACCTCATTCACCAATCGTTAACAAACAACATTTAGCCATCTGGTTCTCTATCTCTTCTATACAAATTACGCAATTCATAAAGGCTGTCATGAGATACATAATTTTCATTGTTTTAACAATATTATCACGTGGCTAAATGTTGTTTGTTTACGATTGGTGAATGAGGTCCATTACCTATTCTCTGGAATAAAATTCACACCTGAACCTTCAATTTGTAAGACAAGCTTACTGTACTCAACTATTTCTTCCAACATTATATTAAAATGTTTAAAAACTCAATAACAGTAGGCCCTCATATTTATGTTGTGTCTAACCCATTATGTGAAAAAAAAAAAAAAAAAAAGTTATCAAAACATTGCAATAAGCATTTTACAAAAGAAGCAAAAGAAGGCCTTTTAATATGGGTGTGGCAGTCTATGCTTGTATAAAATAAATAAATTATAGCTTTTATATAGCGCTAATTTCATATTTATAGCATGCTCAGAGTGCGATGGTCCAATCTCATTTGTGGACTGGTTGGGGTGGGGGGGAGGGGGGGGCGCGTATCTGGGAGATTTTTCTATACTGCCTTTAGGCGCTCAATAATCACAACTCTGCTCAAGTAGGGTGTCGAACCTCTAACTCCTTTCATAGGTAGCCAAGCCAAGCCAAGTTCAAGAGTACTTAGCCTTTCAACCACGCATCCCATGCTATACCTTGTACCTACAACAAGCTTACCTCAGACAATAGAATCCAACCTGAGTCAGAGGTGGAGGCAGCCTCCAGCAGCAAGTTTACCAAGTCAAAGTTGCCTCCACTGGCAGCATGGTGTAAGGGTGTGCACTGTTCCTTGTCTCTGGACATCAGGTTTGCCCCAGCCTCTATAAGCATGCGAGCTATCTCTAAGTGTTTGTACAAGGCTGCTGTGTGAAGTGGTGTAGAGCCCTGATTATCATTGGCCTAGACAACATCAAATGAGATACATTTTATTAAATTTGTGTTTTGTTTTAAAAGTTTTCAATGTTCCTTCAGAAATAAACTTCACATTTTAGCCCGCCCCCCACCAATAAAAAACTGTGATAGAAGGACTTTGTTGCTGGTTATATCAAAAAGGAAAGATAAGCAAAAAAACGAACATGCAACTTTTTTGGTAATATAAAAATACAAAAGGCATCAATAAGAAGTTCAGATGTGAGTCCTTTCCTTGAGCAAGAACAAAAGAGAAAGATTAGATCCAATTTTTAAAGGGCTCAGTAATTGTAAATAACTTTTGTGAGGTCATTTTGGGTTTCCCTATATTGTTTATATTTGAAATAAGTCACTTTCAAAGACGTAGTATATAGCAAAGTATTTTTCATATAAAAAAAATGTGTATTTGCTTTGTGCTTATGTTCCAAAAAGTAAGTAAAGTTCCCCTTTCAGACCTTGTGATCCATAGGGCCAGGGGGAGCCTTAGCAGTGCGCGAGGCCCTGGGCAAGTGTCTTGTGGGGGGCCCTGAGCCATAAGGGTAAACTATACATACTGTACCACATAATGCTAATCCGTCTCCAACGCTGTAACCATAACAATGCAGTATTTCCGCCTCTAAGCTGTGGGCCTTGTTTTTGTTACAAAACATATAACATTATATAGGTACTGTTGGCCTACTATTGGCCGCTGAAGTGCATTATATACTGTATTGTAATTGTTCTGCATAAAAGATTTTTCTTTCAAGTTAAAAAAGTTAAAAAAATAATCCCATGGCCGCACAATGTCTATGTAAAGTAGCCTATAGAACACTTAGGCTGAAGAAGCGACTCAAAAGAGTTTATTTTGTATTTAAACATCGATGTCCAATCGGATTTTATTAGGAAAATGTGTAGTGATCAAGTTTGTGACAATAAAATCTCTGATCGCAGGGACCCCCTCAGGCACGAGGCCTGGGGCGGTTGCCCCACTTGCCACCCCCTGCATAGGGCAGATGATGTAAAGGTCATCTGTTTCTGTGGCACAAGGTAAATGGGGGTGTCTTACATCAACTGTGCTTATTGCAGTCATACAAGCATTTTATGTACTTCGAATATAGCTCAAATTTTATTATGTGCTAGTGCTGTCATATTTTAAAATGACCCAAGGAATTGCGTGCTCTAGATGCCAAAAGAAATGTATTCCTGGAGTTCATAATGCAGGAAAAACCTTCATATCCTGACCCTGCCGGCTAATAGGGGGGAAGGAAAGAAAAAATTGAGGGACACTGGTATATAGTATCTAGAATCAAGACATTTAAAAGAGAAAACACGCAATGACAAAATTTTAAAAAATCTAAATCATTACTAATTGCATAACCTACATTTATTTCGATTTTATCTTTGAAAAACAGAAGGTTGCTGCAGGCCACCTCGTTGCCTCTCATTGCGGTAAAGTGAAGGGGAGTCTGCCCAAATATGTCGATGGCATTGATGTTTGCACCTTTGCTGATCAGGTACCTCACAATGCTGCCATCAGGGTCACGCTCTTGAAGGTCAGGCTGTACTGGACCTCCATTCATATCTATTTTCTAATATCAGGACCAAAAAAAAATAATTGGGTCATAATAAAGTAAACTTTACAAAGTTATCGTAGTCTGAAAATAATTGATTTGCAAAAGTCAGAAATTAATCATGTTTGTTAAACAATGTTTAGAAATTGAACAGTACATCATCAGCAAGAGAAAATGAGTTTAAACATGTGATTAAGATTATTAACGATTAAAGATTTCGGCAATCACTTGCTTATATTTTTAAAATGTACTAATTTATTACTAGTAGCTGTCAATAGATAGGTAATGATTAAGTGAAGCACCCAAATGAGCTAATAATGATTTATATATGTCACTCTATGCTTGTCCAAATAAAGAGAGTGAAAGATGTGAAACAATTAAATTAAGACAACACTTTTAAAAAATTCACAAATTAGGCTAAATATAAATATGGGCAGTATTTTGTTAGAAAATCTGATTGCATGGATTGAACCATTTTTAAATTATCTGAAGAAAAATATAATTTGTAAAATTTAATATGTACAGATACTCCAATTACACACTAACCTTTTTGTTTTTCTCATAAAGCTAGAAAGCAACTTAGCTAAGTCCCACACCACTCCGTTGGTAAGCTTTTTTTTTTTGTTTATTATTTTTATATTAATACTTTTAGTAGAGAGAGAATGATTTAGGATCAAATACTTTTCTTAAAAAACAGGAAAAGTCAATAAATAAAACAAACTATAAATGACAATGTTTGCAAATTTTAAAAAAAATTATATAATAATAAAATATTTTTTTGTAGGAAATGACATGCTAAAAGAAGATGCTTACAAAAACATAAGATAAATTAAACTTAATTAGGAAATGTGCAGTTCTTCTTTCATTAATAAAGTAAAAGTTTCAATTTAAAAATATTTATACAAATTTAACTAGATGTATTTTATAATTAAATTTTTTTTTTGGTGATAAGTTGCTTAATCAGGGCAGCTAAAATTGTGGTAAATTATAACAAAGAAAGAAACAAATTTCAAACAAGTAATATGAAGTTTAAAAATTATTTGTAAAAACATTTCTAATATATTACTTTTTTTTAAAAAAAAAAAAAAGCTCAAAGTAGCCAGAAGTTGCCATGCATCTTTACAACTTTCTTTCAAATCAATGTACAGTAATACAGAAAATCAGCCGACCAATTGTAGCAGACTAATTTCTGACATATAATTCTGAATGAAAGGTATGAACATAATGAACAGGGGGAAGAACTCTTACAGTAAAAGGCTATTTCCCTTTCGCATGGCCATATTAGTAAACACCTGTAGGTTTCAAGGAAAAAATAAATCAAAACATAGTGAAATCATTAAAAAAACTCAAAAGTGCATATGATGCTATAGTGGATTAAAAGAATAGAGAACTAACTAAATCTGAAAATGGAGAGAAATTAGTAAGCCATATTTCTGTTATCAATAATATTAAAAAACAGTGGAGTGCATGCAGTAATCTAGTAAACTATGTGAAGATCTTATTTTAAAAAAATTAAACAAACTATAATTTTTAAGAGGCATCAGCTTTAAAAAATGTTATGCAAGTGTTTTTTTTTAGTAATGAAGCTTACTTATTGTAACAAAAATGTGTTACGAAATCTCAAAACTATGGGATGTTTTTTTTTTATGTTCAAGTTATTGAGCTTAATTTGAAATGTTATTTCTAAAAATTACTTTCACCAACAAAATTAGCTAATCCTTCAAAAAAAAAAATTAAGTTCAGAAATAAAAACCATGTTTCCCTGAAATGCGTAAACAAAAATTTAAAAAAATATAAACCTGAAGCACTTGTTCGCTCTTTGCTGCAGCAAATGTCTGCAAGGAAGGAACCTGTCTGTTCTTTCTAACTCGGTTTGCTCTGATGTACTTCTGGTCCTCCTCATCCAGTGGGTCGATGTCATGTCCAGAAGTGGAATGCACCTTTATAAGTGACAACAAGTTTTATCCATTTAAAGTAAATGTGACTTCTGCAGAAATAGTTTGAATAAACACCTACGAGCACTAAAAATTTTTCTTAAAGTATTTGACAAAAGGAAGTTTAGAGCAATTGGCTGCACAAACAGTGTCAGATTTGACTACTGATTAAAAAAAAAAATCAACGAGGCTACTAAACACAGATGGCTGACTCCATGACAATAGGTTAGAAGAGTTGAGGGGGAATAGTTATATAGTGCTCAAAGAAACTGCAGCACTCTAGTTCACCTGCCCTAGAGAAACTTTATACCTTTTCTTGCAGAGTTCTTCACTAGATCTGTTCTAAATTAGAACCTTTAAAGTTTATCTTACAAATCATGTATGTAATCAGCCTTTTTGATAATGGGCTAAGCATAGTCAACACCAAAACAACGGCACTACAAAAACATGAAGAATGAAGATAAGCGAGGTGTATGGAATAAAGGAGATAATATATAAAGTATAAAGTACTAAGTAAAATGAAGAAATCTTTTTTAAATTTCTAAACGATACATGCACCAACACTTACAACTAATACACTTCATGCAAGTGTGTAAACAGCTTAACAGCTTGGCTCTTAAATGGCTCCCATTATTTCAATTCAACTCTTCTTTCAAATAGTAAAAGAAAAAAAAGTTAAGGTTTTTCTTTTCAGTTAGAGCAGATGATGTAAAAGTCATATGTTTCTGCGTCCAATTGTTAACGAGGACGTCATGTGGCCAGAATAACAACTAACCGCCTTTACTTTCCCCAACTAAAGTCAGGTACCCATTAGAGTTGGGTGGACTCAGGAGTGTCCTAAAAATCTTGAAATTCAAAATCCCAGGCTTCACAAAGCCAAGCGCTTTACCTCTCAGCCACCATTCCCTTGTTCTTTCAAATAACTTAAATAATAAAGGAAAAACTTTTAAAAATATGAGCAGCCATTCAACAATCACTGAAACTGTCAGTTAAGAGTTAAAAAAAAACAAAAAACACACATAATAAATATGTTTAAATAGTTCAAAGGTCATACACTTGTAGTTTTTCCAGCAGGAATCTTTCTTCTAGTCATTTTCTCTCTTCTGTATCTAGCAGCATGATGTAATGGCGTGATTCTATCTTCCCCTCCAACAGCTTGGACGTCTGAAGTCAGAAACAAAAAATTGTTTGTTTAATGATCTAGAAATTTAAAATGCTATAATGAGATTTCAAAATAAAGAACATCTAAACAAAAATTGTGTAATTTGATTCAAACAAGTGACTTAACAAAAATGGTGTAATGCGATTCAGACTTCTATCTACCTTATCACAGATTTTTTATGTCATTATCCATTATTGTTTGTAACTGTCTTCTTCTTAAAAAACATTTTTAATACAAAATTTATATTATTTAAAATCACTGAAAGAGAAAGTAGATTGTGATAAATTATATATAAATGTTCATTAAGTCTCTTAAAAAAAAATATAATTTGGTATGAGACATTTACTACTGAACTTTTTTATCCAGCTAGTAACTTTTTCCCAAATGAAAATTTCTGAGAGGTGAAGAACTAGTCCTGCATTTGAAATGAACTGTGTATGTTACACTGAACTATAACTTACCAATACAAAAACACAACCTAATAAAATACTCAGAATGACAAAACAGCACATTTCTTATTCCAAATGCTGAGACAAATTAGTATAAGTTCTTCTTCTTCCCTGATGCCATTATACGATGGAACAGGTTGCATGGATCAGCCTTGAAAACCAATGACTTAGCAGAGTTTAAGTCTCAGTTTAGCATGACTGCATTAGCATTTAGATACAGGTAGTACATAATATTTTCTTATCTTTAGTAGTAATGCCTAATTTATACAAAAAAATTTTGTCTAGTGATAAGCCAATTATAAACAATGTTTTCTTTGAGAGTGATATCTTGAGACTGATTCTTCATTTGGGACTACATTGCACAGGCTTAAAAGAAGGTCAGTATTTTCTGAAGCCATTCCAGGGCTTGTGCCTCTAGCTTTATTCTCAATGAAATTTACTTTCACAAAAACATAATAAAAAGATCAAGGACTATATTACTTTTTGGTCTACCAATAAAGAAAATGAAAGCAATTCTAAAGTATAATTACTAACCTGCCCCAGCTTCTACAAGGACCTTGACCACACCAAGGCTATTGTAACGAGCAGCATAGTGAAGCGGAGTGATGTTGTCTTCATCAAACTGATTGATCTTCTTCTTCGCATTCAAGCCCATGCTCTTTAAAAGCACTCTCATGTTGGCCTCATCTCCATCTCTGGCACACTGAAATGAGTAGACATGTTTTACTAAGTATTCTATGCTCCTAGGTGTACAATTGTGTTAAGTTTGCTAACACTGACATACATTTCAAAGGAATTCGTTACTAAAACAGAATGACTCCAATCGACTGTAATAAACATTTTAAGGGAAAATAGTAGGTTACAATAGAAAAGAAGTCCAAAAATTGTGTTGAGGGGGGATATTAACAAACATGGCCCAGCAAAGAAAGGAGCTAAATGTTGTGTTTAAGACATACATTGTATTGAAAATTTCTTTTACTATTTTTACCACATAATTACTCACAAATCAAAATATCTATCAAATACTTAAACACAGCATTTTTCTCATTTCTGTGTTTATCACTGTGGTACAAAAAGAAAACCATAGTTCATATTACTTTTTTTTCCCCAGCAATGGTATTTTTTACTGTACTTGTCAAAGCAACTATGGATCATCACAAAAAAAATGAGATGAAAGCTATAGTCCGAATGTCATGCAGCTAATTCTAAAAGAACGTCAAGCACTAATAAACTTGTGATCCGAGACATTGCAGCTTCTGTCACTATGGGCTGGAAGCTGTCTAATGGTCACCAGCTCCTGATTTTTTCCCAGGGTTGACCCACAAAGTCTTCCCCATATTTAGGTATAGCTGCAAGACAGCAGAGGTTTGGATTCAGAGTTATTTTTCTCCAAGTTGGGTAGCCATTCAAGACTAATGGCTAACAAACACCTCCTGCCCAAAGCTTACTAGATAAGGCACAAGTTACTCGCCTTTACCCCTTCTCCTGTCACACCCAATATCTGAGCCACACATGAAAACCAGGAGTTGGTCCAATAGTCAGGGGTTATTAAAGAGTAAAGACATATGCCATTGGAAGCAATTTTATAAGCAGAATTTTACTGTATACAAAAGGAAATATAAATAAATTTCTATTTATGACCACTGCTCTGGTAGGTAATTATTTTTATTTTGTTACTAAGTAATTAACATGTTACACTTCTCCTAACTCTATGTTGATTAATTTGATAGAAGTTTTGACTAGGTCAATACAAAATTATACTAATATTTTAGGTTTTGAAATGAAATATAGTTATCTTAAGAGATTTGAATGTAAACTAAACAATACCAAAAAATTAAGTTTGGACAATGAAATAACAATTATATGTTGTATTAAATAGAACTTATTAGTTGTAATTATACACTTAATTATATCAATATCTTAAGCTTTGACTATGCATGCACTCAAACACACACACATATGTACACATACATTCAATTGAGATTTGTCTAGCCAGACTAGAAAACTGATAAAACGAGGTACCTGATGCAGGGAGATGTTGAGCTGATAAAACAAAGTACCTGATGCAGGGAGATGGTGAACTGATAAAACAAAGTACCTGATGCAGGGAGATGTTGAACTGATAAAAAAAAGTACCTGATGCAGGGAGATGGTGAACTGATATAACAAAGTACCTGATGCAGGGAGATGGTGAACTGATAAAACAAAGTACCTGATGCAGGGAGATGGTGAACTGATAAAACGAGGTACCTGATGCAGGGAGATGTTGAGCTGATAAAACAAAGTACCTGATGCAGGGAGATGGTGAACTGATAAAACAAAGTACCTGATGCAGGGAGATGGTGAACTGATAAAACGAGGTACCTGATGCAGGGAGATGTTGAGCTGATAAAACAAAGTACCTGATGCAGGGAGATGTTGAACTGATAAAACAAAGTACCTGATGCAGGGAGATGTTGAGCTGATAAAACAAAGTACCTGATGCAGGGAGATGGTGAACTGATAAAACAAAGTACCTGATGCAGGGAGATGGTGAACTGATAAAACAAGGTACCTGATGCAGGGAGATGGTGAACTGATAAAACGAGGTACCTGATGCAGGGAGATGTTGAACTGATATAACAAAGTACCTGATGCAGGGAGATGGTGAACTGATAAAACGAGGTACCTGATGCAGGGAGTTGGTGAACTGATAAAACAAGGTACCTGATGCAGGGAGATTTTGAACTGATAAAACAAGGTACCTGATGCAGGGAGATGTTGAACTGATAAAACAAGGTACCTGATGCAGGGAGATATTGAACTGATAAAACAAGGTACCTGATGCAGGGAGATTTTGAACTGATAAAACAAGGTACCTGATGCAGGGAGATTTTGAACTGATAAAACAAGGTACCTGATGCAGGGAGATGGTGAACTGATAAAACGAGGTACCTGATGCAGGGAAATAGTGAACTGATAAAACAAAGTAAGTGATGCAGGGAGATGGTGAACTGATAAAACGAGGTACCTGATGCAGGGAGATATTGAACTGATAAAACAAGGTACCTGATGCAGGGAGATGGTGAACTGATAAAACAAGGTACCTGATGCAGGGAGATGTTGAGCTGATAAAACAAAGTACCTGATGCAGGGAGATGTTGAGCGCCCCAATACTCTCACTCTGCTTCATCTTGCCGTCTCCTGGGTGCATCACATAATCAGCCATCATTTCTAGCACATTGTCTTCATCATCCAGTGAGTCAGCAGAGTGACGTCTTCTGAGATGGTTGGCAATCTTGGAAGGAATACTGCTTCCAGGTATCTTTTTCCCCATCATATTTGAAAGTTACAGTGGTTTAATTTAGAAGGTAGTCCCTGCCGAGTTCAATATAAAGGCATTAATTAAACAATATTTTTAAAGTAACTGAAAGATATCACAAATCATTAGTTTTTAGGTATGTTTAGCAAATCTGTGAGTCTTAGAATACTCAGCTACCTGACTAGAAATAGAACTCATTAAAAATACTGTCAAGATAATTTTTTATTATTAAATGTAAAAAAAACAAAGAAATGATAATCGATTTTTGAAGGGAAAAGAAGAAAAATGATATTGTTTCTGTAGCTGGTGAGACTATTGAAATAGTGCAAACTTTTAAATACCTTGGTTCTATCCTAAACAATAAACTAAATTTTACTGCAAATACTGATTATATCAGCAAAAAGGGGCAGCAAAGATTACAACTACTGAAAAAACTGTCCTCATTTAATGTTAGCGAAAAGGCCTTGGCTATGTTTTATCACGCTCACATCTGCAATATTTTAAGTTTCAATATCACTGCCTGGTATGGCAATCTGAGCATTAAAAATAAAAGTAAACTTCATAAAATCCTAAATGCTGCTGGTTAAGTCATTGGCAAAAACAAACCCCACTTGGGCAGATGTTTGAGATAAATATCCTTTAAAAAGATTCTAGAAATAAAAATCATCGCTTGGGTCAGGATTTTGTAATTTTACCATCACAAAAGAGATACAAGACACAGATAGCAAAGACAAACAGACGCAAACACTCTTTTGTTCCTCTGGCAATCAAATCATTAAATAGAAACAATCTGATATAAACTTTTCACATGTAAATTATGAGTGAGTCTGGAGTGAATGTACATTTTGTTTTTTTAGTTATAATGTTTTGTCTGGTGTAATGCACAAATTGTAAGACAAATTTCCTTACGGACAATAAAGATTATTATTATTATTATTATTGTTAAAGAGTTTAATTTTGAATTCAAAAGAAGTATAGAATTCCAATTGAGATAGGACTCAAGATGAGAAGTATTTGCAAAATGCTAACCTGGAAAACTTTCTCTCAAGTGATCCCTTTTACCAAATGATCACAAAAGAGACAGCTATTTATAGTTTAGGAAATTCCTGACTTGCATGTCCTGTGCTTGTGATATGTTGTGCGTGATAACTGTGATGTGACCATGGCAACTTTAAAGTTCTCTACAAGCTATTATTATCTCTGAAGTTAGCACAAAATGTTACTTTCTTAAAATATTGTTTTCTCTTGTTTGTGATGAATTATAAACTATTTACACAAATTCTGGAGGCACAGTGACTGAGCGGTAAAGTGCTTGGTTTCTGAACCAAGGGCTCAGGGTTCAAATCCTGGTGACGACTGGGACTTTCTAATCTTTGGGCACCTCTGAGTCCACCCAGCTCAAATAGGTACCTGACATTAGTTGGGGAAAGTAAAGGCGGTTGGTCATTGTGCTGGCCACATGACACCCTCATTAACCATTGGACACAGAAACATGACCTTTACATCATCTGCCCTATAGATCACAAAGTATAAAATGGGATCTTTACTTAACACAAATTCTAGAGAAAATGGTTAAAGCTGAGTTAAGTTTTTTTAAAGGGTATTCGATCAGGCTAGCTACCAGGAAGTGGAAGAGGGGTACAAACAGGAGTCTATTCAGGAGACCCGACAGAAGTGGGGCCTCTTCATGCCTTTTTTTATGTATCTTGTTTTCAAATTTGAAGATTTTTGGCAGAAGAGACAACATGTACCCAGCTGTCTGTTGCCCCAAATATTTATTGTGGTAGGCTTGGTTCAACATCTCAATGGAAAAGCAACTATTGATCTAGGATTATAAAAACCTTACCAATAATAGTCTACTTTTACAACTAACAGTGGAAATTTAACAAAAATATTTCACAGGTGACAGCTAAGATCTATATGATGATAATGTGTGTTGTGTTTGTCTCTTTGACATTCCTAGTAACTGTCTAAAAATAGGCTTAAACACTCACACAAGCACAAACCTGCTACAAAAACGATGTAAACACATTAAAGAATAAACAAAGTCAAAGTGTAGGCTAGATTTGTGTGTTCAAGCAATTATTCCAAGTAACAGCTGGTAATAATCTGCACATAAAAAAAAAAAATTAAACATTTATTGCAAGGGGGAAGACATGATCTAGTTCAGATGTGGGAGGCTGGATTATATTGAAACAAATGTAAAAAAGATTTGACTTGATTTAGAAAGAAACGAAAATTTGAAGATTCTATAACAATGTGGCAAAGTGGTTGAAAATTAAGCTGCTAACAGAATTTGTTGAATAAATAGGATTATATTAAAATAATAACAGACTATTTTGGGCTCATTTTCTTTTATTACTTCCCTTGTAAGAAACAATTTAGTTTGGCCTAGGCTTCTCTTCTGCAGTGAATTCTGCCTATGTTGAACATAAATGCAGTTATATTATAAAAATAACAGTTCTCAAAGTAGTTACAATACGCCTATACAAAATAAGTACTTCTTACAAGTTTCTGGTTAATTTATTGCATGTTTAAGGTCCCCAAAAATGTAGCAGAATGGAAACAAAATTAATAATCACAACAAATGTCTAAACTTCAGTGCTCGAGGCAACAACTTTCGTTACACATCCTCACTCAAGAGTCAAGATGTAGAGAAATGTATTTGTCCACATTGTACTAAGAGCTTTACTATACTGCCTGGTCGTGTGGTTTGCTCGCTGGACTGTCGTTCAGATTTATTGATGGTTCAGGGTTCAAACCCTGACCGCTCCCATTCCCCATCGTCCTGCAGGAGGTTTGGACTAGGAAGTAATTATCTTCAACTCTGAAGGAATCTCCGAAACATGTAAAACATTTAAACATTTTTACCTATGAGTGGGGCAACAATGGTAAAAATGAATGGGTATATAGATAGAAAGACATTCAGGAAATGTTGTATATTTCTAAATAAATATGCTTCCCAATCTCAGCGCATGCTTACCTTAGAATAAATAAATGTAAGAGCTCTTCAAGACCTTGCTGTCCATGAGACATTTAATGTGACCTGTTTGTGTTACGAAAACAAAAAACATATCATTTCTTTTTTTTTTAAAAATGGTAAATGGATTATAAATAAAGATTCAAGACCTATAGTTCGGGCGCAGTGGCTGAGTGGTTAAACGCTTGACTTTCGAACATGATTCCTGGGTTTGAATCTCTGTGAAGACTGGGATTTTGAATTTCTGGATTTTTAGGAGTCCATGCAACTCTAATGGATACCAAACTTTAGTTGGGGAAGGTAAAGATGGTCGTTGTGCTAGACACAAGACACCCTGCTCTCATTAACCATTGGCCAAAGAAACTGATGACCTTAACATCATCTGCCGTATAGATAGCAAGGTCTGAAAGTGGGAACTCTTGCTGATTAGAGGGGAAAACAAGCTGCATTTCCACTTCTATCACCAGGAAGAATTTTTTCTGCTGTACAGAACATGTAAAAATTATGTTGGCAACTCTATTTCATAACAGACTCGCTTTAGTGGAATTTCATTACGTTAATTTTAATTTTAAATATGTGTTAAATTAATATAACTAACTGAAAAATTAAACCTGTATGTGTATTATCTATAGATCCAAACTAGACTCTTTAGTAAATCTGGTCTAGTGTAGTCTAGAACTAGATAAAAATAAAAAATATACATCTCTAGATCCATAAATTACAGATTTACTTACAATCTATGTAAGATGTGTGTCACTGGTAATGGTAGATTAACAAAAATTATCTGAATTGAACAATAGCAAAAACATACAAGCTTGGATTCTAAACTTTCTCATCAAACACCCACAATATGTAAAAGTGAACAGGCATGTGACACGTTAAGAGAACTTAGCACTGGAACGCCGCAGGGGTGCGTCCTGTCACCAGTATTGTATACCATATACACAAATGACATTCAGAGCCTATCAGCTGGCACTCCCATCATAAAATTTGCTGACGACACAGCAATTATTGGCCTTATTGCAGGTGACGAAAATATGTACAATTCAACAATTAACACTTTTTACGAATGGTGTATAGATAACTTTCTAATTTGAAATGTTCAGGAAAATAAAGAAATGATTATTGATTTTAGGAAAAACAAAGACCTTATTGCAGAAATTCAGATAAACAACCAAACCATAGAACAAGTACAAGAATATAAATATCTAGGAACAACTATCAACAACAAACTGAAATGGAGTGAACACTGTCAAAATCTATACATGAAAATTCACCAGCGACTCAGAAAGCTAAGAAAATTCAATATATACAAAACAATAATCAAACTTTTTTACACAGCAACCATCAGCAGTCTTATTAACTTTTCCATCACCTGCTGGTATAGTAATACTTCACTGGCACAAAGACTTAGAATAAATAGACTAATTAAAAAAGCATCGTATATCACTCAAGTACAGCTACTATCTCTTGAAGAGCTTTTCCAAGAAAGATGCCTTTCCAAATCACTCACGATTCTTAAAGACAACCTGCACCCATTAAACCACTGTTAAATAAAATCTGAAAGAAGTGGTCGTCTCCTTTTTATTAGGACTAAAACTGAAAGATTTAAAAACTCCTTTATCCCACTTTTGGTCAGAGTGTTACAAGATCAGCTGTCGTCATCGAGAAGTACATAGTTCTAAGTCAAATTCATAAAGCGCTGGTTGTGAATGTGTATATGTGTTTTCGTGTGTGAATGTTGTTCGAATTTTTAATCAATATTGTTTTTATACCGTAGTCAGTAGTTTTGCTGAGCTTGCAATTGTAGTCAAACTGAATTTCCATTAGATTGGATCAATAAAAATTATCTTATCTTAACTAGATCAGTAAATTGACTTTTTTTTTAAAATTGAGTTAGACTAGAACTAGATCTATATAGATCTCGATCAAGAATAGATTATTATCTAATAATATAAAGCAAATTGTAAAGAGTATATAAGTGTATGTATGTCCAAAAAAAAATAAACTATTTGACCAATCTTGTAAATCTACTTGGCATAAATGTTCCTTATATCATAACGAAGACCATAGCGTATGTTTAATATCCCTCCTGAGGGCCCTAAAAATATATTTTTAAAAAAACAACTAATTTTATCTCTTTTAAAGAACGAAACTTTTAACAAATTGGGTAAACCTATTTTCACAGTATTATATAGTAGATGAATATGTCGCCTAAACGAATAAACCCATTTTCACACTCTACTTTTATTTTTGTGACAAAATAAAAAAATGTAAAGGGAACATTCTCCATGTTTAACATAGATCTAAATCCAATCCAGTAGATCAGTAATGACAGTAATACCCAAACTAAAGCCTGCAGGCAGCGGGTCATATCTGGCTAGTAATATTTAATAAATAAAACAGCATCATTACTGTGTCATTAATAATACACTATAGAAGATAGACTCTAGAAGAAATCCATAGATCTAGATTCTAGATTATGTAACATTTTATTAGAGCTAGATTCTATTAATTCTATTATAATAAAAGTAATGGGGTTGTTTCAAATTTCTTCCGAGTCACATGGTTGTTGTGTTTACATCTCGCGCCAATCTGCCATATGATTAGTTTTTGTTAGTTTATAGTGGGAATCTGAAGAGTCTTAGGCTTAGGACAATATTTAGTGGTTTCAATTAATTAATTAGCGCAAAACTGTAATAGGAGAATCTATATATCTATCTTTTTATAGTTTCAACTTAAACAGATAGTTAAACATTTGACAGATGGTTTAGAAGCATTGGACTATCATTGTCACTATACAGTGACCGGAGTATACCAGACTATAGTCACTATAGGGTGACTATACTATAGACCAGGGTTGGGCAAATTACGGCCCGCTGGCCACATTCGGCCTGCCGAAGTGTTTTATGTGGCCCGCTGACACCTATAGAAATCAGGTGTGCCCACAGTATATACATATAAAAATGCAAATATTAAAAATAATATCTATATAAATTATTGAAGCTGACTAATTATAAAACTTTTAAGTAAACGAAGATTATGCTTATTGGCTATACATCAATACACTCAATTCAAGACACAATCTCTGAGTGTTTGGTAGGCTTGGAACAAGATGGCAAGTGTAACAATAGATGGAGCTCGATCTTTGACTGAGAAAAATATTTTTTTTTAATAAAAAATATCCCAACCATAAACTCTGAACAGAAAAGTTTGCACAAAGCTGCATAAAATTGCTTCATTGTGTTATCACCAATCGTACAGTGATCAAACTTTTTAGAACTAGGGACGTTAACCACGAGTAGTTACAATTTATGAACAAAATAATCCAATGTATCCGCTAGCTTAGCATGGAAAAGGCAAATAAGAGGAATATAAAATCTTAAGTAAGAAATTGTTATGTTACTTGAAGGACATTGACTGTGAATTTGTTACCAATATTTCTAATGAAGAGTGGAAGACAGATTTCATGTTTTTTATAATTGCTATTGCAATTGGTTGTTTTCATATGAAATATAAATGCATGTTAAATCTTTCCAAACAAGGCTTTCCCATTTCTACATCAAGCAAAAGAAAATAGTTTTTGTCATTTTCCTTTGCTGAAAGGTGAAACTATTTTTAGAGAAAAAGTTAAAAGTACAGCACTTATTAAGATTCCTTAATTGTGCAATTTATAAAATTTATAAAAGCAAATTTTAAGACGTCAAGAACCAGTTTTCAATATTATCAGCTCACCATTTATCACAGAAGCTGATTCAGCTACTACCACGAGAGTCTTATGGGTGCCAGAAAATGAATTTTCATAATTAAAAAACTATTGCTGCTGTTCAAACTATTTGGGTACACATGCATTCTCATTTTACATATTGGAGGGTTCAGATCAGTAATTCTATATCCGAGATGAACCGCGCAGTGGTTTCCAGATCAGGCAGTTCTCCGAATAGTCTTTGGAGAGTCATGTTCGGGTCTCTTGATTTAGTATGCACCATTGAAGGACATGGTCCTCATTCTATGGTGATGCTCCACAAGGGCAGGTCTCGCTCGTCCCGACATTTAACTTACGGAACATATATTATTGTCTCATTCAGTGAGCAAACATTTTTTTGTGGAAACTAAACAAGTTTAATCACTGATCAATGTTGACTGACTGTAATTTGACGGCGGTCACAGGGGTAACAACTAGTAAGATAGTTTCACAGTTCCGTAACATTATGCGCGAATGTAAAAAGTAAAATACTTCACATTAAGTACAAATGTATAATTGTGGGGGATATTGTAATATAAAAAGACAACAGCAATTTTAAAAAATCGTTAAGTTTCCAAAAATGTTAACTCTTGTAATTTTTCAACATGGAGTGTGAAAAAAAAAGACGAAAGAAACGCGAATATAATACATACTGTGTAAATATATGAATTAAAAGACATTCTACACAGTTAGCGAGCGTATCTTTTTAAGATATATACATTTATGCGGCCCGCCATTCCCAAACTTTTTTTTAATGGGCCCTCGATACAAAAAGGTTGCCCACCCCTGCTATAGACTATACTTATACTAATAGATCCTATAGTTTGCCATAGTGAGATTTAGATTTCTTGATCTACACTGACTTCAGTTTTAAAAGTTTAAACAAAGAATGCTCGGAATTACTTCAGTTAGACTAGAGTCTAGAGTAGAGTCTGGTTTTATTACTATAATAATAATTAAATTAATATTAGAATTAGTGTTAAATTACTATTACTTTCTATTAGTGATAATTTATTAATTAGTCTTACTCACTAGTCACTAGTTAACAATGATTATTTTTCAATGATTACAACATGAATGATGAAAATACATTAATTTAATTACAATATTTTTATAATTATATTATATGATGTCTAATAATAATATTATTAGAGTCTATCACTTGAAAATTATAATAATTATATTACATACATGATACAAATACAACTTTACAAGTCTACAGCTACAAGTCCATTGGCATTGCCATTCAAGGCCATTGCAAAGAATTGAAAGACCAATGAATCGATGATTATATTTAAATCATGTGTAGACATTAAACACACTAAATTCTATCTCTCTAGATCTAGTCTAGAATCTAGATATCATTTAATTTTAATCTATTTGTTTGAAAATTTGTTGTGCTTTGCCTTTGTGAGTCCAGTGTTGACGTTTTGTTAAATCACAGACCTATATTTATTAGCCGTATAGTCTATAGACACTAAATGTATGTAGGCTATATTTAGGTCATAGATGACTCAATCTGAATCAATAGCTTGTTTGTAATCTATCGAATCTAGACACTAAACACACTAAATTCTATCTCTCTAGATCTAGTCTAGAATCTAGATATCATTTAATTTTAATCTATTTGTTTGAAAATTTGTTGTGCTTTGCCTTTGTGAGTCCAATGTTGACGTTTTGTTAAATCACAGACCTATATTTAATAGCCGTATAGACACTAAATGTATGTAGCCTATATTTAGGTCATAGATGACTCAGTCGGAATCAATAGCCTGTTTGTAATCTATCGAATCAAGTGTTTAAATTTAAATTAAGATGTTCTGGTGATCAGATTTTTATTTCAAAATGAACAGATGTTTTAAAATAATTTTTGTCGTTTAATTAATTTAGGCCAAGACTAATTCTAGAATTAGATATCTTGATTATAATCTAGATCAGTAGATTTACTTGATTTAGACCTAACGTAATACTTAGGCGCCGCCTAATTAGACTACTTTAGTTCAGACAAGGAGGAGCTAATTAACCTTGGTTCGCTTCACAGCTTTTTACCTCCTATCTTGCAGACGTCATGAGAATAAGTTACTGAAGCTCAGAAATTCAGCTATAACGCTCTGTCCAACACTCTGCTTGGGAGAGCTTACAACAATTTCCCTTATCTGACAAAAAAAAAAAGGGTTGGGGAGGCGAATCTTAAATAATACAGACGTTACTTCAAAAAAGATGATTACGTCCTACGCGTCAATTATTGAATGTGTACTATTCTGGTATGGATGGCCGTATCTAATAAACTTTGACAATCAATTGTATAAACATGATGTTAAGTATTTTTCTAATAAATATCTAGGGATAAACGTCACAAATAGCGATATTTTAAAATAGTGTAATAACTTATGGGAGGCAACCCAACGAGGCAAAGATGTTTATTTACAGGACTTCACAAATAAGCCTAAATAAAACAAAATTATCTTTAGCATTCATGTCTGGCCAATACATGACTTCTCTGTCTCTCTGCTTACACTTGCCTATTCCTAAGTGAGACTTAAATTGTGAATCAGATTTAGCATGTATTTACGTAAGCTTGGTGGCATGACTATTCTCAGACCTTTGTATATAATACCATCAGAAGTTGATAACTGGTCTCTTAGATTCCAATATGGCCTGACTTCAATTGGAGTCTCGCTTCTTGTGTCTGGCCAACCAGTCATAATTACTTCCCGAAGCATTGAAAGTTCTTTGCGTGTACAGTCTTGAATTTCACTGTATTTCGCATCACTTACAGATATCATACGCACTGAAACCCTGACCCATCTGTAAATTCACATGTCTGCGTATCAGTTCATTCTAGTAGTCCTAAACATTCTGCTGTGTCACCACTAAAAATGTTCTCTTCACTATAAGGTCTACTACCTCAAACCTTGCTTTCACCTCTTGCTCTTGGATATTATTTTTCAAAGGTAGCACAAGCACCACTGCTCCTACAGTCTTAGTAACATGATTAGTGTAAGACTTGAGTGACTTTGCTGAATAAGCAAGTTTTACTTTGTCTTTGAACTTTTCAAACTCTGACTTGACAAGAATGTTACACCTTGCACCAGTGTCGATATGGAAAATTTATGTCTAACCATGTACTACTAGTTTTACAGTCCACTTGTCGTCAACGACATTGATTTTCTCAGTTTTACCCTTTTTATACTGGCTACTTGCAGTACTAACAGGTACAACATTTTCATCAAGGCCGCCGCGTGCGTTGTGGCCGCCTGCGAGCAAAATTAAAAATGCCGCCCCCCCCCACCCCTTTTTTTTTTCTAGAAAACAAAATGTCATTAACACTGTTCCAAAGTGCCCTTTGATTTAAATTTATTTTTGTAGACCGTTCCATTTTTTCCTTGCAAATTAGCACCATTGTTGTATCCCTCAAGTACAACTAGGAATCCTGCACTAGGAACCATTGTTGCATCCCTCAAGTACAACTAGGAATCATGCACTAGGAATCATTGTTGTATCCCTCAAGTACAACTAGGAATCATGCACTAGGAACAAGTTCGTATTTACATGCCTTCAGAAATCTGACATTTTGGTTCTTTGTGAACAACATTCAAAACTGACCTTGTTCTGACTACTCACTTCTGCTCCTGTAGTTGCGACGATTATGATAAACAAAATCTAGCACAAAATAATAAAGTCTTGACTCTTTCATGTCTTAAGATCGTCTCACATTGGCACTAGATACTTTTGTCCTTGTCAGTGCATACTCAGCAATCTATCGCTTAGTCTCTTGTCACTGCATCCTCAGCAATCTATCGATTATTCTCTTGTCACTGCATACTCAGCAATCTATCGATTATTCTCTTGTCACTGCATACTCAGCAATCTATCGCTTAGTCTCTTGTCACTGCATCCTCAGCAATCTATCGCTTATTTTCTTGTCACTGCATACTCAGCTATCTATCGCTTATTCTCTTGTCACTGCATACTCAGCAATCTATCGCTTATTTTCTTGTCACTGCATACTCAGCTATCTATCGCTTATTCTCTTGTCACTGCATACTCAGCAATCTATCGCTTATTGTCTTGTCGCTGCATCTTCAGCAATCTATCGCTTATTGTCTTGTCGCTGCATCTTCAGCAATCTATCGCTTATTCTCTTGTCACTGCATACTCAGCAATCTATCGCTTATTCTCTAGTCACTGCATACTCAGCAATCTATCGCTTAGTCTTTTGTCACTGCATCCTCAGCAATCTATCGCTTATTCTCTTGTTACTGCATCCTCAGCAATCTATCGCTTATTCTCTAGTCACTGCATACTCAGCAATCTATCGTTTATTCTCTAGTCACTGCATACTCAGCAATCTATCGCTTAGTCTTTTGTCACTGCATACTCAGCAATCTATCGCTTAGTCTTTTGTCACTGCATACTCAGCTATCTATCGTTTATTCTCTTGTTACTGCATCCTCAGCAATCTATCGTTTATTCTCTAGTCACTGCATACTCAGCAATCTATCGCTTAGTCTTTTGTCACTGCATACTCAGCTATCTATCGCTTATTATCTTGTCACTGCATACTCAGCAATCTATCGCTTATTCTCTTGTGACTGCATCCTCAGCAATCTATCGCTTATTCTCTTGTTACTGCATCCTCAGCAATCTATCGCTTATTCTCTTGTTACTGCATCCTCAGCAATCTATCGCTTATTCTCTTGTCACTGCATACTCAGCAATCTATCGCTTAGTCTTTTGTCACTGCATACTCAGCTATCTATCGCTTATTCTCTTGTCACTGCATACTCAGCAATCTATCGCTTATTTTCTTGTCACTGCATACTTAGCAATCTATCGCTTATTGTCTTGTCGCTGCATCTTCAGCAATCTATCGCTTATTGTCTTGTCGCTGCATCTTCAGCAATCTATCGCTTATTGTCTTGTCGCTGCATCTTCAGCAATCTATCGCTTATTCTCTTGTCACTGCATACTCAGCAATCTATCGCTTATTCTCTAGTCACTGCATACTCAGCAATCTATCGCTTAGTCTTTTGTCACTGCATCCTCAGCAATCTATCGCTTATTCTCTTGTTACTGCATCCTCAGCAATCTATCGCTTATTCTCTAGTCACTGCATACTCAGCAATCTATCGTTTATTCTCTAGTCACTGCATACTCAGCAATCTATCGCTTAGTCTTTTGTCACTGCATACTCAGCAATCTATCGCTTAGTCTTTTGTCACTGCATACTCAGCTATCTATCGTTTATTCTCTTGTTACTGCATCCTCAGCAATCTATCGTTTATTCTCTAGTCACTGCATACTCAGCAATCTATCGCTTAGTCTTTTGTCACTGCATACTCAGCTATCTATCGCTTATTATCTTGTCACTGCATACTCAGCAATCTATCGCTTATTCTCTTGTGACTGCATCCTCAGCAATCTATCGCTTATTCTCTTGTTACTGCATCCTCAGCAATCTATCGCTTATTCTCTTGTTACTGCATCCTCAGCAATCTATCGCTTATTCTCTTGTCACTGCATACTCAGCAATCTATCGCTTAGTCTTTTGTCACTGCATACTCAGCTATCTATCGCTTATTCTCTTGTCACTGCATACTCAGCAATCTATCGCTTATTTTCTTGTCACTGCATACTTAGCAATCTATCGCTTATTGTCTTGTCGCTGCATCTTCAGCAATCTATCGCTTATTGTCTTGTCGCTGCATCTTCAGCAATCTATCGCTTATTGTCTTGTCGCTGCATCTTCAGCAATCTATCGCTTATTCTCTTGTCACTGCATACTCAGCAATCTATCGCTTATTCTCTAGTCACTGCATACTCAGCAATCTATCGCTTAGTCTTTTGTCACTGCATCCTCAGCAATCTATCGCTTATTCTCTTGTTACTGCATCCTCAGCAATCTATCGCTTATTCTCTTGTCACTGCATACTCAGCAATCTATCGCTTATTCTCTTGTTACTGCATCCTCAGCAATCTATCGCTTATTCTCTTGTCACTGCATACTCAGCAATCTATCGTTTATTCTCTTGTCACTGCATACTCAGCAATCTATCGCTTATTCTCTAGTCACTGCATACTCAGCAATCTATCGCTTAGTCTTTTGTCACTGCATACTCAGCAATCTATCGCTTATTCTCTTGTCACTGCATCCTCAGCAATCTATCGTTTATTCTCTTGTCACTGCATACTCAGCAATCTATCGCTTATTCTCTTGTCACTGCATCCTCAGCAATCTATCGATTATTCTCTTGTCACTGCATACTCAGCAATCTATCGCTTATTCTCTTGTCACTGCATCCTCAGCAATCTATCGTTTATTCTCTTGTCACTGCATACTCAGCAATCTATCGCTTATTCTCTTGTCACTGCATACTCAACAATCTATCGCTTAGTCTCTTGTCACTGCATTATCAGCAATCTATTGTTTATTCTCTTGTCACTGCCGCTTATGTAAAACACCCACTTCATAACAAATCTTTTTGTCATGACGTTGCGCCCTTCCCTCTCAAAATGAAAGGAACTAGCGCCCCCTTCCATTTAAAATGTTTTTATAATTGACTTTTTTAATTACTGGTAATAGATCTACTTACAGTGTGGGCTATTCGACTCAAAACAAATATTACAAACAACTCGCGAAAACTCAAGGCCAGAAATGAGTAGGTCCTTATGAAAAAAACAACAACACTGGGCTTCCCTCGTATGCTGCTCTATTTTTTTTTTTTAGTTTATAAATAATTTCTTATGTACGAATATCGTTTATATTTTCAAAGGATAATGGAATAATTAGAATTTATATAAAATATTTAAGTAATGTTTTTAAATTTAACTAATTTTTTTTAAAAAGTAGCATTGGAATAATGATTTGGCCGCCTCTAAAGTCGGCCGCCTGCGTGCAATGCAGACATTGCACGGCCGCCCTGATTTTCATCACTGTGGCTGTCATCTTCATCAGATTGACGTTGCGTCTTTTTCTGCACATTTGAAACCAGTGGTTTTTCTTCTTGCAGAAATTGCATGTGGTTCCTATATTGCTGGCATTTTCCCCTTTCGTGGTTCTTGCCGCATTTACTACATAATTTATGTGAGTTGTCTTTAGACTTCTGCTTGAGTACATTGTGTGACTGTCTCTTGACGGTTAGAACTTCTTGGCCCCTAAACATTTTCACTTGGCTTTGCGACATCTCATATTGTTGTCCAATATCTATAGCCTCGCTAAGGGTCAACTTCTGTCCCTGATCAAGTTGTCTTAACAGTACCTTTTCGTGTATGACTCCACAAATAATCAAATCAATAAGCATATCATCTGGATTGTCATACTCACAGTCCATAATGAGAAGCTTTAGGTCTTTAACATAGTTATCAAAACTTTCTCCTTCTTCCTGCTTTCTCTGATATGCTCTAAATCTAGACACTCTTTTATTTTGCCTTGGCCTTATGTAGTCTTCTATTTTCTTTATAGCAATTGCGGATCTCCCTCTTCACTATCAGTAATATTTAGAGTTTTATAAACTTCACGGCCCTGTTGACATATCCACATTCCCAGCCATCCGGCTTTTTGTTTACTATCGGCACCAGCTAACGGTCCTTTGAAACAAAAGCTCACCTGCTGTTGAAACCTTAAAAACTCTTGATATAGATCTTTTGCATTCCAATTCAACATTGGTTGCTCAAAATAAAAAGAAGCCATTATTAGATTAATAAAAACCTTTGTCTTAACAGCTTTTTAAGTTTTACTCTGACACCATGTAGAATATTCGTATTACATAAATAACAAGCTAGTGTTTAAGAGGGAAGACATATTAAGAACTCCATTTATTACGTAAACAAAAGCGGTGTTTGCTAGTGTGCAAATGTACAAGTGTGCAATACGTTCTCTATTATACCGAAGGTAAAGTCAAATTCGCTGTTTCTGTCTTGGCCTTTGTTGGGGCCCGTATTCACAACTTCACCCGAGGACATCCAAGGCAACGAATCAGAAACGGTCTTCAGGCTTTCTAGGTTTGAGTTCTCGTCAAAGGTACTGACAGATAAACAAAGGTCTTTAAGGTCCACAGCAGCAAGCTTGGACACACACCCAACGTTGTCTTGATCTGTCCGGCTCATTGAGATACTCGTTGCAGACACACCAGGAACAAAAGCTTCAGGCATATAACAGACTTCTCTTGTTTCTTCATTTGTTTGTTTCCTTTCGATTTGATACATCCCGTTGAGGTCGTCGCAGCAATAGTTGTCACGTTTCTCGTCTTGAAACTTACACCCGCAAGACTTGCCCACAACACAGACACAGATGGCACTCCAATCCCCAGCGCCCCCTTCACCACTGTTTGAGCAGCCACAGTCCTTGCCAGGTAACTGCTCCTTCACTAACGAGTCTATTCTATCACTTTGTTCTATTTGGCCTTCCTTTTTCAATACAATCTCATCCACCTTATTCCCGATCATGTTCACCATCATTTTCATTTCTTCACGCATCGAGTCGTATACAGTGGTGTAGCAAGATACCCGTGGGCCCGGGTTCAAGAACATCTTGGTGGTCCCCCTCCAGTCAATAAGACAAATTTAGTCTGACAAAAAATGAGTAATCTAAATGTAAAGACATTCCAATGTAAAGATCGTACCTTTTTTAAAAAAAAAAATAAGATTTGAATGGATGGTTTTGAGGTCATACGATGTGAATGTATGGGCATTGCACCGTATTGGTTTCAAAATCAACCACCGCTTGAATCCGCTGTCAGAATAATTTAAATCGGCACTCGCTGAACCTCCAAGAAAACATTTAACATTTATAATTCATTTGTTCTTGACAAAAATTGTTTAGTATGGGGATCGAACCTTAGACTTGCGTATCTACAACCAGTCATTCTAATATGTGCATCATTTTGTCTTTTTGAAATAAATGATTCAGTCTTTTACAATACCTAGATCTGCATGTGTCTAACATGTTGGTTTTAGAATCTATTTTATTTCTTTTCTGTTCTGAAACAGATATTCTTAAATCTGAGTTGGTGCTTTTGGAGATTTCTGAGATTATGGCCTCATGACTAAACTACTCGCTGTCTCGCGCCCCCATCCCCACCTCCGAGGTGCTGTCGGTGATAACGTTTAGAAGCTAAACGTGTAGGACAAAAGGTTGGTTGCCATCTAAAGCTAACGAGTTACTCCTGCCCGAGGGAGAAGGAAAACTCAGAATTCAAACTGCTGCATCCAGATAAATATGATTTTAGATCAAAGCATATTTGATATGGGATATAGTCCGCGATTTTTTTTTCCTCGGCGCTATTTTAAAGACACCCTTTTGTCAGCGCTACTTTGTTGTACGAAATTTTGGCATGTAAGCCAATTTCAGTTATGTGTGCTTCTTAAAACAAGATTAATTATAGGCAGTTCTATTTATTATTCAAGTCTATCTTTGTTCGTCCATCCTCGGTATGAGCGTGAAAAGAATACGTAATGTTGCTGTCTCTTTGTTTAAAGTCTAAAACTATAAAATGTATAGGTAATCTTCTCGTCGGATCTATTTAAACAAAGATTAGCAGGCAGGACCATTTGTTTTTGATTGTACGCTATCGCAGCAGTGCCGGATTTAAGGGAGGGCAGATTAGAAACGCTTTGAGTAAAGACTCGACAAGCATTTTCCCTGTAAATAAACGTTTCAACGGTTTACTAAAGCGATATCCAATTCTTTCAAGAGCGTCTGAAAAGCTGTGCGGACTCGCATGTGTGTTATAACTCTTGATTGGAGCATAACAATGTATACAATGTAATAGCTGTCTGGGTGAAAGCACAAACAGTAGAGACTGAATTAGACATAGCTTAAGGAACTATAAATACAGACTCGATCTAAATGGGAGATGGCATAAACATGGCTTGGCGTTGGACCGAATTGATGTTGGAAATCAAGTGCCACCTTAACTTATGACTGAATTAGAGACATTCTTAAAAGCACGGGATAAAACGATATTGTTAATTAATATCTATTCGTTTTAAAACACATTAAGAAGTAATATGTAAGCATGTAGTTTAAATATTGGATTTTTAATGTTAGGTTAAATTTTAATTTCGGTGATGGCCAGAGACAGTAAATCTAAAGAACGTAACCACTGCCTGCTACACAAGTAAATAACACACCAGTACTGCGAGGACTATAGGACGTAACCACTGCCTGCTACACAAGTAAATAACACACCAGTACTGCGAGGACTATAGGACGTAACCACTGCCTGCTACACAAGTAAATAACACACCAGTACTGCGAGGACTATAGGACGTAACCACTGCCTGCTACACAAGTAAATAACACACCAGTACTGCGAGGACTATAGGACGTAACCACTGCCTGCTACACAAGTAAATAACACACCAGTACTGCGAGGACTATAGGACGTAACCACTGCCTGCTACACAAGTACATATAACACTAGTACTCCGGGTTCAAGAACATCTTGATGGGCTCCTATTCAGCCAATAAGACAAATTTAGTGTGTGACAAAAAAATGAGTAATCTAAATGTAAAGACATTCCAATGTAAAGATCGTACATTTTAAAAAAAAAGTAATTATGTCATAACGTTTGATTCAGTTAGGACTGCATAGAAGTAATAATGTCTTAAAAGTCAATGTTTTTACAACTTCTTAACAGAGTTCAACGACTTAAAAGTGTTTAAAATGAACAAACAAATGTTCTTCCTAAGTTCTAATATTAATGTGGGCCCAACTGGTCTTGAGCCATGGGCCCAAGCGTAACGAGCTCCTTCGCGCCATGGTTGCTACGTCACAGGTGTGGTCCCCTATGGCTTGTGGACCCGGGTTCATTGAACCCCTTCGCGCCATGGATGCTACGCCACTGGTCGTATATGTCTTTTAGCGAGTCTTTCATAGTTTTCAGAAGCTCGCCGATATCTGGATCCACCTCAAACAATTAAGTAAGTTTCCGGATCCTCGCTCGTCTAGCCATTTCATAGATGTCATTTTAAATAAGCTCCTACCTAATGCCTCCGTTGAGTTGCCCAATCCCACTTCCAGACACCAATGTAATAACTTAAGGGAGGCAACCCAAGGAGGCAAAGACGTTTATTTACAGGACATCACAAGTAGGCTACATAAAACAACACCTATCTTTAGCACAGTCTCTTCATATCGTCTCTGGATTTGGGAGGAAATCGTTCTTCTTCTTCCTAATGTAAACATGCTTCCTAGTCTAGTTTCTAGAAGTGCGCACCTTCTGCACTAGCTTGGATTGCGGTGCGCACGGTAGAGTTATAACAATATAATTTACTTTGAAACAATAAATAAATAGTAAAATAAAATAGCTATAGATAAAGAGAATAGAGATTGGGTTGATTGGAGGGGAGGGGGGTGACACACTAGCTGAGCTAATACGTACCACACCGGGTGACACCAAGCCTAGTGACGCCACTGATTGTCATAAGACAACTATTAACTTACTTATACCCTACTGAGGGCTTGCCTTAGATAATTTATGGAGGTCCTAGGCGAAGTGAATTTAGAGGCCCCTAATGAAATATAAAAAAAAAACAGCGAAAAAATAACATTATACGCAATTTATTTTAAACATATTCCAACAATAACACTGAAGACAAGTGTCTCGCTATTTCTTCTCTAAAAAATTAGTTTCAGATCTGCGCGAGGCCCCCATCAATTGGAGATATATGCATATACCCTATTGCATATATATAGGCGGCTGCCTAAGGCCGGCTCTGCGGCCCTATTATGGTAAGAATTTTAAGTTTTTACTGAAAAAGTGTACTAACACTAAATTTGTATAACTTGTAAAAGCTGGTACAATCGTGGTAGTGTCATTTTGTAAATGTAATGGTCTTGACTGATACATATACAAACGGCGACTGGATTTTAACACTCAGCCGTTATTTTAGTTTATTGGAGAAAACAAAAGGAGAGGCACTATTATATATTTCTATTTTCTCCACGGCATTATCCCCTCAGTTCATTTGAAAGCCGGTAGGTCTAGTATGCATTTATTGGCAGTAGTTTAGTTCTGCTCTGAAGGTTTTTGAGTACATATAACGAAAGAATTTAAATTACAAGTACTGGTACCGCCCCACAAACGAGGTGCAAACGTCATAAATGGACAACCCTTTAATGAGGAAAAAAAAAATTACGTATCGAGAGTGAACTCCCCTTTATCTTGTAATAAACAACAAAAAATGTCTGCTCCAGGAATAGCGACGATACCAACGAGCTTGAAAGGAGCTATTCAAAAATATATTAGAGTGGCTGTAGAACATGATAAAAGAGATCCAGTTATAGCGTATTATTGTATGTAATCATTGGTTTAAAAGTTGTTTTTATTCTCAATCTAGGACTCAGTGACTAGCAAGACTAACTACTCAGACTAACTTAAAAATTAAACTTCAGTCTTCAGTTACTGTATCACTAGATTCTAACTCAGAGTGACAGAGTCAGACTCTCAGTCTCAGCGCAGCCTATAGTACTATAGTATAGATTCTAGATCTATGTAACTATACTTATTGACAGTATCATAGAACTGATTTAACTGAAAGAAAGACAGTAGACATTTAATTTATTTTGTCACCATGAGCCATGAGTGACTCATTTAGACTAATTTAGATTAGTAGTCATTATCATATTGAAAGAAAAATTCTATATATCTTATCTTCTAAGCTCTAGACTTAGACTAGATTTGATAATCTAGAATTATCTTGATCTAGATCCGAATTTTGGATTCCAATCTCTAATCTACCTTGTTGAATTTTATAAATCATAAAAAAAAAAAAAATTTAAAGGCAGACCACACTGACAGTAGATCTAGATATAGTGACAGTAACACTAATAACAGACTTTTTCATACTTGTATTCTAATCAAGACAAATTTCATGATCAAGAATAATCAAGATGATATATATATATATCTAGATGGTGAAGTATCTTTAGTCTTTAAATCTAGACTAGATCTAGGTCATTCTAGGTGTAGCTCTGTGAACTCTATATATCTCTCTATAGTTTTTCTAAGGCTATTAACTCTTTCTCTCCTAATTGACAATACCATTATTGATTTTGACGTCATTAAATTAAATTAATGTTTACTTTTTTAAACTTGACTTTGAATTATATAAAAAATACAACAGTTTCTGATAACAAACAACAAAGCTATTAAAGCCCAATCATAACAGGGTTAGTGAAATAGTATGGAGCAAAATGAAGAATTCCTTCCAAAACAGGGGAAAAAAAAATACGGAGAGAAAGAGTTAAGGATATTAATTGATCATCATAATTACAAACCATTTTTAAAGTTGAAATAGAAGTAAAGCTCCCTTTAAGACCTTTCGATATATAGAGCAGATGATGTAAAAGTCATCTGTTTCTGTGGTCCATGGTTAGCGATGGTGTCATGTGGCCAGCATAGCAACCATCCGCCTTTACTTTTCCCCAACTAATATCTGATTTGGTACCCATTATGGCATTAGAGCTGGGTGGACTCAAGAGGCACCCTAAAGAACCTGAAATTGAAAAATCCCAGTCTTCACCAGGATTTGAACCTGGGACCCCTCAATTTGGAAGCCCAGTGCATTACCACTCAGCCACCTCACCTCCAAAATCATATTACTCAGCAAAAAGCCCAATCTGTACTGTTTAACACTAGATCTCTAGGTAGATTTAATACCTCCTGAGATATCATTTGGGGGCATGGTGGTTGAGTGGAAAAGCACTTGGTTTCTGAACCAAAGTGTCTCAGTAAGACTTTGATTTAGAATTTTGTGATTTTTAGGATACACCTGAGTTCACTAAACTCTAATGGGTACCTGGCATAAGTTGGAGATAGTAAAGGTGGTTGGTCAGTGTTCCAGTCACATGACACCCTCCTTAACTGTTGACCATAGAAACAGGTGACCTTTACATCATCTTCCCATTAGATCCCTTTAGGTCTGAAAGGGTTAAGTAACTTTAATTTAAGATCCCATTGAAAACCAGCTGCTTCATCTGGCTTAAACTCAGCATGATTGCCTTGACTATCAAGCTATTTTTAAAAAAAAAGCATTTGGTTATTGTCCTGTTCATAAACGCACATTGGTTAAAGAAACCTAACAAATTCTTCTGCATCATGGTTTAAAAAATAGCATTAAACACTAAATTAGTCAAGCTGTTAAATTAACTAATAAAATGTCACTTTCAGGTCGACTGTATGCAATGCAACAAGCTATGGCAATAGATAAAAGTTCTCTAGAAGCTCGGCAGTATCTTGTGTCTCTCATGGACTTCCTTGAAAAGGTTAGTTTAAGCTTCAAGTGTCTTATAGATAGAGTATATACTTAATTTAAATAATGTAAGCCTTTTCTGCACTTGTGGATTAAAAGCAATTTTACATATATTTTAATAGCATATTGTTATACATTTTGTCTTTAAGGCTTAGAAACATGAAGTTTGCCAGTAATTTAAAGGATAGCATTAGAAAAGTTTGTGCTACAGATTTATTCCTGAAACTGTTTTTAGGTTATCATTTGAACTTGATTAACACAGCAGTTTTAGTCTCTCTAAAGTATTTCAAACATTTTTAGAAAATTTTCGTTCCTGTCAGGCTTGAAATTTTTATGCACTAGATATTAAGTTCTTCTGCAGAATTTGCGAAGGCCACAGAAAGAGTGTTGAAGATGGTCAGTCCCTGAGCATTAAATAGACACTGAGACCCATCTTTTTGAAAAGCTGGTTAGAGAAGAATAAACCAAAAAGTGGCCTGCTTTTCTAAAATTTGCTCAAATTGAATTCATGAGTTGTAGGGATGAAGATTTAGGGTTAGCAAAGTATTGAAATCTTCTATTCTATAAGTCCAGAATAAATCATTGATCACTTGGCCCATCCATATTTACAAATTATTAATGTAGGCGATAAAAAAAAATATGTATTTCATGTCAATATCCTCTTTCAAATTAACATCTAATAGTCCAAGAACCAATTAAAAGATGAACAAGCTGTGCATAATGAAATAATTGGCCAAGCTCATGTAGAGAACTATGCCCTGAAGCTCTTCCTTTATGCTGATAATGAAGACAGAGCGGGACACTTTGGCAAGTAAGTTGTCTACTTTGTTTTGTTTGTATTTTTTTAAATTAAAGAGCATCTTTAGCTTCAATTAATTATGTCATCAGCACATCAAATTACTGTTTTTAAGTTTTTAAAAATATTTTCATACATATATATCTTGTGTAAGTTAAGCTAATAGGGGATGGTTTAAATAAAAAAAATATTTTTATTTTCTTTGACATCCTATGATATAGTCTTTACTAAACAAAAACATCCTACAAGATGTCAGCAATTGAACATAGACTTAGATCATCCTTTTAACAATGACTCTTGATCAGTTGATCTCATTTATCTCTTTTTTTTTTTAAATTCACCTAAATTGAATTTTAACATATTAAAACCGTGAAACTATTGTACTATTATCAAATTATGTTATTTTGAAGTGCATGCTCAGTATGCTATATTTGGACATATAAATCAGTTGATATTGCACTTGTACACTGTTTCATAACTGCTTTCATTGCATCACGTGTCAGGTTAAACACATAGCTGGAAACTGATAATTCTTTCTCTATATATAAATGTCTACCTCTTCCTTGTCTATTAAGTTTCAATAGCTGTTGGGTTATAGAGACATTTCTGATTGATAAACTTATAGTTTTATTTGTATATATAGAAATATTCAATTAATTTATAATAAGAATACATTTTAATTACTTATAATAAGTATCATAGTAATCTTTATTTTAAATATTCTACCCCATGTATGTGAACATGTAGATTAGGACTAATTATAATTAAGCCTTATTGTAATTTCAAATTTGTAACTGTTTCTAGAAAACTTTCAGATGCTGTGAACATATATTTTTTATATATGTATGAAATGTCAACTTGGTCCAGTCAAATTATGATGGTTTTAAAGAAAAAAAAAGGAATTATATTAAA
This sequence comes from Biomphalaria pfeifferi, assembly GCA_030265305.1. Classification (NCBI taxonomy): domain Eukaryota; kingdom Metazoa; phylum Mollusca; class Gastropoda; family Planorbidae; genus Biomphalaria; species Biomphalaria pfeifferi. The sequence continues at coordinate 3,691,116 of JASAOG010000052.1, read as the reverse complement.
AAAAGAAAAGCTTTTGTATAGCACACTATTTATACTATAGCATACTTGGTGAACTATTGTCCAATTTCTTGTTTGGACTTTGGGGACAGGGGGGTATCTGAGAAAAAGAGTTTCCATGCTGCTTTTAGGCATTCAGCAAACACAACTCAGCTCGAGTATGGATATGAACCAAAGTCCCCTTGTTGAGTAGCCAAGGGTTTTTCCCATGAAGCTTTACATATTACTGTAGATGGATGGTTTTTCCAACTAAGTTATATAAACAAAATGATAATGATTCTGGATGATGGTTAGGATATACAAAGTAGCAATTATATTTTTTATCTGTCTTTTCAGAAATGTGATAAAAGCTTTCCTGACCTCCAGCTTATTGATGGATGTTTTAACAACATTTGGTGATCTTAGTGAAGATGTAATAGAATTTTGATATAGACGTTATATAGAAATGTTAATGTCCCTTGTTTTCATGGTGGGTGGGTCTACAATTACTCCAAAGTTTCTGAGAATGTTTTATTTGGGTTCTGTAGATTACAATGTATTTATTAAGAAGATTTTCTACAAATGGAGTTCAGAAGTCGAACATGAGAAAAGGTCAGTATTGGTGGACCTTAGGCAGTGCTGCATCCTGGCAAAACCTGTTATCTTACCAATCCCAAACTGTCTCGGGTATTTGCTGTTTCCTTGGACATGTTGTCTGGATGAAGAAGGGAGAACTTCTATGTGGGCGACTTTGTTCAGACCATAGCTAATGTCTAGGCTTTCATCTCATTTTATATCTCTCTCTCTCACTCTGTAAACAAATGTAGGATGAGTGGCCACGAGGCTAAGTATGCTTGAGCTTGGCCTTGGCTACCTATCAAGGAACTTGAGGTTTGACACCTGACTCGAGCAGAGTTTTGTATACTGAGCACCTAAAGGCAGCACAGAAAACCTTCTCACAGGTACCCCACTCCCACCACTGGTCCGCAAATGAGATTGGACCATAGCGCTCTGAGCAAACTATAAATTGCACTTTGTAAAGGCTATTAAAAAAAAAAGAGTTGTGTATATGAAAGAAACTGATCATGTGACAGTTTAAGGAAATGACATTAGAATTATCAGAAAATAAATTAGAGATAAATTTGACTATATAAAATGAATATATTGAATATGAACTTTTCCCCTATTGAGTATAAACATTTATTGCTTTATACAAGAGCTGTCTTAAACAATTTATTTAAGCAAACAGTTCATCCGGTTGGCTACATGTCAGCACCATTAGCTTGTGGCCACAGAAAGAAGTGGCTTAGGTCCTTTTCAAAGCTTTGCTAATTATTGAAATAAATAAACCTAAATTAGTTTTTAGATCAGAAATGAATGTTACATAAGAATAATTAGATTGAACTATAAAATATAAACTGATAGCTTCCCTTATACAAATGTTCGATCAAAAGTATCAACTCAACATTTCTTTACTTATAAGATTGTTTGATTAAAATAAAAAAATAAAAATTTAGCTTGTAAGAATGTTTGATTGAAATTTTAAACTCTACATTGCTTTACACTACAGATTGAAAAGAATAGAAGATATGCAAAATGGAAAGCACTGTACATAAATAAATGTATTCAAAGTGGGGAGACTCCTATTGCTGGTCCACTGCCTGAAGATGGTGATGGTGAGTTGAATGCTTTGTCATGGTGCTGCTTTCTATATACAGGCTTTCTCTTCATTTTTAATTCATGTATTCATTACATACTTTGTTTTTAAAAGGTTTTTTTTTCTTTATAGTAAATTACCCTATATTAGTAATGTCTTCAATGAGTTCAGTATTTTACATGACCATGCAAACCCATTTGCAACCTGGGTATTTTGTCTCAAACATTCTAGCTTTCTTCTGGTTAGAATTCACAAAAGTGCATAGTTCAACCGAGACCAACTTATAGGTTCATATTTAGCCTGGTTCTGACCCAACTAATAAACAATAATTTCTGGTGCTGTCATTGTAGGAAATAGGAGAAAATGGTGTCACATATCTCTCTTGAGTGTTCCCAGCTCTCTGAGCTAATTATCTGGGAGGTCTGAGATTTTTACTTGTGGTCCATGTCATCCCATACAGCCCCATTTCAAGTCAGGGGACAAAGGGGGTTGTAGATATTCCTGTCCTTTTCTTAATTTAGTACATTCTCAGCTCCCTATCAATATGTTTCCAATGTGTAGCAATATAAAATCAGCTTTTAAAAATACTTGAATGTTGTTGTGTTTTGTGTGTTAGGCTACGATATTCCTGGTATTGGCTTTGAGAATGTAGCTGGACCAAGTGAGCCACCTAATCACATGACCTTCAGTACAGACAGCGGCCTTTACCCAGCACCTGGAGCACATGCTCCACCCAGCACCCCACAGGATCCACCTGCATCCACACAGCAGCCCATCCCTCAGAGAAGTCCACAGCCGACACCTAGGGCTGCAGTTTCTCAGACTGTTACACCTGACTGGGAACCACCCCCTAATCCAGGTAAAGCAATACTTTCTTTAAGGTGACTTTTGTTAAATTACTTGTTCCTATACATATTGCCATTGCCTTATAAATATTGTGATAACGTATTTAAAATTAGTTTTCCTCATTTACATGTTTGCCAATAAAATACTTAGAGACATAAAATTTTTTTCATCTAACACTGTACATTCCCAATTTTTGTTTAAATCAATTTGCTTTCATTTAGAAAAGAAAAAAAAACCTTCCATACCTATTTTAAAAGCATTTTTTTTTGTCAAAGCTTATATCAACTCTGTCTGTCTGGGGAAAAGTATGTACGCGTTATTTCTCCCACATCCAATATTGGATCAAGTTGAAATTTTGTACAATTATTTCTTGAACCTGACAAAACAAGAATAAAAAAAAAAAAAAATTAAACAATTAGCTATTGGTTATTAATTCTTTTGTTTGGGATTGAACAAGGGAAAGAAATTGTACTTGACAGATGTGGTGGTATAAGTTGAATTAGTCCCCTTGAGAAAACTTGCGCTCTGAGTGAACAAGTTTTGTTTTTCTTATGCATTTAAAAATTGATCACCCCCATAATATTCACCCAGATACCCCCTTCTTCACCCTTCCCTTTCCCAACTGGTCTTGACAAGAGATAGTATCAAAGCATAGTGCATTGGGAAAGATAGGAGCATGAAATTGTGCCAGACAAAAACAACTGGTAAAAATATTTCTAATCGCACAGATTCATTTTTGTTAGTAGATCTTTTACAAATTTAATTACATGAGTGATTCAAAAGTTATTGTCACAATTACACTAATATAAGCTTTTTGTTTTTTAATTTATTCTTTACATTTTTCTTCTTTAAATGGTTACTTTTGGCACTCTCCCCCCCTTCCCCAAAGATAGGAAACATTCTATGTTAGCATTTAGCTCTAAGTGTTTTAAATACTCTTATTGTTTTTATTTTCTGAGAAACTTTTACACATGTAGCATAGCAACTTTCTAGCCTTATTAAATTATTTTGGCTTTCATTTGATTATGAATATAGACAGAGTATAAATTAATGCAATTCAATTTTGTTTTAAAATGAAAACATCCAATATGTAACTCAACTGTTCTACTTTTTTTTCTTCTTCTAGCTGGCCTTAAGCTGACACCAGAGCAGTTTCAGAAAGGGATCAAGTATTGTAAGTTTGCTAGTTCTGCCATGCAGTACGAGGACGCCAAAACTGCGATTGACAATCTAACCAAGGCTTTAAGGCTGCTGACCACTGGAAAGGAATGACCCACTCTGTAGACTGAATGCCTAGATGAATCATTTTAATTCTAAATATTTCTGTTTGTATTTATATCATGCCATGCTCATGCTGCAACCATTGTTGTCAGGAAATAACAAAATTGCAATTTATTTTTTATAATTATTGTTATATCTGATTGCCATTCATGTCTGAGAAATAGTTTTTTCTTCATGGTGGACTGATCACTGTTTGTTGTTCAGATTTAGTCCTGTGAACTGTTGGTGTGTGATAAAATTGGGCAGGAAAAAATAACCTAGTAGAAATGTTAAAAGAGTTTAAATTTGTACTGTTACTTAAAACATGCAGTTTGCTTCAGGAAATAGACAGGCTTAAAGTATTTGTGAAAATTGTAAAGAATGTTTTTTTTAAATATTTTTTTTTTGTTTATATAAATTAAAAGTGAAACAGTTTGAGAGCAACTGTCTATAATGGACTTGGTAGTGATTGCTTTATTGTAATGATAAATAGTACTACTTTTTTTTTTGTATTTTAAATTATCAAACTTAGTTGCACTTTTTATGATGCATTTAGAGGTTTTAAACAGTTGCGGATAATGTACATATCAATTAACTAGCAACAAATTAAGCAAATCCATGAATGCCCTTTTTTTTATTTTTAAAGTTGAAAAATAAGCAATCTTCAAAAATAAAGTGTTGTAATGATAACATTTTATATAGCATTTTTACCCTACCAGGGGCTGACATTTCTTAAAATGTTACATTTTTCAAGTCTCTTCCATAGGTATTACCTCTAACAGCAATAAAATCTAATTAAAAAATAGAATGACCTTAATTGGAAAAAGAATATCATACGTTAATTTGAAAGAAAGCTCCCTTTCTAGGTTATGTTTGGCATGAGCATCAAAAACCAGGGCTTAGATTTAACCTAGCAAAGATTCTCATTTAGTACTGCAGTAATGAAAAATTCAGCATAGATTGGAACAGCAGCACTTTTTTTTTCATAAGCCTTTACATTTGCATGTATTTGATTCTTTAATGACTGAAATTCAATTATTTCACAAACTATTGTAATTTTATTTCTGTTCTACATCTTGTTAAATTTCTGGCTATGTGGTTGGGAGCTTAGTAAGCGAATAAGGCATGAAACTTAAAACCTGGCCATTCATGTATATTTCCTGGCAAACTTTCTCATAGATCACAAGGTCTGAAAGGGAAACTTTACTTTTATCTTTCTCATGTCTTAAATTTGTATAAGATAAGCTCATCAAGTATCTTAGCTCTATTTCTGTTTAAATGTTGTATGTTTTTCAAAGATACATAACTTAGCTACCCTAAATGTTGAATATCATTGTTACTTTTACAGTTGGCATGTAAGAGAATAGCTTTAAGATTTTTTAAAATTCTTTCCTTGATTCATTAACTACTGTGTTCTGATTTGTGTCTAGCATTTGCTGTTTGATGAGATGGTCTGTGAATTGGAGTTTTACACTAATTTTCTTTTGGAGATGTTATATCAAATATTTTGTACTTTTCCTGTTGTAAGTCTTTACAGATTTACCCTTAAAGTCTGTCTCTTTCATTTTTCTTGAATGTCTCTCAGACACTCATCATTTATCAAGTTTTATACTGCTAAGCTGTAAGCTCTAGTTCTGTAAGTGCCAGGGGGAAAAAATCTGTTGATCTTCCTCATCTCGTCATCTCAGCTTTAAGCTAGCACAGCATACATATGTAAGCTAGTCTTAGTTAAGATGTGGAATATAGTTAAAAATATTTCAAGTCATCCAGACTGCTAATTATATCTTTCTTCGTTCCACTGAATATTTTTGCTAACTTTGATGTTCATCTAATTTGGTCTTCAATTCCAGCTAAACCTGGCCAGTTATGTCAGGATGTTGTGAAGTTTAATTGGCATGTCTCTGTTATGAATTTATGCTTCTTTAATAAGTATCTCTTATTTATTCATATTTAAAGTAATATTGTCTATGAAAATGGAGATTTTTAACTTATTGATTAACACTACAAATTATTATAAAATATAGCTATATACAGTTTAAAAAAAAAAACAGGATTTTATAGCCTCTAAGGGTGATTTGAACTTCATTTTGCGAACATACATTGTTTAGCCTGAAATGAAATATTGAAATTCTTTATTCATTAATATTTTGGGGAGTTCACAAAATTTGAATAAAATGTTCTATAGTATTTCTGTTTCACTTGACAATTTTACTTTGTTTTTGTTGTTATCTTATTATTTTTAACTTTGCCAGACTATGTATTATAAAACTTTTAAAAAGTCTACCCTAGACCACTAAGCCTTCAACAGTTTATTTATTGTCAGCTGCTATGATCATATTGATTCTTGTGTAACATACATTAAATTGTATAAATATGTTGAAATCCTTTGTGTTGTCTCAATTTCTATTTAATTTACTGTTTACTTGTGTTATGTCCAATACTGATTGTTTAAATACAATATTGATATCTTTAAATTTAGACAATAATTGGGAAAACTAACAATCTTCCCATCAAATACTTATTTAATTCAGTATAAAAGTAAAAGTATTAATATTTTTCTCAGCCATAGCCTATATAAGCATTACAATCTTTTATCTATTATTATTTTAAATCTCTAAGCGAGCCTTTATTAGGTATTGTAATTTCATAATGTTCATTTTTTGTTCTAAAACTTTTAATTTTAGCTTATTTTGGCATTCTGCTGAAAAAAAAATCCTAAATAGTTTAATTCAACTTTGAGGACTGAATTTTTGATGACATCACACTTCTGTTTCATAAAAAAATGACATTTAATCTAAAACTGAGCTAGTAGATCATTGCGTAGATAGTATATTCATAACTCTGTAAAGAGTGTCTAATCTAGGTCTGTAGAATTTGCACTGATCAGAAGATTGGTTTCTGTACAAAGTAGTAGTAGGCCTACTTTGGAGTTCGTAGTACTAGACAAACAGACCAAGACACAATAAATAAAGTAAATGAACAGGTGTATGTAGAATATAAACGTTTAATCCAGAACGGGACAGTCTCAGTCACTAGAATAAACGATGCTGCTTCTTTGAAAGCCTAGCCTCGGCTGTCTGTTCATCAATATCGTTTTGAATTACTGTCGTCATAATGGTGCGTTCACTAGCAATCACCTAAAGTGCGTCTCTACAACTCCCTACCAAAGAATCCTTTTTTTTTCTTACCTACTTAATTAGTTGCTTTACCTTCCCAATAAGAACAAAACGAGGAATGTTAATTGTGTACGATGGTAGGCGTTAAAAAATGTGGTTTGGATGGATCTCGGGAGTGCGCAAAGGGCGAACTGTTGACAATTACAACGAGAAGCAGTGGCGTTGCATTTTTTAAATTTTTTTGTGTGAGTATTTCTAACCGGGAAGATTAAAATTAAGGGACACCTCCAGCCAACTTTATATATTAAGTTCTCCATCCCCCTTTTTTTTAAATAATTAAAACGCCCTGCGTACATTTTAATTAGATCTTTTCACTGCTAATTCACCCATACGTTTTTTCGACGTTTGAATGACAAATAAAATAAATAGTGTTATTACAAAGCTTATATCAATTCAGTCTGGTAAACTGTTTGTACACGTGATTTCTCTGACACCCAATCTGGAATCAAGCTGAAATTTAGCATAATTCTTTTACCTGACAACACAAGAATCAATAAAAAAAAATTCACTAAGTAGTTAATTAACTATAGGTAATTAGTTATTTTGTTCGGTATCTCGAACAAGGGAAATATATAGCACTTGACCTGGTGGTATAAGCTGAATTGGGATTTAGAATTTTGGGATTTTTAGGGCGCCCCTGAGTCCACCCTACTATAATGGCTACCGGACTTAGGATGGGGAAAATAAAGGCGGTTGGTCATTGCGCTGGCCACATGACACCCTGCTCGTTAACAGTTTGCCAAAAAAGAGATTACCTTAACATCATCTGACGGAGCAACTTTTTTTCCGTAGCTCCTCACTTTTGTAAACATGGAACATTCTTTTCATATTTTTTTTTGTGATGAGAATGTTTCTCACTGAGAGAGTGAGTCCGTTTTGTCTGCGATGAGACCAACAAAAAATATCAAAGATCTAAAGAGCTCTACAGGATTCATGTGAACATCAGATCTGAAGAGCTCTAGGGGTTCATGTGAACAGCAGATCTGAAGAGCTCTAGGAGATCATGTGAACAGCAGATCTGAAAAGCTCTAGTGGTTCAAATGAACAGCAGATCTGAAGAGCTCTAGGGGTTCAAATGAACAGCAGATCTGAAGAGCTCTAGGGGTTCATGTGAACAGCAGATCTGAAGAGCTCTATGGGTTCATGTGAACAGCAGATCTGAAGAGCTCTAGTGGTTCAAATGAACAGCAGATCTGAAGAGCTCTAGGGGTTCATGTGAACAACAGATCTGAAGAGCTCTAGGGGTTCATGTGAACAGCAGATCTGAAGAGCTCTAGGGGTTCAAATGAACAGCAGATCTGAAGAGCTCTAGGGGTTCATGTGAACAGCAGATCTGAATAGCTCTAGGGGTTCATGTTGTAGTGGAGTGGATATCTTTTCAGGAAACACCGGCCACCCCGATATCCACGTGGCCCTTCCCCCTCGATTTCACCTTGTGTCCGCGCATAAAAAGGCAGGCAACGTGGGCACTGTCCATTCTACCGGCATCTTTTGTCACTGTAGTGTCCGTATGTTAATGGACCTACGTCGTCTCCACTCCCTTTTGTGCCTGGTTCTACACCATGTGTTTACGTATGGCTGCAGGTAATCACATTTTACTTATTCATGTTAGATTGTAATTTTAATTAGTAGTTTATATAGAATATCACTACCGCGTTTTTTGTTCATGTTGGACTATTCTTATATTTAGAAGCCAGCATGTAGATGAATCCATTTGCTGAATTGTGTACCTTTAGTATACTATACGAATTCGATCATATATAGAATGTTAAATGTCCATCTTGTTAATCTAATTCTACAACCAGTGTGTAGATACTGGCTTTTATGAACCAGTTGTTCTATTTAATTGTTATTGTCTTTATTTTTAGAGAATTACTTTGTCATTAATTTTTATAATGTTTCTGATGTACTATATCCCTCCTTATGTTCTGATAAGAGATAATTGGCTTACATTATTAGATTTTCTATTTGTTGATGTAGTATTTAGACATGATGTTGTGTGTACAACTTGGTCTAACCATTTAGGCCTATTAATTATGTTTAGTTCATGCCCATGTGTAATTATGTTTTATGTTTGCCTTTGTGCAGGTCTTTAATGTATAATAAACAGTTTGGAATCGTCCTACGAGTTGCCTTCGTCATGTCATTTAGTTTGTTCTGTGCCAAACCCACCACAATGTGAACAGCAGATCTGAAGAGCTCTACATGGTTCATGTGAACAGCTGATCTGAAGAGCTCTACAGGGTTCTTGTGAAACGCAGGTCTGAGTAACAGGTTTACTGTGAACAGCAGATCCGAAGAGCACTTATTGATTCATGTATTGCTTTCACCAATGAATAATTGTGCAAAGTTTTGTCCTGATCTGAGAAGAATGGATGTCGGAATAATAACGTGTTTAAACCTTTTACCAGACAGACAGAATGAGTTAATATAAGGTAAGTTTTAAAAAAAAAGCCAATGCCTGACGTCCGAAGTACGTGACCTCAGATAGGAGAACCATGTCCCGAGTGGTAATATTTTCTATCAACATTTTTTGTATACTTTGGTTAACCTGTACATCATCAAAGATAAATATATATTTCTTATTCCATATGCTAGGACTAATTCGTACAAGTGCTTCTTCTTCACTGGTGCTTTAAGATTACTAGAACTATGCTAGAACCATGGCTAGAACATTGAACGAGTTGGTTGCCTGATTGGGCCAGGAAAGCCAATTCATTAGCAGAGTTGGACTCTAATTAACGTTCTCGATTACATGAACACAAGGATACGCGATAGACGTAATTATCTTCTCTTTCGATGAAACGTCTGTAATTGATAAGATAAGATAATGATTGCGTTTTGCGCAATAAGATATTGACAAAAATATTTCATTTGAAACATGATTCTACATTTCCCTGCCATATGACACTATTTCTATTAGGCGATCTTTTTTTTTTTTATGTTGTGCAAGAATGGCTTCGCAGCTCTACATAGTGTGTGTCGCGCCTTTCTACTTCTCCTACCTGGAAAACTCCGATGAAAAAAAAAAACAACAAAAAGATTTTTTTGTTTTGCTTTATGTATTAGGTAACGCCCCTGTGTTCTGCTCAACCTTTCACCTCTATCACAAGATAAATGTCGTCTGTGGACAGCTCTCTCGTCCTACGTGGGGCCTGGCTGCCAACTGCGAGTCTTCGCGAACAGACGACGTGGGCCGTTTTTTTTTTTGGTCACCCACATATAAAGAGCCAGCGTGAACCAAAAAATAAAAATATAACCCTACACAACAGTCGTATTTTATCTAATTATATTGACTAAATATTTAGTGTGCAGATTATAGAAATAACAAAGAATGATGGGAACTTCTTTATTAATCTTGGTAAGTGTTAGTAGACATAATCCACGAAATTAAGGAATTAGTTTATTTTGTTTGTGAATGAGTTTTTTGAGTTCTTAAAAAGATCTCATCTATGATCACTTTGATAATAGCAGAGGTTCTCAATATTCTAACACTTCAGGAATGCAATTAATAGTGTATAATCCCTTCAAGCACCTTCGATGAAACTTGTACACAATGCAATAGTGAATAGACGAAAAGAAAACTTAATTACACCCGCGGACAACGGCTTTGTCAACATAAGATGTGGCAAAATAAGCAGGTCACAAATGCATGATGTACTGCACTCATCCTTAATCTTCGGAATCGAAAACAATGCCTACTATTATCGTGTTAGAAAAGAACGAGTATTCATTCTCTGGTGCTGCCAAGGTCGAGTTTCGTTTAAGAGAAACTAAATTCATCGTAGTCCCTTTGTCCGTTTCCACTGAGGAATTTTCGCCTTCTGACAGACACCGAGAATCTTCTTAGGAATGTTAAGGGCCTTGAAGGTGTCTGCGAGGTCAGTTGTCATTATCCCCTCGGTTGACATAACAACATGGTATGTTGTTATTTTAGATAACTTCTATTACTGCTTAATCGCCAAGCTTAGGTTCCCATATTTTCTTTGTTTTTCCATTTCAGTTCTCATTATTATTATTATAAACAAAATAAGCAGTGGCGTAGCTAGAGTGGGGGAGGAGGGGGAGAATTTGAAAATCCCCCCCGGGTCCCCACTTGAGAGGGGACCCCAAATGAGTGTAATTGTTTTTTACATCAAATATTTAATATTACGCGAATTGCAGGGGCCCCCAAAGAGGTCAAGTCCCCGGTTCCCCAAATAATAGCAAATTCCTAGCTTCGCCACTGTATATATATATAGTTCGTCCATCGTGGTTCGATGATGACCACTTTGTCATCCAGGGGGCTGAGGGCTTTGCGCTGGGGTTTTATGCCTCCTCATGTGGCTGGTGAGACCTTTGTGAGCCCGGAATGTTCGGGCAGGTTATTCCAGCTGGAGCTAGTGTCTTTTGCCTTGCTTTTCTTTTCTGGCCTTTTTCTTCTGCCAGCGTTGTTCTTTTTTCCTCAGCAACCTGTGAGCCAGTTTTCACAGCGTGGCGCTATGATGCTCTGTCATGTGCCTCAGGTGCCTGGGTCTATGCTGAACGCCTTCAGAGAAGCTTTGAGGGTGTCGCCACTGTATTTTACTGGCGAAGACTGGCGGTCTCTCATAAGACTTGTACGTCCCATATCTTTTGTCCCAAGCAAATCGCGTTGGGGATAAGCAATACATTTACGAGTCTCTCTTAATTCCAATATTGTTGCTAAAATGTTTAACATGTTTCAGGTGTTCCTTCAGAGTTGAAGATTATCTACACCGTAGCCCAAACCTGCCACAGGGCGACCGGGGATGGCAGCGGGCAGGTTATGAACCCGGACCTTCTGGTCCAGTGGTTCTCAAACTTTTTATTTTTACCCGGGGACTACTTTATATAGTAAAAAAAAATTGCCCATGGACCCCTACGTGAAAAGGCCACAAAAATACATAAACATGATAAATGCCACGCATTTAAATTACAAATGTAGAAAAACATTTTTTGAATGATTGCGTACTAACATTTTGTTTATATAATATTTTAAAATATTAATGACTTGAATAGGGTTGATCTGATTTTATGAATGTATTTGTGTCTGGCTTAATGTTTGCAAGAAGAAACCGCCAATTTCTACGAGCTTAAATTTCTAGTCGGTTTATTTAATTAGTGATGAGGTTCATTACGATAATGAATCAGACAGTACCAAAATAAGGAAACGAGAAAGCAGTGAACTTCTGTTCGAAACTGCTTTTGAAAGAAGACTTTGTGGTCTCCTTGTTCAAACATTGGTTTAAGTTCCTCGTTTGTGGATATTTGAATAAGCTGCTCCTGCAATAGTATGGATTCATCTGTGATTGGAATCTGAGTTTGTCTACGCATGGAATGGTGTAACTTTAATTAATACACATTCGTGAAAATTCAAGTCTTTGGTTTAAGTCGTCATAGACAAATTAAACAGTAGTTTATTATTATTCTAATAATACGATAAGATAAACTGCTTTTAGCAATGAAATTATTTCAATTGTATTTCAATTCTGTTACCCCCCACCAAACGGTCGTCAGGTGGACCATAGGGGTCGCTAGACCACAGTTTGAGAACCACTGTTCAAGACGACCGAGCGACAGTCCAGCACGCATACCGCACGACCAGGCAGGCATTTCTAGAAGATCTATATATTCCCACCTTGGTTAGCACTGGAATATAGTTTGACCTAGTCATGGTAAGACAAAAGTGCTTAAAATTTGTCAAGCTTACCAGGTCCTACCACAGTGCAGACTGCGACACAGATCACTCCTTGGTATGTTGTAAAATCAATCTTTTCCCCAAAAAAATCCACCATACCAAGCAGATTGGAAGACCCCAATCGGATGTAAGCAAGATGTGTCACCCTGATCTCCAGATACAGTTTGCGGAATCTTTTGAACGCGAGTATAAAAATATCTCTGAAAATACAGAAACCGAAAAATGGGAACACCTCAAGTCCACCATACAAAAGACTTCCCTGGAAATCTTTGGAAGAAAAATTACAAAACAAAATGATTGGTTCGACTCTAAAGCAGTTATTTTAGCACCTGTCATCAGAGCAAAGAGATATGCACTCGCTACTTACAAGGCAAAACCTACCCAACGCAACCTGCTAAACCTGAAAGAAGCTAGAGCCAATGCACAGAGGACAGCAAGGATCTGTGCCAATGAATACCGGGTAGAGCTCAGTGAGAGTATTCAGCTCGCAGCCCAAGTGGGCAACATAAGAGGGATGTACGAAGGAATCAACAAGGCTCTCGGACCCTCCCAAAACAAGACAGCACATCTGAAATCAACCACTGGGGAAATTATCACAGACAAGTGCCAACAAATGCACAGATGGGTTGAACATTGCTCTGAGCTCTACGCCACAACAAGCTCAGTCTCTGACTCAGCCCTTAAGGCCATCATACAATTACCCACAATGAACGAGCTAGATGAAACACCCACCCTTTCAGAGCTCAACAGAGCCATAGACAACATTGCTGCCCGCAAAGCACCCGGATGCGATGGTATCCCCCCAGATCTTCTAAAACAATGCAAAACTACTCTAATCCAACCTCTACACGAACTGCTTTGCAAATGTTGGCAAGAAGGTGCTGTGCCACAAGACCTGCGAGATGCTAAAATCATTACACTGTATAAGAACAAAGGTGACAGAAGCGACTGCAACAATTACAGGGGAATCTCGCCTCTTAAGTATTGTAGGCTTTGCTCGAGTGATACTTCCCAGGCTACAAAAACTCGCTGATCGGGTCTATCCAGAATCACAATGCGGCTTTCGCTCAGGGAGATCCACGATTGACATGATTTTCTCCACCCGCCAACTCCAGGAAAAGTGCAGAGAACAAAGGATGCCTCTGTACATTGCGTTTATTGACCTGACAAAGGCCTTCGATCTAGTTAGCAGAGATGGCCTCTTTAAAATTTTTACAGTTAATAGGCTGTCCACCCAAGCTACTAAATGTAATCATATCTTTCCACCAAAATATGATGGGTACAGTGCAATTCAACAGTTCCAACTCTGAAAGTTTCAACATAAACAGCGGAGTTAAACAGGGATGTGTCCTGGCCCCAACCCTCTTTGGAATACTATTTTCACTGCTAATCCACAACGCGTTTGACAAATCCACTGAAGGCATCTATCTCCATTCCAGATTTGATGGCAAACTCCTAAATATTGCCAGACTGAGGGCCTAAACTAAAATCAGAGCCACCCTCATAAGAGATATGCTATTCGCGAATGACGCAGCGGTAGTGGCACACACACAAGAGGAACTTTAGTCACTAATGTTCCGCTTCTCTGTAAAGAATATGGCTTGACTAATAGCACGAAGAAAACAAATGTTATGGGACCACCTACTACAGCACCACCCTCCATCCTCATAGACGATAACAAGCTGGATGCCGTAAACGAATTCTGCTATCTGGGATCCGCAATTACAGATGACCTGTCCCTAGAAAAAACGCATAGGGAAGGCTGCCTCGACATTTGCTAGACTCAGACCAAGAGTTTGGGAAAACCATAAGCTAACTACAGTGACCAAAATGGAAGTCTACAAGGCATGCGTTATGAGTACACTGCTGTATGGCAGTGAATCATGGACCACCTACGCAAAGCAAGAGAGAAAACTAAACTCATTCCATTTGAGATGTCTCCGTAGGATCTTGAATGTCACATGGAAAGAAAAAGTGTGCAATACTGGGATCCTTGCACGATCAGGTATTCCCAGCATCTTTACAGCCCTCAGACAACGCCGTTTGCGCTGGCTTGGACATGTTCGCCGGATGGAGGACAAGCGTATCCCGAAAGTCATCCTCTATGGTCAACTCGCAACTAACACAAGAAAAACTGGTCGCCCCCACCTCCGTTACATAGATGTAATAAAACGTGACCTCAAATCAGTGAACATCAATACTGACAATTGGGAAGACACAGCTCTAGACCGCAACAGGTGGAGAGAGACAGTGACCAAGAAGGCTATGGACAGTGAAAGTACATGGGTCTCAGTCCAGAAAGAAAAACGCACAATCCGAAAAACGGCCAGCTCCTCTACCACCGAAGCAAAAGCCACCTTAACCTGCGCTATCTGTGGACGGGAGTGTCTCTCCAAAATAGGGCTCCACAGCCACATGAGGAAGTGTGCTTTGAGATGAACCATAGTCGTCCTACGACTGAAGGAGACCAATGATGATAGTTTGAGAAGCAACCTTGAAACGGGAATGGGTCATTTGGGAACAGCTATCGACAGCTACGTGCATAAAGATAGCGTAGAGTTTATTGTTTTCAAAAATAGAAGAGTGCAAGGGGGTGCAAACATTAAGTAAGCAATCTCTATCTTTTGACTAGTGGCGCTACTCCCTTCCTCGAAACACCCCAAAATTACTTTTAATTCCCCTTCTTTTACCAGTTAGGGGGTTAGGGGAGGCGCTGTAATCTTCCCCCAGCGGCGCCAAGCGTTCCGAGCTTTAGAAATTATTTATTCTAATTGCATGTCCTAGCAAGAAGAACGCAGGTCTAACAGTTAAGACGTGGTGGGTGTCGCAGTTATCTATGTAACTGTATAGTAGAATTATTTCTCTAATTGATAGTGCGGCGTTGATCACTATATTGATGACGTCATTACACTATTAATATTTTACTTTGTAGACTAGGGGACTGAGCTTTTGTTGCTTGTCACAACTTCTAGTGACGTAAAGTTAGGTTGGTGTGGTTTGCGTCATTTATCGTCTATTACAGTCTCTCCATTGTTTTGTACATGTCTAGGGTTCCGCGGAACACAGTTTAGGAATCACTGAGCTAGAGGATTAAAAAATAAAAATAGGAATAAGACATCGCCTTCACTTAGTCTTATGAACCGTTGGGGTACCACGTATGATCTGTCGACCGTCTTCCTTCTTTTCTGTCATTTGCATTAAGTAGAATATCTGCGTGGCTGCGTGGTTAGGCGCTTGGCTTACGAACCTGGGGTCTTTTGTTCAAATCTCGGTGAAGACTGGGATTTTGAATTTCGGGATTCTTAGGGCGGCCCTGAGTCCACCCAACTCAATCGGGTACCCGAATTTAGTTGGGCAAAGTAAAGGCGGTTGGTCTTTGTGATGGCCACATGACAACCGGCTCGTTAACCGTTGTCCAAAGAAAGAGATGACTTTAACATCATCTGCCCCATAGACCGTATAGTCTGAAAGGGGAACTTTTAGAATCTCTTCTAGTGACAGATCTGTCCACTCTTTGACTATGTCTTCCCATCGCTTTCTCCGTTTGCCTCTTCTTCTTCTTTTCCTGGTACTGTTCCCTGAAGGAAGATCTTTGCGAGCACTGAGGACCTTGTGATATGGCCATAAAGTTTTAATTTACGGTTGTTGTTTTTTTAAAGTGGTCAGCAAATCATCGTACTGCTCAAGTGGTTTTGTGATCCACTTTCTCCTTGAGATACATCAAGAGCTGATATATTTCAAACCCTAAAACTCAGTACCACTCAAACTCTGAGCTTGAAATAACTATGCTTACAATTAGACTTATTTTTTTCCCTCCACAGATCTTTACAATTATCAGCATAGCATTTTCCCTTGATGACCCCCTCTGTGTAGTGAAGGTAAGTTTTTGTTTAACAGTTCTCATTTTCCTACTAGCGTGTTTCTTGATTAGCCTTGTTATAATGGATCCATCCTTGAGTCAAGTAAAACGCACATTATTTAGCAAATGTTTAGAGAATTAATTATGGAATTCAGTCGTTTTATCCGCAAAGAAGAACTTGTTTTTCGCAAGATGTGTCTACAACAATGATGCCCAACCTAATTCGACCTTCGGGCCATTTTATTTTCTAACACTCTTGTCGCGGGCCAGATGACCGAAAAGGTAAAAAAAAATAAAAATGAAATAAACCTGAAACTATTACTAGTATAGTATACTATACTAGTATATGTCTTATTAATGAGCCATTATTATTATTATAGCTTTTATATAGCGCTACTTTCATGCTTATAGCATGCTCAGAGCGCTTTGGTCCAATCTCATTTGTGGACCGGTGGGGAAGGGGGGGGGGAGGGGGTATCTAGGAGTTGGTTTTCTGTGCTGCCTTTGGGCGCTCAGTAAACACAACTCTGCCCGAGTCGGGTGTCGAACCTCGAGGCCCCTTCTAGGTAGCCAAGCCAAGCCAAGTTCAAGCGCACTTGGCCTCTCGACTACGCTTCCCACATTAGAAGTTTATCCTTTTTTATGCGTCGGAAAATGGCTTCACTGGGAACAACCCTGTAGCTAGCTTTACCGAAGCCTAGTTTTCTTGTTTATTTTTGGTAAATATTCTCATCCATTCTCCAATCTCTAGACATTGGTTTGACCATCCTTTATTCGCGGCTCAAACCGAGAATTTCCCCGTGGTTTTTTCATAATGCCTGTTCTATATTTTGGTGTCCCATTTCATAGACGCACAAATGTTAAAGGTCATGGTAAACCAATACATCAGAGAAATAGTGAGGGCCCTAACGTAGGTAAAGATACATTTTTGAACCTTTTTTATGGAGGGGAGATTTTCTACACTTTGTGCCAACGTTTTGGCGGGCCGGATTTTGCCCGCGGGCCGTATTTTGGGCATCCCTGGTCTACAACAAGATCGGTTACAAGCGTACTTTTGAAGAAGAAATTTCAATTTGAATTTGAAATGGGGAATGGAGTGAACCAGGGCCGGCCTTAAGCATATGAAAATAGACAGCCCCCTTAGGGCTGATTGATTTGGTAGGGGGTGCTCGCAAAGGACTCACAACAATTATTAGAGAAGAAATAACGAAACTTGTCCTCAATGTTAGCATACTCTTGGAGTACACTAGGTTTTTTAAAAAAAATTACGTAATTTTAGTTTCTTCGCTGTTTATTATTTATTTTTCGTTTTGGAGCCACCAAATTCACTTCGCCTAGGGACTCCAATTATCTAAGGCCGGCCCTAGTCGAACGCACGTTTTTTTTATACCTAGGCTGGCGAAAGGGAGCGTCATTAGACCAAATTTGAGAAACGCTCTCCATTGTAATGTTCCGATGCAAAATGTTAACTTAGGCCTAATTGTATGATTTGTGGTGTGTAAAAATGGTGACTGCAAATCATCTGTCAGATTGTCTGATCCTTAATTAAGACTGACTACAATCCGTGAAGTAGTGCAGAAGTATCATCAAAGTAACTCAAAGTAAATCGTAACATCATATATATATATATAAATATATATATATATATATATATATATATTATATATATATATATATATATATTCTAAACATATCTATCATAGTTCATGAAGATCGATAAGTTTAGTAGCTTGCTGATATGAATGCGATTTCGGTATGAGTCTATTTCTAACTTCCTTCAATAAGTTGCACCCCATTAGTTTAATTTTCTTTAATTAAAAGGTGCAAATGATTTGATGCCATCACATCAGACAGCATGAATGTACGTCGCTTTTTGATGTCGTGGGTTTTGTATTCTAGACTAAAGTTGTGATAATGGAAGAACACAAGTCGTCTGCTCACTTTATCGTTCGAAATCGCATTGGATAAAGCTTAAACGAAACCTAACAAACATTAGTCTAAAAGCAAAAATATTTCCTTACCTATTTGTATTCTAATCACACAAAGTATAGATTCTAGGATTATTGCTCAGCAAATAAAGTGTCAAGAATATCTGTACTCTAGAATTTTTAGATAGATATTTTGCATTGCTGTAGTTTTTTCTAACGGCAAACGACTCCTGTTTCAGAGTTGTCCTCAAAATACAAAGTGCCGTGTTATTCAAGACTGCACACAGAACAAGGCTTGCACACTAACAGCAGAGTGTTTAGGTAAGACCTAGATTTTGACAGGAATATGTAAGTAAATTTTATATAACTGAATCACAGTAATCCGTTAAAATTTTAATCACTCCGTCTGTCTGTCTGTCTGTCTGTTCCAAATCTTTTAGTCGTTATTTCTCAGACTTTTTATTCTCGGATCAACTTTTGGACAATTATTCAGTGCCGATGACAACAAATTTATCAATAAAAAAGTAACCAATTAGTTCATCAATTAGTCGTAATTAATTTATTGTTTTATATGGAAAATGTACTAAGCTAACTGGAAGATAGGCTCTGAAATAATGAGATATGACAGTGATTGAACCGTGCTCTCCTTCCAAAGCGCAAATAACTCTAGTCAACATGCAAGACACCAGATGCGCAAAAGTCGCAAGACCAGAAGAGTCACTTAAGCAAATGTGTTCAGTTTGATTGATTAAAAATTACTGATACAATATAAACGAGGTCTTTTTTTAAAAAGTATTTTTTATATTTTTGTTTTTAAGATCTGGTTCGTATTCTACAATAAAATGCAGAAGGTCCAAGGGAGATAAAGAAGAGAAAACAATACAGAGAAATGTGGAGGTGATATAACGAAGAATATCTACATTACATGAAAAGAGAAAGATTAAGAGCAATTTTGAAATAAGCAAGCGAAATCAACGCTTTCAATGACGTTATATATTAAAATGCTGCTGTTTGTAAAATGTTTTAAATAGTTCCTTCAGAGTGGAATATAATCTACATCCTAGCCCAAACCTCTCGCACGACGACCGGTAATGGCAGCGAGCAGGTTATGTGTCACGTGTTTATTGTGTTTATTTGACTTGAAGATCTCGATGCTATAAACTTGTGACATATGTGGGTTGGGAGGTGCCTTGATTATAGTTCAAACAATTTAATAATCAATGAAGTAACAAAGTGCTGATATGTTTTCTTGAGTTTTATTATTTAAAACTTGAACTTGAAACAATAAATGTATGTACAAAGATATATAAAACAGATACATAATTCAGTGAAAATGTTCAATAAAATGAGTAAATATTTACTTTAAAACTTAGCGACTTCTAAGCCTAACTTTCTAGCTCTCTCTCTCGTCTCAAGCTAACACTCCGCCTTTTATATCTTTCTTTAGGATAAAGAACAGTGACAATTCAATACCCATCCTTGACCCGTTTACATTTAATTTTCCTTTTAATTGTTTTTGTGATTTAACCCAGGTTAATTATGTTTCCCTGCTGTAGCCTTGAACTAATCTTTAATCGGCGTCTTTTTGGCATTAAAGCGTGAGTGCGCTGACCTGATTTGAGATAGGTAAAATGTCCTCTTTTTGTGAACAATGAAGTGTCACTAGGAACTGTTTTTGTAATTTAAGCTATGTTAATTTTGCTTCCCTGATGTAGTCTTGAGCTAAGTTTACATCGGCATCTTTCTGGCATTTAAGCGTGGGTACGCTGACCTGATTTGAGATAGGTACAATGTCCTCATTTTGTGAACAATGAGGTGTCACTGGGGACGTGACAGTATGAACCCGGGACCATCGAGACGACCGAACGACAGTCCAGCGCGCATACCGCACGAACGGGAAGCCACCCAAATCCTAAACATTACCTTATGCAACAAGCGCATGAGTTTAGAGATTTCATTCTCCGATGGCTACAAAATCAATAATTTTTCTTTTAAATACATAGCCTATCAATACTTCCGTATTCTGAACACCGGATCCATCAAGAACTCCATTTATGAAAATCTCAATAGTCTTCTTCTTCTATCCAGCTTTTTGCTGCCGAGCTATGAGCTCTTTTGCAGACTGTGCCAAAGAAAAATAGTGTGCTGTTCTCTTCAGTTGTTCAGCACTGCCGTACAGGGTATTGGTTCTGTTGGGCTGTTATGATAGTAGGGTTACAAACAAACAAACATTTTTAGGGTCTAGGGTGGATTAGAAAGGAGCATTCCAAGAGGATGTAGTTAACGGTTTTGAAAGGGTGGGCGCAGCGTCTACAAAGGGGTAGGTGTGTGGGATTTTTTTTGATAAGATGGTAATTTAACAGAGGTGTGTGTCCTGTTCTTAGTTGGTAGATTGTAAACTGCTCTTAGCGGGAGGAGGAAGTTAATATTGTTCAGTTTGTTTGGCATGGTCATTTCTTTGTACATGGCTCTGCCTGTGTTTTCTTCTGCCCTGAAATCCACATATTCGGAAATTCAAAGTGTACTATTTCGTATATTAGTTTAGTTTGATTCAAGAGTTGAGCTCCTTTCTGCCGGTTCACTATCTATCTGTTTGTCTCTTTTCTAGAAAGCCCGCCAAAATTTAGCCACGTTGGAGTCTGCAGGTTTGGTGACCCCATTCTCGAGATGACCAACAGCACGCTGGATGACACGCGATGCGGCCCTGGGCTTCCTTGTCCAAGTGGGACCTACTGTAACACTGAACTGATGGACACCTACGCCACATGCTGCAGATCAGATCCAGGTAGGTTTTTCACAACAAAACACATCAGACTGTTTGTTAGAATCGTCCTTGTATGGAAAGAATGGTTTATTAGGAAGGTGGGTGGGTAGTTGGTGAAATATAGACTACACAAGATTAAAAAAATCCTTTTTACGACTGTTTTTGTTGTTTTTATTTTTAAAACGTTGTATATAAAAGTATAAATTATAAAATTCAGCTTTCAGAGCTTGCGGTCCATGGAGCAGATAACATAAAGCTCAAATATTTTTATGGTCGACGGTCAACGAAGGTGTCATGTGGTCAGCACAAGTTGCAGTGCTGGATTTTTTAGTAATGGAGGTTCTGGGCAAGATATTTCTTCAATATCAAAATGCACTTAATAATATTAACGAATGTAACAGTACTGTATGTCATATTTGTGAAATGTGGGTGTATATGCTTGACGTTTAATGGGGTCTTTAATTTATTTATTCGTCCTTTCCTTTTTTTATATTGGTTTATTTTTATACATTCTTTAAATTCATTTTGTGCTTTTGGCTTTGATTGTGTTTCGTGTTGAGATTTTTAAAAAAAAAGCTCTCTCAGAAGTGTCTATTGGCGTAAACGTTCATCTATCTTAAAAAATATATATATACAGGGCCCGATTTAAGTATATGGAGGCCCCAGGCAGGCTTTTTGTAGAGGTTTCTACAACTGTTTTTAAAAGCTTGAATAAAGATCTGCTTATGAATGAAAATACTTATATCTAAAAGAATTATGTATTTTTAGAAGAAAGAAATTGAATACTTTTTAATTTTATCACATTTTCCTTTTTAAAAAATATTAAATATGCATATTTTAGTTTCAAAAAGTGAATATTTTTGAGTTTGTGGAAGGTAATGCCCTTTGTAGACGCACTGTCGTAAATCTGGAGCTGTATTTACCTATTCCGTGCATGCTACAAGCGTACACTTCTTAATCACGACATTTTTGCCAGCCGTAAAAATAAAAAAAAAATTGAAAAAACAAAACAATAACAAAATAACAAAAAACAACAAAAAAAAAAAAAAACACTTAAAAGTTTCTGACCCGTCGAAATTTGGATATATTTTTTTTATCTCTTTTGTGGAGGCCCCTTTCTTGTGGAAGCCATACCTGCCCTCCCTTAAAACAGGCCCTGAATATTTACAAAAAAAAAAGTTGGCTTATTTGCTATGAATAGAAATATGTAATATTTTAACACAGACGTACACATAAAATTCATATATGTTTGTGATTTTAAATTAGACTTAAGGAGTGGATCTCATAACTTTGGAAGAATGACAGGAGGTTTAAAAAGGTCACGATGTATGACCTGTCAAATGCCTTTCTTATGCCCTTGACATGAAGTACAAAAGCTGTCATTTTCGCAGAGCGGAATTATAGAGATTATCCTAACGAGTGGTTCTCAAACCTTTGAAAAGAACAAGCCGAAAATTCTAAAAGTATTTCAGATAAATGTGAAAGCAAAAAAAGGAAGGTGGAGTGGTGCTTTTTATTGTAGTCCATCATGGCCATATGTAAGAACTTAAAAGAAACAAAGTTACAAAGACAAACACAAACTCAGAATCGGCCCCCGAAGTGGTCCTCCCAGACAAGTAAAAAAGTCAGGTTTCAATATTTTCAGAAAAAAATATCAGAATGAAATTCTATCAAAGGCAAATGACAGAGAAGAATGGTGAAAGAAGGTTGACAGATCTTTAGTGGTGCCCCAACGGTCTAACAGACCAAGGGATAGGTGAAAGTGAATAAATGGTCAAATATGAACCTCTCCTAACTAATGACTTATAATGATTATCTAATTGTTTTGTAAAGAGTCAATCTCTTTTTCAAAGCCTCAAGGGAAATAAGAGTTTTCGTAAAAAAATAATTCCATTAGCTAAGAGTTCCAGATTCTACCTGTGGGGCTGAAGTTCATGAGATAATATGAAGAATTACTTATTAATTGTTGTTTTAAATTATGTTCAACTTTTATGCATACTAAATAGATTTTTTCTTTAAAAAAAAGTAGGCCTAAACAATTTTTTTTATAAATGTAAGTGGTCAGTATGACAGAACTTACTTAACTTAGCAATACAGTTGTAAAAATTTAGTAAGACAAAAATCTAAAACCGTTTGCATAAATGTGTTACAATATGATACATTATCATCTCCATTACTAAATAGCCTCCCGTGTTTGTCTCTATTAATAGGGAATAGTTGTAAATGTGGTGTATTTTTACTTTTAAAAAATGCTTGCATACTTGATTTTAAAATGTTGATTTTTCGCTTCCAGAAAAGAAAAAAAGTAGCCGTAGCATCAGAACTTTGAATGGTCTAAAATATTGTCGGATTTTCACTTTTATAGTTTACTAGATCTGAACAGGACGGACGGACAGACCACACAAAACTAATAGCGTCTTTTCTCCTTTCAGGGGTTGCTAAAAAAATCATAGCAGCGCGTCTGTATCAAGCTGTCTGACAACTTTCTCCACACCTGTATAATACAAAACATTTTTACTGGTCACTTCTGTTTTTTTTTTTTCACAGCCCCGCCAGTGAAACCTGGAAACTGTCCCGTGGTGACGGACAGCGATGCCGGCTTCTGCGTAGACACGTGCAGCAACGACGGGGACTGTCGACACAATGACAAGTGCTGTCAGGCTGGCTGCAGCAAGAGGTGTCTCATGCCGCAAGTCGAGGATCCTTGCGCCAAAAAGGTAGAAACAAAGAGAGTACAGCCCTTGTTGCCGTAGCAACTCCATAATTGCCTTTCTTGTGCCCTTGACAAGAAACTGTTAAAAAAAAATTGTATATTAGAGGCCATATATTGTATATTTTTAAACGTGTCTTCATCAGTCCATCATTTTAAGTAATATAAATGTGCATTCGCCACACTTTCAAACCTACTTTATAATCCTCTTTGTAAACTAGGCAACATCCATGACCAATCGCTATTCATACACCTTTCAATCAGTGGCTCAATGTAACCTGGCCCATGACTAATAAATGTCCACAGAGGTCATTGAAAGCTGGTCGCTTATTTCTTGTAAGAAGAACTGCACGCGTTGATAAGTATAGGTAAAGTAAAGTTGTGACCTATGGGGCAGATGATGTAAATCTGTTTCTGTGGCCCACGGTTATCAAGGGTGGCATATGGCCGTCACAACGACCAACCGCCTTTACTTTTCCTCCAACTAATGTCAGGCACCCATTCAGAGGCGCCCTAAAGATCCCGAATTAAAATTCCAAATCTTCACAAGGGTTCGAACCCAGGACCCCCGGTTTGGAAGCTAAACGCTTTACCACTCAGCCACCACTCCTCCTTGATACCTTTCAACACCAATGCATACAGTTTGCAAGCAATTATCATTGACCAGTGTGATGCAGGACAAGCTCTTTTGACTTTTTAGTTTCGGGCTTTCCTTCAGGACTGGAGATTTGTATGGTGGGAAGGGTTCGAACCCTGGATCAACGAGACGACAATCCGATGCGGAAACCACACGACCAGGCAGCCGTGCTGGCTTTAAAGCGACAATATATAATACTAATCTAACCAAGAAAAACAGGATGTGACGTAACGCATCAAACTTCCTCCACAGACTTGCATCATTGGAAAATATTGCCAACGGCCAAGCATGCCGCGATGTCAAGGCCCTGGCCAATGTTGGGAAATAGGAGATTGTGGTACGATAGCTTCAATTAATGTATTAAATGTTGCTTACGGGCAGAATCAATTGAGCATTAAATGTCATAACGGCTTGGGAGATGGGAGACCAAGAAAGACGTTTGGTCAATGCTGTCACACACTCATTTCCTGTTTCAAACTTGGGTGAAAAGAATATCTTGAGACATTTCGAAGTAGGAACACTAATCAAAGACAAACTCTTGATATTGATCTTTACAATAATAGTAGATAGAATAGAACAGAATAGAATAGAACAGAATATGAACAGAATATAATAGAACAGAATATAGCAGGATAGAATAGAATAGAATAGAACAGAATATAACAGAACTGAATAGAACAGAATAGAACAGAACAGAATATATGGAGTGATGATGGGTGTAAGGATAGGTAGATTGCTGGCTTCATAGTTAGGTTGATAATGATGAATAGTAGGCTAGACTGCTAATGGATGGATAGATGAATAGTAAGATAGATGTTGATACTAGACAAATTTGAATCTCTTTGTATGTTGATTTTATCTACTTATTGTATTTACCTATACCAAACAAATAGTTCCCTGTCCTCTTGTAAGAAACTGTCAACTGAAGTGTTCTCAAGGCTTTAGCACCGACACTAGAGGCTGTCCCATCTGCCAATGTAAAGTTGTGACACGTGAGTCTTTATTCGTCTACATTTATCCATATTATAAACACAAGTGCCCTGATTGATTAATAATAATAATGATAAACTTTATTATCCATAAGGAATTTGTCTTACAATGTGTGCATTACACCAAACAAAACATTATATAGAAAACCATAATATTCATTAACATCAGATTCACGATTTGCAGGATGTAAAAAGTAAAAAAGGCCCAGGCCAAACATAACATGTAGCCTATCGAATATTTCGAAACATTTTAAAAGCAGAAGAATGTTAGATAGAATTTTACTAGTTCCATGGTTAGATAGTCTAAATAGGACTATTTGTTAAGGCGCAGAGTTGTGGGGTGTGGTGTGAGAAAACTGATACACGAATTTACGGGCCGGTCCAATTTGTAAGTAAGAGAGAGAAAAAAAAAAGAAAGGAACGTGTCCATGGCAAAAGAAACAATATATAGCCTGGGACTAAAGCAACGGGTGTGGGCGGGTGGCTAATGCTAGCATTTTATAAATATACAGCTCGACTAATGGAGATTTTCATTCAAAGCGGGAAAACTATAGATTTTTATTACTGGCGGAGTAGCTTTTTGGTGTATCCGGTGTAGAAAAAAAAAGTGCTGATTAGCACTGGAGCTCATTCGTTGTAGCTCAAAAATACGTTACTATGGAGGATGAAGCATTAGATGATTAGTCTTTCACTCTTAAATCTTATTTAAACAAGAAATTGGCAACTAACTAGAGAGATATTTTCAAAATGGCAGCAGTGAAGTTCCATTTCGTGTCCTTGATATTGTTTAGTTGATCGTGAAAATCTCAGATCTATTGAATCATCATTTCTACTATAGAGGATAGAAAGGGGGCCGTGGAGAGAAGAGGGAATTTTAACAGCCTTATTAAATACACTAGGTACAATGAAATTATTTATAGCCTATCAAACCTCTCACTAGGCAGGCCCGTCCCAGGGAACGGTCTGACAACACACTGGCAGCATGGCGGGGAAATTAATCCTTGGCAGAACATGATTTGGTGGCAAATACTCAACAAAAAATAAGTAAGTAGTTGTATTCTTGATATATTTACTATATAGATAGAGGCTTTATGTCTGTCCATCTGTCATTCAAACAACTAAAAGTGCTATTAATAGTCTATCAGTATCCGTGTATTGTGTTAAAAATAGATGCAGTGACCACTTTAGGTTTTTTGAAAGCATTTTTTTTTAAAAGTTAGGCTAAATATGCAATATTATTTTTGTTTATACATTAATAATTTTTAAATAAAGATAAACATTTTAAACTGTTATAGAATATTATACTAGCTTATTATGTTTTACTCTGACCAAGTATATACTTAACGTATTGTATCACACACATACATATATTATGAAATTTGTTTTAATTATTTTTAACTATACACTTTAATGTTACATAGAAATTTCTATATGCAAACGTTTCATAAGGTCTTCTGAAAGCTTGCACTTCAGCTTTTAAAAATAAGAGCTTCACATAGTTCTACATAGAGGCCTATTTATACAAGTTAGGAAAACAAAAAGGTTTATAAGTCAATTCATGCAAATCCAAAACATTTGTAATGTAATGTAATGTATTTTACCAATGTGTGTTACATGAGTGAGTTAGACTGACCCACAGGGACCACTCTCTAAGCTCCATTTTATTGCCCTAATTGATAGGCTATAAACTCACATGCACACATACAAACACAGTTTACTTCATAAAGTAGATTTTTTTTCTTTTTACAGATTTCTGTTTCTTTTGCAGGTTTCAAGCTAATACAGATCTTTAAAGAAACAATCAAACTGAACATATCGAATAATAGCCTGTACATATTTATGTTCCTATCCACTTTTACCTATTATATATTCAAACTAAAAAAGGTCTACCACTTCATGAGTATCTTGTTATTCTCATTTTTAGATGCGTGTCAGGAGTTCACAAAGTAGACTCTAGATATAAATATAAGTAAAATGCATCGTCAAACTGTTACTCACAGCACACAACCCCACCTAAAAAAAAAAAAAACCTGTATATTTTAGTCTATGTAGCCACAACCGTTTTCTTGTTTGCTAAGAATTAGGTCTTTGATCACAAAATAAATCAGATCATCAACCAAATGTCAGTAAGTAAATCAAACAAGAAAAACCAAGAAACATCTACATATATAAGTTTCTTTTTATACGATTTTTTTTTTTGTTGAATAGCCCTAATAGTAATGTAACAAAGAAAACAAACCAAAGAAATTTTATGTAATTTAACAAACAAATATTCTTGTGTCTTTCTTCTCAAACACTGACCTATGAAACTCTTCTCATGAATTCTATACAATTAGAGATATAAATCTTTTTAAATATTCATTGATACATTATATCCTTCTTCAAGTGCATGTCTCATGAGATACACAATGAGAACTAGACTGATGTACAAAGAACTGAAAGGAAAACTGTGCTGACAAATTACAAGAAATTGAGAAAACTTGTAGAGTCCGAGTGAGAAATACTGGTACATGAAGGACAGACACAATAGAAAAGAGAGAGAATATTTATTTACTTAAGCTGCATGTTGGGCTTGGCTTTTTTAAAAAGTTTTTTTTGAAGATACCATACTTAACAAAAACAAACCCACAGACTCTTTTCAACTTATGTAATTTTTATGGCAAGGGTGTTCCCTCGATAGGGTTATTAGAGATAGGTAATAGGAGGGCATGTCCTTTTTTAGGTCATGTCCTCTATTTGGCAGGCATTGGCCTAAAATGTGAAAATGTCCATCAATCACATTAAATCACTCATTAAAACAGAACGTTGACACAATTTTTGGATAATCTTCATAAGCAGGTATTCCTTTCTAAAAAAGTGGTTTTAAAAAATTACTTAGAGGGTGTGGTGGCTGAGAGGTAAAGAGCTTGGCTCCCAAACTGGGTTCAAAACCTAGTGAAGACTAGGATTTTTAATTTTGGGAATTTTATGTCACCCCTGAGTCCACCCAACTCTAGCATTAGCTGGGGAAAAATAAAGGTGGTTTGTCAATGTGACACCCTAGTTAAACATGGGCCACAGAAACAGATGATCTTTACATCATCTGTCCTATACATCGCAATGTCTGAAAGGGGAACTGTGTTTTTCTCATATAATGGAACCTGAAGAGAATATTGCCTATGGAGCTTCACATGCAATCTATATTTGTGCGAATGATAAACTAAAGCAATAAGCATTTAGTGATGACTTAGTCTGAGAAATTATGATTAATTAGTTTTACAGTCTTTGATTTACTGACATGTTTCATCATAAACAAAGCAGTTCTAAGCCTAGCTTTTAAAGTTATTAGTAAATGTTTTTTGTCCTCCTTTGCTAATGTTAACTCTATACCTGAATCAACACGGAGCCCATATGAAATTTATTACAAATCAGTCTATGAGGGTGCATCGTTGTAGTGGCTTACATGTAAAGATTTTTATAAAGGAAAATAGTTGTTAGTGAACTGGTGTAGGCTTGCAACATGCTTGCACAGCATTACAAAATTTAGCCTCAAGAATAGTACATAAATAGTACAAGTAACCTCGTACATTATGTCACAAACACACTCGCATCTGAATGCATTCACAACAAATAGTGGACTTTCTCAGTCAAACATCATATCCACACTTGACTTTTATATATAACAAAATATACAATCATAAGTCTAATATCCATTATATCCACCCTTGACTTTTATATAACAAAATAAACAATCATAACTATAATTTTTTCAGTACAGTTTAAAAAAATTGCCTCTATCTCAATTTTTCCCTCTTTGTCAAAGGACATGCCATTTCAGTGGGTCTTCATATCAACATCAACTGTTTATGAAAAATATGTTTGTAGGTTGTATGAACTTGATTTTTGTGACAAGAGTTTAATAACAGATAAGAATCTTCCCCCAGTCTTAATAGAGATACCCAAAATGTACCAATTTTTAACCTTATCAGTATAAAGAACTTGAATTTCAATAGTGACATTTATGTGCCTGAATATATAATCCTGGAAAATTTGTGCCTAGTGGTAAAGTGCTTGGCTTCTAAACCAAAGTGTCTTGGGTTCAAATCCCAGTGAAGACCAAAATTTGAATTTCAGGATTTTCGGGGCCTTCTCAGTCCACCCAATTCTAATGGATACATGATAGTTGGGGAAAAGTAAAGGCAGTTGGTCGTTGTGCTGGCCAGGTGACACCCTCGTTAACCGTGGACTACATAAACAGATGGCTTTTACATCATCTGCCCTATACTTTAAATATATAATACCAATAGGTTGGTTACATGGTATTGATTGAAAGGAAAATCTTCCCATAATAAAGTTCTATAGTGAAGTTTCAAGCTAACCAGTCCACAAATTATATATATACATATTCTGACTTTTCAACATTACAATACATAAAAGTGTATTAAGTTTAATTAATTGAACATTGATAATATATAAATGCAACATACAAAAAATATAATACAAGGTAGAGAACAATACAAGTTTTTACAAACAATTTGAGGTCAATCAGTTCATGTACAGAGTCTCTCCTGATTATTCTATTTAAATTGTAAAAAGCATAATCACATAATATAGTAGGTAAAAAATGCTCAGAGTGACTTGAGAGATCCACAAAACCCTGGACCAAAATTTTTATAGCAGAGGATGTGGACATATTATATCACATTTGAACTTGGCTTGTCTTGGCTAACTATTAAGGCGACTCGAGGTTCGACACCCAACTCGAGCAGAGTTGCGTTTACTGAGTGCCTAAAGGCAGCACGAAAAACCTTCTCCCAGATATCCCCCTCCACCCACTGGTCTACAAATGAGATTGGACCATAGCACTCTAAGTATTATATAAGCACGAAAGTAGCGCTATATAAAAGCTATAATTATTATTATTATTGAGATAAAATAGCCTACTGAAGTCCTTGAGCAGTATCCTTTTACAACACTAAGGATAAGTGAAGTTCATACAGTTTTTTTTTACTTGGGTTTTTGACTCAGAAAAGCTTGGGACAACTCTTCTACATTGCTTTTCAGACATAATAAAGGTTGTAACCCTTGCATCTTCATTCTGGCCAGCTAGAACTCTCCTTCATGTATTGAAAGATGAACAATACAAATCTCTTATATGGTAGAAAGTTACATCCCATAGCTTCTTAGAGAAAATGTTTTTAAGTATGTGTACTGGAGTAAATTTCTCTAGAGGCAGAATGATGAACAATATGATTCAGTTATTCATGTCATCAAAACTTGAGATTGCTGATGCTGTGAATGTGGAGCTTTGTGATGTCTGGATGTCCAAGTGGAGCTTTGTGATGTCTGGATGTCCAAGTGGAGCCCATTTATGAAACAAAATATTTTCATCACTGGAACTTTTTGTTTACATATTTGATGTAGGCATGGCGGTCAGCATCAGACACAGCCCCAGCACCAAAGTGACCCCTCTGGACATAAGCAGTGTAGATATCTTTAGATTGCTTGCTTACAGGAGGTGGTTCAACATAAGAGGTGCTATCTAGTTTAAAAGCTGAGATTGGAAATCTGGAGAAAACAAAAGGAAGAAAGAAACAAATATGCTTAGAAAGAATGTCACTTGGCGTTTTTTATGTGGTGATCCTTTCCCAACATGTTAAAAATGTACGAAATAACTAGACCTAGAGACCAATATTTCATTTTAAGGTACAGAAAAAAGTAAAACTATGTTCTCACATGTCAATGCCAGGTGAGGCAACCATCTTTGGTTTTTCTTGAAGTGACAAATCAATACTATCTTCAATAAGAGAGGATTCAATCTTGCTGCTCTCAAATAAAAAATCAGACCTGCGAAGGTTTGTCACAGAGCTGTTTTTTCCATTGCCTATGTCAACATATCTGTGAACAAGCATCCAGAAATATGACTTTTAATTGCCAAGATAAAATGTCTTCAATAATGACACAAGACATAATATATAGTTTATTAGTAGCTAAGCTATGAGGTACAACATTCAGAAGTGAAAACCTTTTACATAATTCATGCAGGTTAATCATGTTTAATTCTTCTGCAACAATAAGAGGAGCTAAGTTTTTTTACACAGATTTTTAAAATTTATTTCCTGAACCCTCTGGAGGCTTTTTTTTGGTTGAGAGTGATTTTCCCACCATTCAAAAATAATTGCTAACTGACCTAACTAGTTACTCAATTAGAGGTAGTTGACCTGTCTGTTATTTCTAAAAAAAATGTTGTATCTCCAATATTAAAGATTTTTTACATAAATATCGATGTGTGTGTCACTCAGTATATCAAGATTCTCATTTGATTCTAAGCAGCTTCCTCTCAAGTGTTGTCAATGATATTTGTGACTTTGATAAAATTAAAAACAACAATAATAGTATAACTTAAGATTCTCTTTGTGTGTCTAACAATACAGCATGTTTTGTGGGATTAGTAGCATAGCACAAGATTCACATTGTATCTGATTACTCAGCTGACTCTTCGCAATAAATCTCTTAAAACATTAGGTTATCTGGAATACAATTTTACTTAATTGAGTCAATGCTGCCATGGCTTTATTTAAAAAAAAAATTGTTAGCTGCTCCAATAGACCTATGCTTCAATGAGACTATCCCCAGAATGGATTGCTAACAGTACAACAGAAAACAAAACAATGATGTGAGTGGCGTCATCAAAGTAGAATCAAGAAAGTAATGTGCTGTATGATGAAGCATTAAAGTATTGAAACTAGTTTAGCAACTAGAGTGAACTTCTTAGACATAGAAATAAACATAACCCAAAATTCTCTGACTACATCGTGCCTTTACAAAGACACTGACAGCCATAGCTATCTTCTATACTCGTCATCCATCCACCATCCTGTAAAGATTCTATCCCCTATTCCCAACTTCTACGTATCCGCCGCCTTTGCCAAGACGACAATGACTTCACTGAAAAAGCAACTGAAATGATAGAGTTTTTCTTGCATCATGGCTACCCTCAAGCTATTTTAGACAAAGCCTTATTGCGAGTGAAGAATCTTAAAAGAGAACAAGCTTTCAAGAAAAAAACTAAATCTAGCAATGATAAAAGGCCCAAATTGATATTAACCTACCACCCTCACAATGTGAAAGCAAAAAACTTCTTTCTCAAAAACCTGAACATTCTCCTAGCCGATGAACATACTTGCGTCTTTTCATCCCCACCTCTTGTAGTATTCAGGCGAGACCAAAACCTATAAGACATATTAGTACACACTAAACTCCACAACATTTCAAGTGAACCTGGCACTTGGCCATGTAAGAGACGTAATTGTCAGACCTGCAAACACACACTCGCCACCCCCACCATCACCTGCCCTAAAATGACCATCAAGATCAGTGGCAAATAATAGTAGAGGAGTCATATATGCTATAATATGCTCAAGGTGTCAGATGGTTTATATTGGAAACCCCAGCAGGACCTTAAAAACACGTCTCCAAGAACACCTTAGAGACATTCGTAACTTTGCTACTAAGCCCGTCTCTATCCATTTTAATAACACACATCATAGGGGTACCACCGACCTCCTCGTCACTGCTATACAACAATGCAACGACAAAAAACACCCGACTGCAGATTGAAAACTTATTTACATGTCAGGCACCCTCCAACCTAACGGGATCAACAACCAGCACACTTTTATTTAATACGCTATGGGCACTAACACTACGGTACCCCCTTTTCCCATTCATCTTTGCCTGACATCTCCGCCCCCTTCGTTTTCACGCGCTTTTACACCAGCGTAGCTCATTTCTTTTCTGCCTCGATAGAGAACAACATCGGACAGATAAGTTAACTTAAGACTATTTTGTGTTGTTTTTTATTTTGTATTTGTTTTGTAGCTGATGAAGGCCTCCTGGCCCAAACGTCCTTTGTTTTACTTGGTCCGGCAGGGTTACATATATGCATGTTTTTCATATTTTCTAGTTTAGCAACATAGCTCACCTTACCAGTACATTATAGTACATTAGGCAAACATAGCAGACTGACCTTACAAATATGCATGCACTAACCTCTCATATATCTTCTGATCTCTTGCACTGGGCTCAGTTATCTCTGCATTGTACACAGTCTTCATGGAAGGGAACAGATCCTGAAACATAAAATTATACATTCACTTATTACATAACATTACACAGAAGATTTTTCACACAATAACAGGAGCAAATATAAAACATTAATCTTGATACCTAAAAAAGAAACACCAACTTGAAAAAATTACTCTGGAATCCTCGATACACTATAATGAATCTTCACCCTGGGACAAAAGCCCTCTTCCTACTATAAGGGACCATATTGAAAACATAAAAAGAAAATCTGATTACAGACCAAAAGAGCTCGAGGAAATAGTGAACTGTTTTCTACATACCTATTATCCTAGCAATCAGTGGATCAGAGTTTACACGGATGGCTCATCCCATAAAACCACCACAAATGGAGGAGCTGGAATACTTATCGAATGGCCAGACGGACGAAAACTAGAAAAATCCATTGCTACTGGAGAGCTCTCTGACAGTCACAGAGCAGAAAGGGAAGCAGTAGCACTAGCTGCTACCATGCTAGCAAATCATCCAAGTTCCCCACAGAGTCAGATTGTTTTTCTAACTGATACGAAAACAACCCTCCAAAGCTTGCA
This sequence comes from Biomphalaria pfeifferi, assembly GCA_030265305.1. Classification (NCBI taxonomy): domain Eukaryota; kingdom Metazoa; phylum Mollusca; class Gastropoda; family Planorbidae; genus Biomphalaria; species Biomphalaria pfeifferi. Next base: position 3,656,962 of record JASAOG010000052.1, on the reverse strand, counting down.
AAACTCTGATTCCTCTTATATTAAAAACCTCAGAACAGCACTTACAAAGCTCAACAACAACAGCAAAAAATGTTATTCAATGGATCCCAGCTCATATAGAACTAGAAGGAAATGAGAAGGCTGACACACTCGCCAAGAGTGGGAGAACTAACTCATTAATAAACTCTGCACTCTATCCAGAAGAATTGAAGAAATTAATTGTAAATAAAATAAATGAGAAATGGATGAGCTCTCATCCAAATCACAAGAAAGATGATGCTTACTATAAGCTACCCCGACAAGACCAACATCTAATCTTTCGACTCAGTACCGGACACAACAGAATGCGACAACACATGTACTGGAAGCTTAAAATTGGAACCTTGTGAAATCTGCCCATGTGGAGAATCACCAGAGAATGCCGACCACGTCCTCCAAAACTGTTCTCTTTACCAAGAGGCCCGTAAAAGACACTGGCCCCAAATCACCCCAAATAGAAAGAAAACTATATGGAGAGCTCCCTGATTTGGAAACCACAGCGCAGTTCATCTCATGTATTGGTCTAGTCAACACTCCAACATAACAATGAGAACCAAGAAGAAGAAGAAGAAATCTTGATATGATACGAGGATCAAGAACTTAAAAGGAACAAAAGCAACCAAACTATTTTCTAGTTAATGTATGTGAAGACACTGTTTCATTAATCTGTGTGTACATCAAAAACACTGTAATAATTCACATCAAATATATGAAAATATTAACAATTTAATATTAAATTTTTAAAATAATATTATTCATAAAAGTCCATACCAAAGATGATATCTTATTACTGAATAAAAACAATAATATAGGGACTGAGCAATATATTTCAATAATGATGCATATTCTTAAAATCTTTTAATTAAAGTGTTACCAATGAAAATGTTTTGTATTCAAATTTTAAATGGGGCTACAGCTAAATTTTTTATTTTTGCTCTTTCAGCTTGCCTTAGTAATAGCTTCCATCTCAACCAATGCTCCCAAACAAGAATTATTACTTCTACAAAGCTTATATCAACTCACTCTGTCTGTCTGGTACAATATTTGTACACCTTATTTCTCCCACACCAATTCTAGGATCAAGTTGAAACTTTGCACAATCAATTTAAAAAATTACCAATTAGTCAATTAATTACTAATAATACATTTTTTGTATGATATCATCAAGGGAAAGTAATCTTTTCAGTATTCACAGATATGGGTTAGTATGTAGGGTTTCATTTCCTTAAATAAGAGAACATATTATTTCTCCCACACCCATTCTCGGATCAAGTTGAAACTTAAACAAATTATTTTTAATTATTGTACTAACTTCTATATTCTTGAGAGAAATAGTTGTAAGTGATGAGTTCTTACAACTAAAAGAAGGTTTTCTTATTAAAAAGATTGATCTTTTATTTTGTTTGTTTCAATTTGTATTGCACTGAAACTAAAATAAACCATACCTTAAAGGAGATGTAATTTTGTTCGTCCTCTGAGCTGTGGTCACTGGAAGAATCTGACAACTGGACACACCCCTCCACGTCTGAGTCATCTGTTGTGTCTGAACTGCCCTCTGAGCCAAAAGATGTTGTGGAGGAAGTTGAATCTTTGCCAGAGACATTTGGGTTGGACTCTCTGAATAGGTAATAAATATAGAAATTTGTATCATGATAATTTTGTTGAATCACTAGAGCTTTTGAATATGATCAGCAAGGTTAATTAACTCTTTCTCTCCTAACAGACGACACCAACGTTGATTTCACCAGAATGTGGTAAATAATTATGGAGAGAAAGAGTTAAAACCAAGAATACTGAATAGTGCGCATTTTGGTCAACAACTGACTTGTATATTGGAATATTAGATTTAAGAAGTATTATTTATTTGAATGTTTTTAATCTCAAGCATTTTGCTGGTTAAATGAAATAATTTTTCTTTTGTGATCTAAATTACAAAATACTGATACAGTGAAAGTACGCTTCCTTGTTTTATATATATATGACATATTCAAATTAAGAAATTATGGCAGTTAGACTAACCTTTCATTCCTATCTGTTGAATGTCTGACAGAAAATGGACTGAAATCCAATGTATTTTTGGGCATAAGTTTTCTATGAATTAAAAAAAAAGATCATTTAGTTCAACTCAATGCACTTATTATTATTAAATAACTTTTCATAAATCGTTTTTCATTAACATATTCACCCAAAACATTCTCAAGACCAATAGAAAAAAAGAATATGTTGTATTTTATGTAGTATTGTTACTATTGTTCTGTTTTGGCGTTTTAGCTCCAGACTAACAAGCCCTTGTAGAAGCTTATACACAAATCTTAAATAAAGCTTGAACTTCTTTCATAAACAATAAAAATTTGACTTGTATTATGAAATACTCAAAGCTTTTAACTTCAATGTAGAAATATATTAAAAGACCAAATACAAAAAAGACTTCAACTCATTTAAAGATAAGATAAGCAGATAAAATCTACTGCTTTCACCATACAATAAAACACATGATTCCATCTTGGACTCCCTCTCCTCTTTCATTGCCCTCTCTTACACACTCTCATGCATCAATCCTCCTAAAAATGTCACCAAACCCAAACACACATACCGGTACTCATTAACATGTATGCTATTTTTAACAATAACATCATGCATATCACTACTCCACAGCTCATGGCTAAGAAATAAGCATTAGGTGCAATGTACTCAAATTAGTCTGATAATGCAATTAAAGTTTAGCACTGTTTAGACCCGTGTTACCCTAACTGTTTTCTCCAGAACCCTAGTGTTCAGCAAAGCCTAAATAGTTGTTTCATGAACTACTGGAATAATTAAATAGTAGGTCACCACTTGAATTAATCTCTCCAAAAAAAATAAGTGAAGTGTTCTGCTAAATACTCAGAAAGTGCGCTTAATACTTAGAATGTACAAAATGTTCCATTAAGGAAAAAGTTTGGGAAACACTGCTTTGAACAGAATAAAAGTGTTATTTTTAGTTTACATGGTATTGAAATCTAATGGCTATTATAAACATGCTAATGACTCTAAAGCTTTCAAAAGAAGGCCAACTTTGATTTTTTTTTCAACATCAAGTATTGGTATAATTAGAAGAAATATGCACACTACCCTTAAGTGGAAGTTTTTAATAACATTTCTAAACTATCTCTTCTTTCCCCCACTCAAGAAGTATAATTTTTAACCACAGACTTATGAAAGATTTGTACTGATATTTCATATGTTTGATAAAGTATAAATGTATAAAATGCAGAGATTATGAGCTTTGAAAGTCTTACCTGCTGGCCTGTGATAAATAAATCTGGTACATTTCATCAAATGAGCTCAGATCTGCTGGACGGTAATACTCATAGAAAGAGTCAACATGCTCATCTGTTGATGGGGTGACCATGGATAGGAAATGGGCCATTTTGGGTTTCATCACTGTTGGAAAAAAAAAGTATCTTGAATTGCATTGATCTATTATACAAATTTTGTAGCTGGTTTAAAAAAAAGACAGATAAGTGATAACAGAAGTGAACTGACCTATGTGTTTTTACAACAAGCACATGCAATATAGATATAAAAACTAACCACATTTATTAATTGATAAATTAAAAATAATTCTGTAAATCAAAGAAACAATATTATCTTTCTATTTGTTAAAACTGATTTTTTAAGTTCTAAAAGAAATGACATGGTTTTTGTATACTGCTTAAATGGTGACTGTGTGACAAGGTTATGAATTTTCGGTTTGCTGATATAAATTTTATTTAAAGATATACAAGAGGGACTCAATAATAACTCAATTAATGTAGCATATAATGTTTAGTACGGTTCCGCAAGGTTGTTAACGCCAGAAGTGGTAATGGTCTTAAGCCCATCATTACCTATAAATTGCTTCCAATGGCATGCGTCTCATATAGCCTCTGACAACCAGTCCAACTCTTGGCCTTCATGTGTGATTCAGATACTGAGCCAGGCTGAACTGTTATCACCAACAGGAGAAGGGGCAAAGGTGAGCAACTGGCGCCTAAACCAGTAACCTTCGGGCAGGAGGGGCTCGTTAGCCTTGGTTGGCTACCCATTTAGGAGAAGGAAAACTCTGAATCCAAACCTCCGCTGCCTTGCGGCTATACCCAAAAACGGGAAAGGCTTCGGGAGACAACCCTGAGGAAAAATCCGGAGCTGGTGACCCTTAGGCAGATTGTGACACACCGTGCTACAGCCTGGCAGAGCCTGCAGCGCTACTGATCCCAAACTGTATTGGATATTCCGTTCCTTTGGTCACATCGCTTGCGCAGAGAGGGGGGAACTGTTTTGTGGGCGACATCGTTCCGACCATAAACAATGCAGAGGCTTTCATCTCACTACCCCTGAGATGAACCATAGTCGTTCTACGGCTGAAGGAGGCCAATATAATTTTAGTACAACTTTTACAGGGACCTGATATCTCCATTTCTTACCTTCTTCTTGTGGCAGTGGCAAGCTTGCCCACACATCTTTGTGCCACCATTGACAATAACTGAAACAATACAGACATAGAGGACCAGAAAATGTATAGATGTACATAAGTTCAGGGCTCCAAGGGAGCATGGACTACAGAATTATAAAGTATACAAGAAAACCTCAATTTATTTCCTTTTGTTTTATTAGTTTAGGATGTTCCTTCAGTATGGGAGGTGTGATGAAAGGCAGGCTGAAACTAAGGACTAAAATGCCAACAGCCTAAACTGCATAGCACATAAAGTGGTAGCCAATTTGTAAAATATTTTGGCTTGTCATTTCGATAGGTGCACATATTTATATTAATACCAAAGTAAACAATTAACCAGTGGCAGTTAAGGGCAAGAGGGAGCAGGCTAGCCCAAATATGCACAAAAAAGAATTAGGAGAAAGTTAGATATATCTAAAGAAGTATACCTTTATGGAGGGGCAGTTTAGGCAGGCTATTTCATTGAATGATACAAATATTAGTAAATGTAAAGGGCAGTTAAAGCAAGTTGTGTAGACTCCATCAAGCAATTAGGTATAACAAAAAATGTGGACACTCAATTTTTGTTACAACTTACTGATTTCGTGTGAATGGGATCCCAACAGAAGCCTTATTGTGTAGGTAGCAATCAGTGAGGAGATCCCAAAGGTTAAGCTGACCCTCTGCAGGAACAAAGACTCCCAGGAACAAGTTGAAAGCTTGTTGCTTTTCAACATCTGTTGATTGGACAGTGAAACAATTCTATGAAACAAATAGATATGGCTCGACAAGCAGGCAACTGAAATGAGCTTTCAATGACACATTTTGATTACTTTAATGGTTTAGTAGTGTCTTAGATAATCAACAATAAAAACTAACATTTTTTTTAAAAAAAGAATTCAAAACTTTCCATACAAAAAATTTTCAGGGAAAATCAAGCATAGGAAAAATAGTTAAGCCCTACTAAACATTATAAATACTTTTTAATGCAATGTTCCATGGCAGTTTGTCATTTTATACCATATATCAAGAATTCAGCTTTATGTCTGTATGCCTACCATGGTATTAAGTTGTGATGGTATATTAACTTAGTTCTGCGAATCCCAAGTTTACAGGAATAAATTATGGGTAAAACAATGGTAGAGCAACATCTAGATCTAGACAATCTAGACAATGAGAGTGCAGTGTTTTTTATTTTGGCACCATAATACTAATATAATCAATTAGCCTAAAAAAAAAGGTGAAAATGTGTTTCCTCTACCCTACCTGCAACCAAGGAAATTTCTCTCAATGATTAACAACAAACCAAAGGTACTTAAACAAAACTGGGTCATACCTGAAAAGTTGTTGCTGTAGTAACGAGACAAGGTCTGCATGATGTCACGACTGTGTGACGTCCATCTGGCCACCTTTCTGTAGCCCTTTATTCTGTGCACTAGCTGACTCCCACCATATTGTAATGCCAGGGTGTCTCCATGATCTTCATACAACTCCTCAAGCATTCTGGGAAATATCATTACTAGCACTACAGTTAAAATATGGACAAAGTTTGCAATCATATAATGTCATATGGTATGTTTTTGTTTCAATAGTAAAAATGATATGTAAATATTGTTAATGAATATTTTATTTATTGAATTTACCATGAGAGGAATAGGCATCTCATTATATTTCAATTTTAACATCTGATTCATTTTTTATAAAAACAAAATTTATGAAAATGCTACAAAATTTCTATCAAATTTCAAAATCAGTGCCCGAAGCCTGCAAAACAACTTTCTTGAGCAAGTGGTAAAGGAAAAGAATTAGGCCACAGAACCAGAGGTCATAATTTGGTGGAAACAGAGATAAAAGCATATTACTGAGTCTACCCAGTTCAAATAAGTATCTATTGGAGAAGAAAATTTGGCAGGTCATTAGGATGACAAACTCTGCTTCATTAGTCTACAATAGGTACTAAACTAATTGCTGCAAGTATTTTTACTTTGGAAACAGCACTCTTACTTCACACAGTCGGTATCAAACTCCAGGTGTGGACTTTCCAGAACACCCAAAGCATACAGCTGAAATAAAGACAAAAAAATATTTTAAATATTTACACACAAAAAAAAAATGAAAGAAAAATAGCACCATAAAGAGAATTCATTCCAAAATTCTACTAACAGACTCTTCTTTTTCCTGGTACTGTTTCATGAAGGAAGGTCTTAGTGACTCCTGAGGACTTTGTGATATGGCAATAGAGTTAAAGCTTGCATTTTGTTACAGTAATTAGCAGGTCATCATGGGATCCTATGGCTTAAAGATCTATTCAAATCTTCCAGAATGACTACTTTACATTATGGTTTTTCTTTTTATTAGGGAATCAACCTATTCTATGACACTTTTCAAAAAATAGACTTCCATAAAATTGCAACAGTTGTTTGTATTTTTGGCACAGCTGAAGTTTAAAACTTCTCTACTGTTTCTCTTGTCACTCAATAATAAAGCAATGTTACTTAAACTACCAGACAAACAGTCCAAGAAAATTAGAACATGATTGTACCTGGTAGGCCAAGGCACTGCGCCCTAGAGCAAACTGTGCAGTGTTAGTTCTGTCCAGACAGTCAACACAATTGGTTCTGACAGCACCAGCCTGCTTACAGCCCAAAGGACCCCAAACACCTTTCAGACTTTGCAGTCTTCAGAGAAATATACAAAAAAAAAGCCCTGAGATGTCAATGGCAAAATATACTTAAAGTCCCGAAATGCAAGGGGAAATTTTTTTTTAAAAACTTGAATCAGTAGTAATGTATTCTAGTAAACCTGTTGCCAAAAGAAAGAAAACTAAACATGTGAAAGTAAAGTCCTCAGTAAATATATGGACAAACACAAGACGCAAATGGACAAACAAAAGGATCAAATGGATAGAGAATATAAACCAAGAAGTATATGAATTGGGAAAATTAAAGAAGGAAATTATTGAAACCTACAGACCTTGGTTTCAAAGAATGAGATAGATAAACAAGGCGCAAGATAGAGATAAACTGCTCAAAATTTTGACATAGATGAAGAAGAAAAAAGATAAGTAAAAATGGTAGGAATGGAGAAGCAGGTTGATACAAAATGCTTGGGATGCATGGTCGAGAAGCTTGGACTTGGCTTGGCTACTTATGAAGGGGGCTCGAGGCTCGACACTCGACAAGAGCAGAGTTGTGCTTACTGAGTGCCTAAAGGCAGCACGGAACAACCTTCTCCCAGATACCCCCCCCCCCCCCCCCCCCCCACAGGTCCACAAAGAGATTGGACCATAGCACTATGAGCATGAAAGTAGCGCTATATAAAAGCTATAATTTATTTATTTATTTACAGAACCACAGAAATAGATGGATACCGGTAATGAAAAGAAATGGAATGACCTAAAGGTGCTAAAATATAATAAAAGTTAGTAGAACATAATACTATAATTTATAGTCTTCAAAAACAATTCTGAGGATAAGAAGATGATTCAAAAAAATTCCTTTCAAGTGGTAAAATATATTTTAAAAAGTTAACGTATAAAAACAAATCAGCCCTGTAAAAAAAGAATTTCACAAAAATTTATGGAAAACATAAATAAGGTGAAAATATCAAACAACAAGTCAACTTACTGAGGGTCTATGAGCAAATACTGAGCCTGTGATGGCTGTACACTGAGAAAGAATCCTGTCTGCTTCATACAGTAACGAGCTATCCTGTTGAGTCTCAACATAACATCAGCATCTTTTCTGTGAACAAACATTTTGTTGACTGTCATTTCCAAACAAGTTGAATACTTTCAAAATAGTAACAGTAAAAAGAATATTCAAGAAAAATCTGATTAAATCAAAGACATCTGTATACATGCATGTGTATTTACACTTTTATAGAATAAAAAAAATTACATTAGGTCTTGTTAAACATTTCTAATAAATTCTTCTAGTTTTGCTCCATGACCCATAGAAAAAGTATACTAATCAACTTTAGAATAAAATGTTCCACTTAGCCGACTTCCTTTAGACATATCTTCTTACTTATTTTAGGAACAACATTAATATAGAAAGATTTTGTTTTGTTTTTTGGGAAGCGTGGTCGAGAGGCTACGTGTGCTTGAACATGGCTTGGTTACCTATGAAGGGGGCTCAAGGTTCGACACCCGACTTGGGCAGAGTAGTGTTTACTGAGCCTTCTCTTAGATATCCATAGCATGCTATAAGCATGAAAGTAGTGCTATATAAAAGCCATAATTTATTAATTTTATTCTTGTATATAAAATTTTCAATTGAATAGCTTATCAAAGGGGTACAGTTGAGTTACCCTTTCAGACCTTGTGATCTAAAGGGCAGATGATGTAAATGTCACCATGGTTAACAAGGGTGTCATGTGGTCAGCACAATAACCAACTGCCTTTATTTTTCCCCAACTAATTTCAGGTAGCCATTAGAGCCGGGTGGACTCAGAAGTGCTCTAAAGATCTGAAAATTAAAAATCCCAGTCTTCATCAGGATTCAAACCCAAGACCTCTCTGTTGAGAAGCCAAGTGCTGTACCACTCATCCACCCGGCCTACAAACATGTACATTGCTACTAGTGTTTTCCATCCATCAGAAAATCAATGAAGATGTACAGAAAAAAATTAAGGCAAAGTTCTTGACCAGAGAGACTGAAGTAGGCTACAGTTTATTTTTGCTGCTATGCACATCTTTTATTATAAAGTAGAGAAAGCTGCATCACATGTAATTACAAACAGTTGCTATTCACCTCTTATTGACTCTGGCCATATCAAAGCCAATGTACTGGATACCATGTTCTTCAGGTAGGAACTGGTTCAGATAATCTATGGCCTTGATGAAGTCTTCACTCAAAATGCTCTCATGTCTTTTGTTTTCTCTGGTCTGGAAAACAATGGAAAATTAAACACTTGCTGGGTAAAAAAAATGTGCCATAGTGCTTGTGATAGCAGAAAAATAAAGTATACAAAACACTGAATATGAGAATTCTAAAATATTATTTATTTTGCTAAATGGCTTTAAAAACTTAAAAACCCTGAAGACTTTAGAATGGAAATAACAATAAAAATCAGAACCCAATAATTTTGATTTTGAAAAAAATATTATAGGATAAATAAAAAATGCTGAATATGAGAATTCTAAAATATTATTTATTTAGCTAAATGGCTTTAAAAACTTAAAAACCCTGAAGACTTTAGAATGGAAATAATTAAAAAAATCAGAACCCAATAATTTTGATTTTGAAAAAATATTATAGGATAAATAAAAAAATGCTTTTTAATTAAAATAATACTATTGCAAAATGGATGATATAAAAAAAAATTAACTTTTTTGATTTGGGAGCAAAAACCAGAAAACATTGGAATGAACATGGACTAAACAGAGTTTCTAAATACACAAAACAGATATAGAAGAGTTCCACTTTTTTTAATATCTACAAGTCAGCATTGATAAACTAGCTAGATTTTTAAGTTTTATCTTTAGCAGACGTCTCATGTAACAGTGGGCAGCTCTCAACAAAAGCTGAAGATCCTAAAACAACTACCAGGTACTTGTGAAATGAAATACCTAACAAAAGCAGCATGGAGAAATGTATACTATCACATAAAGAACAATGACAAAAGAAAACTGGATAGTGCTTGACTAATAATTAGAAATGAACATGTTAAACCACCTATTACTGTCAGTAAGCTTAGTATATATATCTAGAGCAAAAGAAGATCAAGAACAAGATACAGTTTGATAGCGTGAAAGCATGGCTACATTAAGAACATCTTGTACTTCAATAACAATATATTAGCTAATTTTGTAAATAAGGTAACAACCATCAAAGGTTATCTGCGTCTGTGTTTTAATGATTAGAAAATTATGGATGACTAATACAATCACCACAAAATACAATATCTTATCTTTTATTTTCTTTACCTTAACAAGGTTGAACACAATAATTGGTGCCCCATAACGACACAATAATTGGTTGAAATGCATGCCTGCTGCACTGTGGTAAGGATCTCTTTGGTCCACTGGGGATAATTTAATAACAAGACAAAGCTTATACGAAAAGTAATTGTAATTAAATTTGTAATAGACCTAGACCAACAGGAATAAATCTGTGCCATTAGAAATATTTTTTCTAAATGTTTTTGTTTAGCGCTATTTCATGCATGTAGCTCTAACAATACGCTATGATCCTATCACTTATCTGGACCAGTTGGGAAAATGGGGAGAGAAGAAAGAAGGGGATACCTGGGTGAATTTTACCGTAATTGGTTTTTAAAAGCATTTTTTAAAAAAAAGAACGACCTAAATTTGTTTAAATGTTTAGTCTGATATGACTCTTTCAAGATTTAAAATGATCAGTGTAAGTGTATATTTGTCTCCTCATCCGAAGGAGAAATAAGACCAGTTTTGTTGTATAAACTCATTTCAGTTATCCATTCCTAGGTTTAAAAACAACTTTAATCATGTAATAAATATTTCCATTTCTCTTTATAAATATTAATTAAAATAAAGATGTGTTTAATTTTGTCCTGGTTTATTTAAAAAAAATTATTTAACATTTTGGATCAATTAAAAGATGTGAAATTAAAAAAAAATTAAAGTGTGGATCAACCTTAAAATAAACTGTAATATGTTTTATACCCAATGGTAAATAATCAGCTCTCAACAGTAAAAAAAATAAATAAATAAAATAACTATCAATAAAAAATTACAAAAGATTCTAGATTATTTTCTTAAATCTAGAAATCAGCTATGATGTAGTCAACAGCATTTTGTTTTCTCTCATTCATCTTCTTTTTTGAAGTAACGTCTGTATTATATAAGATAAGATTCACAAATGTAAAAAAAAAAAATTTAGCTTATACTTTGCAAGCACAAAACAAAACTTACAGGAAATGGGTGGCTTGACCATCTTGGAGATGTCTTGCGACCAGAAGAGGGGGACTGACCCACGATGCTGGACATAGGAAGTGACCTTACCATGACCCAGAAATGTGACTGAAGTGTCTTGAACGATTTGTTCAGTCTCTATTTCATTGGCTACATATCCCTGCAAGATTAAAAACATAGACACTATTAAAAACATAGACATTATTTACAATAATAACAGCTGTTGATGATAGAGGAAGACATTTAACGAAAGAATGAATAAAAAAGAATTAAAATTATAGTAACCTCATGGTTAGCTCCCCTCTTCAAAAACCTGGTGCCAGCGTACTGGTTTGACCTTCGGCCAATTAGTGTGAGGTAGAAGGACTTGCCAAATACACAGATATCTTAGAACACTGTTAAGAACAAAACTAGTGCAAAATTGAAAGTAACTTTTAAAGTGTTAAATCAAGCGTCTGTTAAAGCCAAGTCATTTTTCTGTATAATAAAAAAGTGAAGTTCCCCCTTTCAGACCTTGTGGTCTATAGGCAGATGATATATAGGACATCTGTTTCTGTGGCCTACGGTTAACTAGAGTGTCATGTGGCCAGCACAATGACCAACTGCCTTTACTTTTCCACAACTAATGTCAGGTAACCATTAGAGCTGGGTGGACTCAGAGGCGCCCAAAGATCCGGAAATTAAAAATTCCATTCTTCTCGAGGAGTTTTATTAACAAATATTTTCATTTTACATTAATTATACTTTTACTGCTACATGCTGTCTAATTTCTATCAAAGTATACTTAACAATTTATTGAAGCTTTTTTTTATGACATATTGCTTGCATTTTATTTTATAAAATTCACTTTTATTGACAATATTTAGTTTTTTTAAAGTCTGTCAAAAACATATACAAGTTAACATTGACTGATTCATTCCTTTACATTTTTTTAAAATTGAATTTGTATAGCATGTCTTTCACACTTATAGCTTTTACTTCGTCTTCTCTGGACCCATCTCTTTTATGGACCTGCGGTTAAGAGGTACCTGGGAGAAGGTTTCTAGGCCAATTTAAGCTCCCTTGATAGGCAGCCAAGCAGTTTATGCCACTCAACAAAGTTCAAGTTCCTTTTTTTGCAGTTGTAATAAGGCAAACAATTATCAAAGTCCATTCACTACCTCTAAAAGCATCAAGCTCACAGAATACTTTTATGTGTGAAAATGAAGGATGCTGCTTTGTCCGATGAATCCATGGATAATGTACAGAATCCAATCTGAGTGCACATGACCTTCAAACCCCTTCAGAAGATGATTATTCCAAACGTATTTCCTGCAAGGTGCGTTTTTTACTCCGCAGACAACTGGTCCTGGAACTTATTTGATGGTAATGATGAGTAACAACAAAAAAATGGTTATTAAATAGTGAATACAATGTTTAAAAAATATTTATAAAGAAAATTAACACAAAATTTACTTCTATAGTATCCATAAAAATAGAGATACCAACAGTATTAAAGCGTAAAATATACTAAAGAAATAAGCCTTCAAATATTTTTTTTTTAAATGAATGAGTTGTTTTTTTTATTATAGTAACAAAGTTTTAAAACCATAAATGTGTTAGTAAAGTATTGAATCTATTTGAACTAAGAGTTATGATGCTCTCTAAATTATACCAGACTTTGCTTCTTTTTCCTGTGCTTGCACTTCTGGAATGATCTGCGCTGCTTCAGGTGTATGATTCATGTCTGTGAACTCCTCAACAGACATCTCAAGCTTCTCTGTCTCCTTGGAGGCTGTGCTGGATGGTGTGCTGTCTGCTGGCTCATCATCCCACAGTGACTGCCCCTTTGATGAAGTTCTCTTGCTTGGAAGATGTGGAACTGAGGGCTGGCTTGACTTGTGAGGTCCAGAGGCTCCATGCACAGGGGTCATGTTGAACTGCAGTGTGTGTGTTAGATCATAGCTGTAACTGTGAACCATTAATAATTACTTCAGTAGTTATAAAAGTAATTGATAATTTTTACAAAAATATTTTATTCAGTCTAAATGACACAGAATTCCCTAAGGGTAATTTGTAAAATTTACTTGCAGTTGATTTTGATGTTTCAATTTGTATTGCCAAACAAGCTACTCATTTTCCAAAATCTTATTTATTTTTAGCTGTACAAAAGATTTTTCATGTCTTTATTTAACGATCTGGCTGCTTAACAAATGCAATACCCATAAGTTTGAGAAGTAAATAAACATGAATATGGAAATGGCGTGTATAGCACAGACGACACATGCTACATATTGGTAAAATCTTTTTGAAACAACAGAAATGAATATAGCTTGATAATTTTCTTTCAAATTGAATCACTCCAACATATGAGAAAAATAAAGCCAACGGCTTCATGTCTATTTTTTTTTTTTATATAAGATTTCCAGGAATTAAAATTCACAATGCTTCTTATACTAAGTTCCCCTTTTAGACCTTGTGATCTATAGGGCAAATGATGTAAAGGTCTTCTGTATCTATGACCCAGAGTTAATGAGGGTGTAATGTGGCCAGCACAATGAAACCGCCTTTTCTTTTCCCCAACTAATGTCAGGTACCCATCAGAGCTGGGTGGACTCGGAGGATCTCAAAATTGAAAATCCCAGTTTTCACAAGGATTCAAACCCATGACCCCAGTTGGGAAGCTAAGTACTTTACCGCTCAGCTTCTTATGCTATGCTAAAATGTTATGAAATAATTTTTGTTACATAAACTAACGGTATATACATTACTATTACCTCTACTATTTACACTCAATAAAAAAAAAATTTGCAAAATCGAGTCATTTAAAAAAACACATTTTAGTCGTTTCCTACCTAAAGTAAAAATTACTTGAAAAATCCACAGTTTGAAACATCTTAACATATCTGAATGGAGATAAAAATAGTTAAATAATTGGATTAAAAATAGAAGTCAACATAAATAAGCTAGTCTCTAAAAATAGTGTCTGTCTTTATATAGTGAACACATACTGTTTCATTCAATGGGTCTTGAGTTAGAAAATCATTGTCATGGTCATTTAATACTATGAAATAGGTGCAAAAGCTTAACAGACTTTTTTAAAGTGTCTTTCAGTTGTATGTTTGAAGATGTTTGAAGGTATGTTTTTACAAAGCTTATATTAACTCTGTCTGTCTCATAAAAAGTGTGTACACGTTATTTCTCTCACATCCATTCTCTGATCAACCGAATCTTCGCACAATTATTCATTGACATAGACAAGACATAAAATAATAATAACAAAAAAAGCAACAGATTAGACGATTAATTACTGGTAATTCATTATTTGGTTTAATAGAAACAAGGGAAACTAATACTTCAGTGTTCAGGAATTGGCTAAATTTGTTGGGTTTAGCTCCCTTAAACAATTGTTACTGCTATTTCTCCCTCACACATTCTCTGATCTAGTTGATCTTCTTCTTCTTCTTGAAACTGTCAGCAAAAATGAACAAGAGCTCCCTTTCTAAGGCCTGAAATACAAACAGTGTACACTGTTCTGTGTGGAGGGGGTGTCAGACTCGCAGCAAAGAGACAGCATGCACCTGCCATTTTCCTTTTTTATACCCAGCTAACTGTGCAGGACACGCAATTTATGTAACGGCCCCTTGAGGAACGGCCCCTAGATTGTGACAAGGTTGTGGGAGCTTTTTTACAACTCTGCACAGTGCAATGAGGATGCTCTCACACCCCCTTAGGCACCCCAACGGGAGTCTTGTTTTGCTACCCTTTAGCCAAATCATTTCCTACTACGATCGTTTCCACCAGGGTGCCACTATAAGGCAGGGTAGCATGCCCGGGATCTAGTTGATAATTTAAAAATTAATTATGTACCTAACAAAACATGAGTCAATAAACAAATACTCAATTAGTCAATTAATTATTGGTAATTGATTATTTTGAATAAGGGAAAAAGCTTTAACATTATTGGTAAATATAGTTTTATGGACGGAGTTCTTCCCCCTTAGATAAGCTTTGCTTTTTTAAAAAAAGGATTTTTTATATTTTGTTTGTTAAAATTATATTACCGTGTTCTCTTGCCTATCAAATTTTAAAAGCAAATTTATAAGAACAAAGTGTTTCCAAATAGCCTCATCCAGGTACTTTTTTAAAAATAGCTTTTCTGTAGCACATCTTTCATGCTCAGTGTGCTATGGTGCAAGCTCTTTAGTGGAGCAGTGAAGAGAGAGGTATCTGGGGGAAGGTTTCTGAGCTGCTTTTAGATGCTCAGCAAACACAACTCTACTTGCTCTACTTGAGTCGAGATTCGAACTTGTTAGGTGGTCAAATTGTAGCATAGCGGTTTGGGCCTTGACACACTTATACTTAATAGGAGTAAATCTTTGGACAAACAATACTTACCTGCTCTCATCAGGGTGAGTGTATCTCACACTGTCATTGGGAATGTACAGCATGGATGTGTCCTCAATCTTGTAAATAATGTGAGAGCCAATGACAGCCGCCTTCTTTCTCTTAGTGATCAATATCATGTAGTAGCCTTCTAGGAATCTGACAAAACCTTAAAAAAAAAATTAACAAAAGTTATTTTATCATCATCATCTGTCCCCTGACTTTTGTCGTAGGGGTGCTGTGACCAAATTTGTGTAACCAAATTCGTCCACTTTTCCTGGTCAGCAGCTGTTCTTAGAAGGATATCTAGAGAGAGTCCATTCCATCTTTTCTTTGTAGGACCATTTCTTTGTGCTTCCTTCACTGTGTCTTGAAGGGTGATTTTTGACAATTAGCCAAGCCTTTAAATATGACCAAACCAGCTCAGCTTTCATTTCTTCACAGTATTTGTAAAGTACAAACTCAATTGTTTTCTTTTCCTGGTATCCAACATTTTTCTGTAGCATTTGCTTTCAAAGGCTTGGATTCTTTTTTCAGCTCAGTATGCAATGTCCAACTTTCACAACCATATTGGAGAACAGATTAAAAACCAAGAATACAGTTTTAGTTTTACTTAGAAGCTGATGTTACTCTTCCAGATTTTGCAAAGTTTGCTCATGACAGCAGACATCAAGTTTACACATTTTTTTATTTCTTTTATTGATCCTCCATCTCTTCTTACATTTGACTTCTTCTAGTGTTGGACTATTCAACTATATGCAACATCTTGTACTATCTCCACCATAAACTAGCATACAACTTTTTTCTGCACTGATATCCATGCCAACTGCTCTAGCTGCAGCATCCAGTTTTGAAGTACCTGGTCTAACTTTTACTTAATGAGGTCTATATCATCTGCAAACCTGAGATTGGAAATAGGGCACCCATTTTTTTGTCAAGCTAGGAGAAAATTCTTTTAGAGTTTCCATCATAATATGTTTAAAGAGCTGGAGAGAGAATGCATCGTTGCTGAGCTTTTAAGGATGTCGTAAAACTTTCTCCAATTTGGTTGTTCAGAAGTACTGAGCTGTTTGCATTTTGGTATAGAGCTTTGAAAACATTGATATTGTTTTTTTTTTTTTTATCTATGTTGAACTGCCTCATCATTTGCCACATGCCATTATGCCAAAGTCCTCAAAAAGTTTGTTATTTACTAGTAAAAAAAAAAAAAGTAGCTAATAAAGGTCAAAGTGAATACATCAAATATTCCCTCAAGATCTAGAGATCAATGAAACAGATAAGGAAAAACTCATTTTTTTTCCTGACTTAAGTTAATGATAGTATCATGCAGCCATCACAATAACAAACTAGCTATACATGAAGAATGTAATTAAAGACCTATTAAGGATTCAAACTTGAAATCATTTGATCATCAAACTATAGCTATTATCTGTTATGGAACTACACCATTTGACCACAAAAAGAAAAGCCTGCTTAAACTTTTACTTAATAAAAATAGAATAAATACAAGATTGTATAAGCTAGTTTAAGGACCACATCACAAATGAAGATTGGACCCCAGGATGACCTGATAACTATTGTAAAAAAACTCTTTAGCCATATAAGGTCTTCTGGGCTTCAAAGACCTTCCTTCAAGGAACAGCACCAGGAAAGAAAAAAAAGAAGAGGCAGACAGAGTAATGCAAGCCTTCAAAAACATTAGTAAAATGTATGTCAAGTTGAAGTATCATTGATTATTATGAAACTGATGCTTCGCAAAAAAAAAAAAACAACTAAAAAAATATAAATAAATATAAATGTATAAATATAAATGCCAACTATTACATACCTGCAAGGCCAAAAGCCGAAATATTTTTAGCTAGACCATTAGCTCCTGAGCCTTGCTTTTTTGTTTTATTCCCACCATCTATCATAGACAATACACTGCGTATCTCGTTGCGATTGTATTCTACCTAAATTACAAATAAAGTACACTATTATACATTTGAACTTGAAATTTTTTCCAGTCTAAAAAAAAATATTAAAAAATAAAAAGTTAATATTTTATTACTAAGGGAATAGTAATAAAGATTTAACACTTCTATACTAGAATATTAACAATATTATGGGTGCTTGGTTAAAATGATAAAAATAATTGAAATGAAATAAGATACAGTTATAATTCGTTTTTCACAAAATAACAAAAAATAATTTAATAAAAAATGGTACTAGAAAAAAAATTCTGACTTTCAACATTAGAATACTAATAAAAAATTAACAAAATAAATACTAGCTCATTTATCACATAGAAAACTTGTATATAATATTTATGTGGGCTAACAGCACAAGGATGGACACAAGAATAGATGGACACAATGTTCTTTCTTGTAAGAAAATAATTAAAGAAAATTTAGACCTTGTCATCATGGATGACCAGTTCTTTAGGTTCAGTCCGATCTATTTTGAGAACCCTGAAGCGAGTTTCTGTTTTATTTGATCCAACAATGTAATATCTCTGCAAATATAGAAAAAAAAATATGAAAAAATGAAAATTTACTTCTCAAATAAATTTTTACTAAGTGTACATGAAAATATTTTGTTTGTTTGTTCATTTTACATATTTTTGACATTCCTTCAAAATCGAAGATTACTTCTTTATCGCCCAAACCTTCCATAGGGTGGCGGATGGGTGAAGGGCTGAGTGTTTCAAACCCTGGACCATCGAGGGTGACAGTCTGGAGCACATGCCATGTGAGCAATAAGCTATGACTGGGGATAGGGTGTGTGAGTACAATGTAAAACCCAAGATTTCAGGTCCAAGTTTGATATATAACATCTTTTATTCCAGGCTAAAGCCTTAAGTGTTTCCTGGTTACAAATAAAAGGCTTCAAGGTAGGTCATTGTGCTGGTCACATTTCAATCAAACAAACTTCAGGCTAATTTAACTTTACCAAAAAATGAAAAGAGAACATTCACCCTAATTCTAAATGGGGATAGAAGCAGTTAAGTTTTAACTTCAAAACCTGCATAAAATTAAGATAAATAATAAAGAGTAATTTATTTATTCTGAAAATTCATGAATCTGAACAATTCGCTGTCTTTGTGGTCATTACATCTTTATTTGATATTTAATATTAAACTAATTTAAACTAGGGTAGGCCTGCTGGGGCACTGTCACTGTATAATCATTGTGCATGTCCATTTTCCAATTATTCTGACCCAATTTCCTTCTATTTAGCTGTCTTTTTATGTAAGAAAAAAGAATTTCAAATTTATAAGTCAGTGTTTTTTTCCCCCATGTTAAATCTGGTTGAAAATATGCTTCCAAGTTATCAATTACAATTAGTATGAATTAGTTGACTTAGTAATTACGAATCTCAATCTGCAAATCGTAGAGTAGACTTAGTGACTTAGACTTAGTCGACTTCACTTAGACGACTTAGTGTAGACTAGACTATCATGATTATGATAACATCGCCGTCGGTAGACCCTTAACCTGTTTCAGTTTGGAATAAAAAAATTTTGGTGTTCCCCTATGTATATATATGCATAGATTTCTATAATCATAATAATGTGTATAAAAAGTTAACAAACCGCTTTAGTTTCATACAGAACCAGCTTTTGGATCCATGTTATGAGTGGTACCTCCTCCATGTTTACATAAATCTAGTCTATAAGACTTTTCTACCAAAGAGCTCACAAAGTCACATGATTTAACAGTGGTCCCGTGACTATCATGTGGAAAAGAGAAGGAACTAAAAATTGTCCAATATACCTACACAACAAAAATGGCAGCCACCATAGCAAGTGGATTAACAATTATTATTTCATTCACAGTTCTTATAAATGTTATAGCTGCCGACAACTGCATAATAGGGAACTTTAATTTAACACTTCTAGAACAGTATGTGCTTTTTTTTCCCAAGGTCTATCATTTAGGTTTCTAGATCTAGACTAACAGATAGTTAGACCAGTCAGTCAGTCACTGTTACTGTTAGTAGGTACTTCGATAAAAATTTCAAAATGATCACAATGCAATTAAACCTATTCGGTTAGATAGAGCTTGAGAAATGCTTTCCAATGATACCAATTTTATATTGCTGAGTTAATTGTGAGGGCAGTTATTAAATTTTTAGTGGCCAAAAATTAGCCTTTGTAGGCTTTGTAAAGCAAAAAAAAAATCTGTGACCGAAACAACGGACAGTTAAACTTTAATTAACTGTATTATAAAAAGTCTTAAAGATATGGGGTTGAAACTTCCCACTCTTTTTCATTAACCTGTATTCTGTTAAAAAAAAATTAAAAATAAGACCAAGCAATAAAATCTTTGAAAAAAAGTGAATTAATATATTTAAAAAGCCTTCGACAAAAAAATAAAAATATATGTGATTTTGTTATCATCTAAGCCCAAAAATCACAAATAAAACAAACCAGAGATCTGTAGAGTGTTTTATTTTGTTTAATTATAATTCTACTGTATTTAAATATCTATTTATATGCATCAGATAGATAATTTTTATAAATTAAAAATGAAAATAGCGCTGCACAGAAAAATATTTGCTAACATTTAATGACTATAAGTTTAATAAACTTCATAACAAACAGTTTAAACCTTTTTGTAGAGCACTGGCAATTAATCATTTTAAAATGCCTGAATTTAAATGCTTTAAAAATTAGATTGTAAATGAAAAATTTCTTGCATCGGACAATACAATAAAAAAGAAACCTTGCGATTTCTTTAGAAGTTATTAAAAGACTTTTTACTTAAATTTTTGTGCTGTAATAGCTCATCATTTAAAAATGTAATGTACTCATTTATTAACTATTAATTTACATGTATACTAATAGAAAATAAACAACACACAGAAAAAAATAACTAATAGTTTGCAGAGCTAAAAATATGAAGAAAAAAAAATTAATATTATTATTTTAAAATATTTATTTTTACTTTAAAATTTGCACATTACAAAGTCATTATAATAAAGACACATTCCCTCTCCATAATCTAGCATTTAAACATTATAAAAGTTAATCTAAATGAAAAATTCCTATCTGTGCTTCTAAAAATAGGACATGATAGGTAGAAATTGACCATTTCCAGTAAATCACAGTGTTGGTTGTTACTAAAAATAGATTTTAACCATCAACTTTGAAAATGAATATCTCAAGAGTGCGCCAAGCTACAAAGTTCAAACTTAGCACACAGATATATGTTAACATGCTAAATTCAATAGAATTAGTGAGATTGTTGTAACTATAAACACTTTTATTTTATTTAAAAATAAACTTTTACCCTTCTTTGTCTTTGTTAATTTTAAGATCAAATATCTTTAAAGTGCCCCAAGAGAATTTAATGAAATTTGAAATATATACATTTCATAATATGATAAATTATTGTAGCTAACAGCATTGGTGTAACTTTTATAGGAAAAAAGTTGTAAAAATGTCAACTCTCACATAAACTTTTGTTAAGAAAAATTTAACAGATTGGCTTCAAAAGCAAAAAAAATGATTTCTGATATCTTATGTTAACAAAAAGTAATCACAATTAGTCCTGAAATCAAATACAATGTGCTAAAACCTTGATGGAAATGACGACCCTTAAAAAAAGGGTAAAATGTGCTGACACACTTTTCAGCCATTTTTTGGGAGATAAAAATAATGGATCTAGGTCAGTTTATCGAAGTACCTACTGTTAGTGTTACTGTTTAGACAGAGTTAAGACTCTAACTTAGAGTTAGAGACAGACAGAGTGACTGACTGACACTCACACTGACACTGTGACTGACAGAGAGTCAGAGTATCTAATTTATTCTAATGACTCTAGAGATTAGCTAAACTAGAGTTACTAAGAGTAGAGTCTAAGCTACAGGGACTTTGACAAAAAATTCAAAATAAAATATCTATAACAACAGAAACTTTCTTAACTATCTAATAGTCTAGTATAATCTAGTTATGTAGACCTAGCTAGAGTCGATTAGAGTTAGAGCTTGCTGAGACTAGTGAGAAGTTTACAGTGATAGCAAAGTTATCTTTCTGTGTTATATACTTATAATATAGGAGCAAAGTTATGCCGATTTATGTGTAGAAAAATGGACTATAGAAAATTTCCAAAAAACTGATTGAAAAAATGAATTTTCATCTTTATCTCATCATAAATTTATAACCGTAATAGATAGAAGCTTGAAATTTGAAACACAGCTACCCCATTACATGATTTTTAATTTGAATGTTTCATCTCACATGCAGCTAACATTCATTCACAGCTAATCCAATTGTTTGTAAATTGACTTCGATCCTTTTTCTAGAATGCTGTCAGGATGGGTCCAAACTTGCCTTAATAAGCAGATTTCCTTTTATATTTTGTGTACCTAAGTATAGAAAAAAAAAGATTTCTAACACTACTCTAATAGATATAATTGATTTTAATACTATAGTCATAGATTGTTATGGTAGTTATAAATTTTCCACTTACCCATTTAAAAAAATTGCCTAATTTGGCATCATTTATAACTGATAACAGCAGTTAAGTTTTTTAAATTTTGGAGGATAAAATTTCATTAAAAATTAATGAAATAACAAACTTTAAGCATAAATCTAGGTCTAAATACAATAAATTAATACCAAGCTTGCTTAAAAATGATTGTAAATGCAAAATCATTCTTACCTATGACTTTACTGTAAATTTTCTAAATAAACATGACTTTCATTTGTTGACAATGTGGTATCATTCAAAATCAAAAGCTTAGGAATAATCCTTTAAGATTATCACAAGGGTTTTTAAAGAATGAAGCAAATGTAAAATCAACAATCAATCAACTGATGAGGATGAGGTTGCGTGTCAATGTGTTTTGCGCCAGGAGGCCCATTGACTCTGACTTCAGCCTGCTTTTCTTTCTGGGTGTGCTCCCATAGCCTTTGATCATCTAAGATCATCTGCAAGGCAGCAGGTGTTTATTTTCGGAGTTTTCTCTCCTAGATGAACTGCTATCACTAGCTAACGAGTTTCATCTACCCGGGTTTAGAGTTAGAGCGCCCTATACTCGCTTTTCGCAATCATTTCCCTGGATTTCTGAGATGTTTTTAGTAAATATCATAACCACTGAAATACTTCACCTCATCCTCCATGACTGCAAACCAGTTGGTCCGCGGCTGTTTATTTCCTATTCACAGCTAACCCTTATATCTAAGGGTCTTTCCCCTATCCGCCACCTTGGGACGCACTTGGTAGAAGGTGATAGCTCCCCCAATTGGAACCAGTGAAATCTGCCCATGTGGAGTATCACCAGAGAATGCAGACCACATCCTCCAAAACTGCTCTCTATACCAAGAGGCCCGTATAAAATATTGGCCCCAAATCACCCCAATAGAAAGAAACTATATGGAGAGCTCCCTGATCTGGAAACCACTGTGCAGTTCATCTCATGTATTGGTCTACTCATCTGAACACTCCAACATAACAATGAGAACGAAGAAGAAGAAGAATCAACTAACACCATGGGTTTGGAAGTTTAGCCATGCTGTTTCAAAACTATATAGCAGCTAGTCTAGCAGTTTATAGGTCAGTAGAGTAAGGATGTCAACCTCTAGGCCCTAGAATGCCCTAGAATCTAGACTTAACTAGATCTAGTAGTAGTACAGGCTAAGAGCCTCTCAGTCTCAGTATAGGAGAATCACTCTTAATACTAATTCTCTTATGAGTCTTACTCTTATGATGATTGACTTAACTTAATTTTACTTATCATTTTGATTATCATATTATATATATATGATTATTCATTGACAATAAAGTCACCATCATTATTATTATGTTAATTAGATCTAGATCTATGTCAATTATGATTATGACTTAGATCTATTCTCCTCTATGTCTATGACTTATCTAGAAAAATAATCTATTCTTGATCACGATCTAGATCTATAGAACATAAAATTAATATAGAGACTATATAGTTAAATATATAGTCTAGATCTTGATCTTTTAGAATCATCCTAAATAAGTATTCTCAGTATAATATACATGCATGGTGAAACTTCCCATTGAAGGCCCCTAGTTTTTCTGTTCAATTATTTGGCAGCTGTCTATCTTCACCTATGATGACATACTGATGTGACCTCAACTGCATGTGCACTCTACTTGCAGACACCACCACACCGGTTGTGACCTTTTGACCTAATATATAATAGATGTAGTAAAAGTAAACTATGTGAGAGTAAAAAGTAGTCTGTATAATTAGCATTTAATCATAATAATAATAATCCTTATTATCTTTGAGGAAAATTGTCTTACGATTGTGTAATGCGCATAACAAAACATTATAAGGGCAAACAAATTATCCTCATTTGATAAGAATTAACTCTAAAAGTAGTGAAAGTGCATAATGTTACACTTGATAAAATATAGTATTTACAGTATAACAATGCATTTCAGTATCTGACCTCCATCAGGCTCCTTGCATTCTAATTGTTCACAGTTTATATATTTAACTAAGACTTCCTATTTCAGATTTAGCCCATGGAAAACAGTTGATAGTTTAAATGGCACAATCTATGAGATTAACCTGTGCAGCAAACTGAAGAGCACCAACTGTCCAGATGGGACTGCTGTCTGTGCACAATCAAAAAATTCTAGCATATCAGTGAGTTATGGAAACTATTCTTCAGCACCATCCAATGAAAAGACACCATTTGGTACAGATGGAGAACTCTTGCTTACATTTAAAGGACAACCTTGTGGTTCTGACAAATATTATTCCACAGTTTTTTACTTCAAGTGTGGGAAAACCTTGGTGAGTTTAGTATATGGGCATAACTACTTAGGGTAAAACATAATTCCAATACAACATGCATATATTCCATTTTTGTTCTATGGGCATAACTATTTATTATAAAATATTGCTTCAGTACAACCTGCATATTTAATTTATATGACCTGTTTAACACCATTGTGGGCTTAATGTAAAAGGGTTTACAGCTAACTATTATCCGGAATGTTGTTAAAAATGTGTGTTGTGGAACATAATAGCATGTTGAAAGGACTTTTTTTTTCTGATCTTAAAAGAAGAAAGTGTGTCAACAAGTCATTATATGACACCAAAATTTCTTTCAACATCAGCTTTAATATCAACTTATTGGCAAAATAACATGAAGAATTGGGGAATCCTGACTTACTTGACTTAATCCTGTGCACTCCCAGACAATAAAAGATATATTCGGAGTGGATGTGTTGATGCTTGAAATTCTCTTTTGAGATTCGCAACAAATGTCTCACTGATATTCTGGTTCATTTTGCCTCCTTCTGACAGTGCATCTTATTTTCGAAAGCCTCCAGCCCACTCTGGATTTTATTTCTCCAGCTTGTTCTGTTTCTATGTAATAATACTATCAATCTGATATGCAATCTGACGCCTGCTAGCTGTCCTAAATGAGGTTTGGGCTAGGATGTAATTATCTTCAATGCTGAAGAAAAATCCAAAACATATTATAAAATAGATAAATTAATAAATTATAGATATTTATGTTGTCTAGTGGGTCCTGGGTTCAAATCCTACCCTCTGCCATCCTCCACTGTCCTGCAGGAGCTTTGGGGTACAATGTAATTATTTTCATGTTTGAAGGAACATCCAACACATAAAACATCAGATTGATAAGGTTTATCTATGCACATGCTCATAAATCTTGAAAGAATATCTGTAAATTATAAATTAAAATAAAAAAAAATACAATTTTGTACTTCATTTATTGAAGTTTTAAGTTATGTTAATTTTACCACTGGTCTTTGAAAATTAATGGTAAGAACTAGAAATATTATACTTTAACTTAAAAAAAAAAACCCTGTCTGGCATAACATCTATAATCATCTGTTACAATCCATAACTAATTTCTTTTGTGTGTATATATTCGTTTCAATCCAGGGCTATCCAAAGTACCAGGGAGAAAGTGAGATCTGCACTGTACTATTTGAGTGGGAGTCCTATTTATTCTGTCAAAAACTTCCCACTCCTGATAAGGAAGTTCCTTGTGCTGTGGTTAAAGATGGAAATCTCATTGACCTGACGCCTTTGATCAAACTGACAGGAGGCTATTCAGTCAATTCAGAGAATGACCAAACCCAAATTTTGATAAATGTTTGCAGAGACATCACAATTGGTGGGTTCCCTTGTATTTTTACATTAAAAAAATACTTATGCTGATTTACAAATTTCACTTGGTTTATTATCACAAATGGTGGCGCAGTGTCTGATTAGTAAAGCGCTTGGCTTCTGAGCCAATGTGTCCCGGGTTCTAATCCTGGTGAAGACTGGGATTTTTAGATTGCATCTGTGTCCACCCAAGCTCTAATGGGGGAAAGTAAAGGTGGTTGGTTGTTGTGCTGGCTACATGATACCTTTGTTAACCATGGGCCACAAAAACAGATGGCCTTTAGATCACCTGCTTCATAGATCGCAAGGTTCTGAAAGGGTTACTTTACTCTATACTATTATCATAAACAGAGCATTTTAACTGAATTGATCACTCCATATGTCCCACCATAAAGCACTGTCTTCCATGGGTGTGTCTAGTTGTGTGACATTTCTTCCTCAAAATGTATCGTTTCTGTTCTTTTTCAGAACATGCATCAAAGGTTTGGAACTTGGCTTCCCAATTATCTTAGACAAGATTCACGTCATTCAAGAAGAACATTAAGACCTATCTGTTCAAAACTTTGTTTAGATTAGTTTGTTAAGTCTCATGTTTATGTCTGTTATGATATCATGGCTCCTTGAATCTACCTATGTTTTTTAACAGGGTTATATACATTAAATTGTCAGTTTTAATACTAAGGCATAGTATTTGTGTTTGATGAGTAAGGAAAATGGAAAAAATGGTGTTTTTTTTATGTGGCAATATAAACCCACCTATAACTTATTATTTATTTTTTTTTCTTTTCATGTGGTCTTCTAAAATATTTGTAATTTATGTCTTTAGATGCAACAATAACTGACGATACTAAAGACTGTGTCAAAGGGTCATCAGCATGCAAAGTTGTAAATAAATCAGTGAGTGACTATGGGCATCCAAAGACTGGACTACAAGCCACAAGTGAAGGAGTGAGACTTGTCTACACCTCCACCATCAGGCCTCCAAGTTGTATTATGGATCCAACCACTACTATTAATTTCTATTGCCCAAAACGGGGAGCTGTAAGTAACTTTCAGAATTTTCTGGGAATTAAAGTCAGGTAAAATAAACTTAAAGGATGCTTTAGAAACTGATGGGAAGCAACTGTGCATAGGGTTTACATTGAAATTCACTTGCTTGCCAATACACATTAAGATCAGGAACTCTTTAGAAATAAGGTTAGAAAAAAAAATTGGGAGGTTTGAAGCTTGAGGCGTGCAGTTCAGAGAGCCACTTCTTTACCTCTTAGCCATCGCAACTCTTTATCTTTAGATTGCATAGTAATAGTTGGTGTTCTTTGATGCTTCTATTACTTTCACTGCACTAAAATTTGTGATAGTTTAGCTTTTTTTTTTTATTATAAGCTTAAATTTATTTTTATTTTATATAATCTGTTTACAAATTGGCCTTATTGAAAAATAATCAGTATCAGTAACAGCAATTGTTATATGTTACACTGCATGAAATAGTGTGTATTTACATGAAATTTAAAGACCAGCTTAGGCGCCATTTTGCCTCAACTGACATAGAAGAGAGCACCTGGTTGGATTTGGCTTCAGAACTAGACAGCTGCAGGTCACTCACAAAGGCAGTGTATACACATGTGAGACTGAAAGAAAATCCGCTGCCACGGACAGGCTCAGACAGCGAAAAGAAAATCTTAATCAACCACCGGTCTACAATGGTTATGCTTGCCCTGGATGTGGCAAATATGTATCTTCGGACTCGAATACAACAAGCCTCGTATATGCATGAAATTTGTGGTGTGTGTATATATATATGTGGTGTGGCTGTATCTTTGATAGCTTAATAGTAAGATAGTTGCTTTGGTTTTTTAATAGTTTATTCCTGATTGTCTAGAGAATATAATTTTTTTCAAAGCTTATATCAACTCACTCTTTCTGGCTGATAAAAATGTATTCTCCCTCAGCTAATTTCAGCTGAAATTTTGCACAATTATTTCTTGTACCTGACAAAAGAAGAATCAATTTTTAAAAAATTTAAAAAAATCACCCTTTAGTTAATTAACTATTAGTAATTGAGTATTTTGTTTGATATTGAGCAAGGGAAAGAAATTGTACTGGCAATGTGGTGATATAACTTGAATTAGTCATGTTTATGTCTTGTTAAGAGAAAGGTCATTGCTTAAAAGTTTGAAAAAAAACAACAATAGATAACTAAAAAACCTTTTATTTTCATAAGCACTTGGCTGGCACTGTGGCTAGTTATATATTAGCTGGAGGAGGCTTGAGCCCTTGTGTTCAAATTACTAACTAACTTTGTACAACTTTTTTTTTTTTATTAAATGCATTTAAAAAACAATCATGGTAATATTCACAAGATACCCCCCTTCTTTCTCCCTCCCCCCTCCCTCCTTGTCCAACTGATCCAGACAAGTGATAGGATCTTAGCGCATTGAGATTGCACTAAACATATAAAACTATCTAATGGCACAGATTTATTATTGTTTGTCTAGATCTATTACAAATTAAATGACATCACTAATCCAAAATAATTAATACAATTGCACTTAATATAAGCTTTGTATTTTAACATTTTTTATTTCTCTACTTGTAAACTTTGCAAATAATATAAGAGATTTCATGTCATATGAATTGTATTGTATTATAATTGAAAACTCAGTTATTATTTTTTTTTACAGGGCAAAGGCCCCCATCTTATAAGTGACTTTAAATGGACCTGTTCAATGAATATAGAATGGTTCACTGAATACGCATGTCCTACAGATTACATCATCAGCAACACCTGCCAAATGACAGCAGAGAAGCACGGAATTAACATTGACTTGTCACCACTGACGCACAAATCTGGTATAATTAATTGTTTAAACAGTAATTTATTAGCATTCCACTTTTACTGATTTGGGCAGGAGGAGACAATCAATTTTTTTTTTCTCTTACTATCTCTTCCACCTTTCAGTTCCTTTTACAATTCTGTGTCAGTTTTGGGAAATCACAACGTTAAATGGGGATGTTTGACCCACCGCAAATGTACCATTTTGTCAAAAATCTGAGACTTTGAGACCAAGTGTCAACTTAGTGCCTTGTTTAGGGCTCATCACTTACAAATTTGCAAACGGGCCAGTATGTGGTTTTAGAAGTTAGATGTAAATGTAGGTTGAAATCATACTTATCAAAGATAATAAGATAAGATAATTTTTGTTGGTCCAATCAAATAGAAATTCAATTTGATCATTTCAGCGTAACTACTGTAACAATAACATTATAGATATAAATACAAACATGTTCACACACAAAACACATACACACTCACCAACCCCGTTGGCGCGACAGGCCTTGACCTGCTTCCAACACATTTTTCTATTCACATCTCTCCTGAGATTTTCATCTCCATGCCTGAACAGTCTCATCTGCCTCTTTATCATCAAGCCTTCATGTTCCTGGTCTGCGTTTTTTTTTTTTTTTTTTTTTTTTTGCTTATATTGACAGATTGTCCTACTGACATTCTGTCAAGGTGCCTCTTTATGGTAATTTGTTCTTTCTTATTTTCTGTCACTGTGTGTAGAGAGACTTCACAAAAGAAAATATTTTAAAACAATATTTAAAACCTACTCCACAGGTGGGTCCTACTTGGTGAACGTAACAGAGGGAGAGGATCAGTATGTCTACTACATTAATGTCTGCGGCAATGTGATAGCTTGTGGGGATCATCTTCCTACCCCAGTGTGCCAGAGGAAATGGAATGATGATGGATTTCTAAAAACAGTTGGAAAATTAAATTCCATGCAGCTCATGTGAGGTTCTTTCATCAAATTCTTAACTCTTTCTCTCCTGACGATACCAACGTTAATTTGACCCCATTAAACTAAATTAATTTTTGGTTTTATAAACTTTAATTTGTGTTATATAATTATATACCTAATATAACATTTTCTGATTGCATACAAAAAAGTTATTGAAGTTTAATCATAACATGGTAGTGAAACACAAATCGAAATGTGGAAAATAATTACAGAGAGAAAGAGTTCAAAATATTTTTTGTTTAGTTTTTTTAACACTTGAACAGTAACTTGAACAGCTTTTAACATTCTTACTATATTTGTTGAATAAGGGCACGACAATTGTCCCATTATGCCATAAAATCCAAATCTATTCGACTTAGTTTTTAGAAAACAAAATTGTCCACTTTTGGATGAAACTTAATGTCCATTGCTCCTAGGAATGGGTATTTTCAATTTAAAATATTACATTTTTTTTATTGAAGACATATCACTTTGTTCATTTATATGAAAAAATATTCAGATATCTCAATTATTGGGTAAAAATTTTTGTATTTTGTTTCTTATTACCAAATTTATTTATTTTTTTCGAAGGTGAGGGGTTGGTAAAATACTAAGCTTAAATATTGACTAAGATATGTGAACTCTGTTCATGATAGATATTCTGATGGTAACTTGTTGTTGACTTACAAAGACGGAGACAGCTGTAGCTCCAAATATAAAAGGGCAACTACCATTGAATTTGTCTGCGATAAAACAGCAGGTAGGCCTACTCTGCCATGACAGTTTTTTTTTGTAAGTAATTGCTATAGTCCTACATTGACCATGGAGAAGGTTAATGCTTTTAACTCTTTAAACTCATAAGGAATCAAATTTTAGGCAGAATGAAAGGGCGATTTTCATGAATTTACTAATTCATAGTTTCCAATGCTATGGCTAACAAGGGGGTGTTATGTAGTCAGCCCACCACTAATCAACTCATTTTACTTAATTTAATCATTTATGGATGGGTTACTGTTACGGTCCTAGCGCAGCATGGTGTGCATGAATGAAGGTGCGAATTTGTGTAATGAATGGAAGGGATGTAAAGAAAGAGGAAGCCAGGAGAAAGTGACAGGAAGAGAGATGAAATGCTGTTTACAGAAATTGTTATAATATTAAAGTATTGCTAGAATAAAACCTGAGAGTGTATTATTATTTTGAAGAGTCTTGTGTCGTAACAGTTACCTTATAAGGGTGTTATGTAGCCAGCCCAGTGACCAACTCCTTTTGCTTCAGTTAATCATTTAGGGATGGGTGACCTCAGGGATGTAAATCTGGATCTTAATTAAAAAATCCCATTTCTTTTTTCTAAATGTGAATTGACTAAAAATCTTAATACATGTAAATTCCTAAAGTAAACTCAATGAACTTATTTCTAACTTAAGCAGTATCTGGTGATACAGAAACGTATACAGGAATATACAGTAAAGTTTCCCTTTCAGTCCTCCTGATCTATAGGGCAGATGATGACCTTTGGTTAATGAGGGTGTCATGTGGCCAACTCAATTACCAACCTCCTTTACTTTCCTCAACTAAAGTCAGGTACCCATTAGAGTTGGGGGGATCAGGGGCGCTCTAAAAATCCCAAAATTCAAATAACCAGTCTTCACCGAGATTCAAACCCAGGACCCCAAGTTTGTAAGCCAAGTGCTTAACAACTCAGCCACCGTGCCTCCTGATACATGAATACATGTTAGTGAAAATATTTTTTTTTTTTTCGCAACATTTGCAGTCAACAATGGTGTCGGAAAACCTGAGTTTGTGCAGCACAATAATTGCTCTTATTATTTCCGATGGAGCACAACGTATGCATGTGTGGAGCCAATAGAACCTGTTTCCTCGGAGGACTGCAAAGTTCAGTTTGGAGGAAAGAAGTATGACCTCTCTAGTCTTATCAAGAATGAAGGTAAGAGTATTCAAAGCTAACAGAATACAAATCTTAATGCTCTACTGTTATACTAGTTGGCCTCAAAGTAAAATAACTAGTTTTTAACAATTTTTTTTTTTTTTCTTCAGGAATATGTTCTTTAACCATTTAATTTACAAATAATGTTGGAAACTTATGGTTAAATATATGTAAAGTTGAAGAAAAAAAAATTGATATCTTTAAATTTTAAAATAAAAAAAAAGGTTTGTGAAATAACAATAGCAAATGACTGACCTACTTTATTTGCCTGTTCAATTACAGAAACCAATTGGCAAGTCATTACTGGTGAAAATGAGGCTGACAAGCAGAGCTATTTTTTAAATGTCTGCCACAATGTTTTACGAACAGATAATACTAATAACTGTCCTCCCGAAAGTGCCATCTGCAGAACTGGTAGGAATTTTAACTATAGTCCAGATATTGTTTTTAGTTTTGTAGCTAGTCTTTTCATTCATTTGTTTAAAATAAAAATGTTAGTTATGGCTGTACAAGAAAGTTTAAAAATGTTTCAATGATCTTGTTTGATGCAGGAAATGGTGAAACTCAAAGTCTTGGCCAGTTCAAGCAGTCGCTGAAGTACAACCCAGTGACTGACTCGTTAACTCTCAACTACATTGATGGCTCAAAGACAGACATGGGCTGCATCCGTCAGACTGTTGTCACTTTCATTTGCGCTCCAGGTAACCATTTTTTTTAGTTCAGCAACTTGTAAAGGTTATGGGATCTAATGTTTTTTTATAATGTGTTCTGAATATTGATGTTACTTGTCATGATTTGGCAAAAAATAAATAATAATATAATAAAGGTGTTTTTTTTTAGTGTTTAAAATCTTTTAGATTTTATTAATTTAACAGGTGTCCAAGTGGGGTTTGTTCAATGCCAATAATCTTACAAACAGTGTGTGGGATTTTTATTGATTTTGTTAATATTCAGTTTGCGCATTTAGGCCATGTGAAGTCTGTACAACAATATTTTGTTTACATCAATTTGATTGAAATGTTAGAAATTTTCAAATAGCTTTACTGTTTGATTTTGTACAGATATTTGAAAAGAAATCTTAGCCAATTTCAGTTTTTCTCAGAAAACAAAAAATGCTAAGAACTAACATAATGTGAAATTGCATAATCTTGTTATCTATAACTACTGAAAAAAAACTTTTTTTCACCAATTTTATATTTAAACAAGCTCAAGAAAACATTAGGATTTACTTAATGAATCCGTTTTACCACTTTTTGTTTGTTTAACTGACAAAAAATTAAAATAAACTTCGTTACGATTCAGCTAAGTCTGTGGTTACATTTAGTGCAACATTTTAATTAAACTTTTACCTCAATTTCAGGTAGCACTATGAGTGCACCAAAACTGTTTCGGAAATCTAATGATGACTGCTACTTTGAGATTGAATGGTACACCTCAGCGGCATGTGTTTTGTCCCGTAAAACTGGAGATAACTGTCGTATTGAGGACAATACTTCGGGTAAGTGGCTTAGGGGATAGAAAGTGTTCTAAGATTTCAGTTCAACTTGATCTTGATTAATTGATTTCTGTTTGTGGAGACATTTCTCAGGTTAAGAGGTTTGTTTTTTTGACAAAGTTAATAATTTATTACTGAGGCTTGTTTCACCTCATGGGATATAGACTAAGCACAATTATAGGTTGTAGACCCATGGTATACATAGACCAATACTAGAGGCATGGTGTAGTGCATAACCCTAGGCTGGTTGACAAATTAGGGTGTAGACCAGACTGGGTGCCTTATGTGAAGCACAGTGACTAACAAAAATTTACCTAGCATTTTTTATTTTTATAGTATGGTATTGCCTCACTCAACAATGGGAGTTTACAGATCTAGCAAACTTCTTCTTATTAGTAAAGTTAAAATTTCCTTTTTGTTTTTTGTTTATCTATGGAAGGGGTTGCGAAAACTTCCATCAAGTGATCCATCTTTATTATCTTCTATTTTGAAAGAACGTCTGTAATTCATAAGATAAGACTAGATTAACACAGAAATACATGTAGGGCAAAGTAGTCTTCTAAAGGAATTCTGTAATGTATAAGGTAAGAAAATCTCCGTCAGACTGAAGATATATGAGATTTAATCTTTTTACAATTTATATTATTGTTAAACTCTAATAATAAGATCCTCTTAGCTGGCAGAGAGTTAATGTACACCCATTTGGCTACTACAGTTTGGCACATATTTTACCTTCTTTAGCCCAGAACTCTGATTTTCTCTGTTTTCTGCCCCATTCATACATGCAGGCATGAACAGGTTTTGGTTATGAACTGGAAGGGAGGGGTTCCTACACCTAAGTCTATTTCTGGTAATGGAAACTAGTGAATGAAGTTTTTTAAATCTTCTTCTGTGGCATTTTACATCTCGAGAGATAATGTTTTCCCTTTGTAACTTCTTTTGTGACTAAAGAGGCCAATCCTTGATACACAGCTGCAGTCACAAGTTGAGCATATGTAATCACCAGGTGCCTTTGCACTTTGACCCTTCTTTCTGCTACTGTTCTATATGGCATCTGCAATCTAGGACCCTTCCTTTATTCTCGCTCTCCATGTGGATCTTATCAGTGACACTTTTTCCCAGCTGTTAGTGTCGATTTTGAAGAGCTTCATATTGCATTTATTAAATAGATTATGCAGAATATTTTTGATACACATTTAGTTTAAGCTACGTTGCATAAATAAACTTCATTCCATGCAGGCTATGTCTATGATTTGAACCCATTGAAGAAAGACAAAGAGGACTACACTGTGCATGCAGCTGATGGTTTCACCTACCTTATTAATGTGTGCGCCAAGATCAATGATGATAAGCACTGTGTGACTGCACCCCACAACAATGCTTCTATCTGTCAGTTTAAAGATGGGTAAGTTTGGTCCTATTGACAAAATCTACATAGCTAGGTTGAAAGAAAGCTTTAAGTATAAAAGAAGCTCTCACACACAATGGGAGTTCATTTGGGTTTTACTGGGTTATTTTGGGGATATTATAATTGGAAACTTGTCCAATTGTTTTCTAGGTAATCTACAGGAATTTTCTTTGGTATTTTGAGGATATCTATTCTAGTGTACTTTTAGGCTTTGTTTCTGGCAGGCTTTGTTTCTGGTGGGCTGTTTCTGCAACTGTGTTTGTCAGAGAACTCAGAAAACATTGTTTTACATGTTCTAAACTTTGATGTCCCAAGGTTTTACTTGCTTAATGAACATGAGGCCTGACAAAAAAATCTAAGTTTAATTACTTCAGACTTGTGTTTGTTTTTTTATTTAGGGTTTGTTTATTATTTGTAGTGGTGAGTTTAAAGTAGCTGAGCCAGCCACTCAACTGGAATACTTTGATGGTGTACTAAATCTGACCTACACAAACGGAGAGAAATACAACGATAAGGACAACACACCTCGAAGTGCAGAAATTGCATTTGTTTGTGACCGCTCTGAGGATGTTGGAAATCCAGAGTTTCTAGAGGAAAAGAATTTTACATATGCATTCTTGTGGCGTACAAGTTATGCTTGTCCACTGTCACCTATAGAATGTGCTGTCACAGATGAAGAAAGGCATAACCAGTATGACTTATCAAGGTGAGTGGTTTTGTCCAGTGACTTTTTAAAAAATATTTTTTTATTTCAATAATAAGGCCTGCCTTTGTGTCTGAATATTAAGGAAGAGGGCGATATTTCATGTGGTTTCCGTCTTCTGCTGCCATAGCTTTTCTTTTGTCGCTTTCAAATGTATGTCAGCAGCCTTGTCAGTGTTCCTCATAGATGGTAATGAAACATTAAGATGGTGGAACTGGGTTACTGGTGCTTTACTCTTTTACATCTCTGTACCATCTCTTCTGGCCTTTTGCTGTCCTTGGGGAATTTGAAAAGATGCAATGTTTGATATCACTCCCTTGACTTCAAACATTGTTAGGTAAATGAACTACAAGATGAAAGGAAATATGTTGGTCATAGTACAATTTCATAATTTAGCAAGTAAACAGAAGGAGCTCTTTAGTATTTAAAAGTGATAAAACCTAGGGTGGTTCAGACACATTTATTAATTAAAAGATTATCTTTATACAGTACCAGGATGAGAGTAGAACTTGTTAAACTATCTAGCCAAATGGATTTTTCTTAACTCTTATGAGGATGGCTTTTGACTGGGAAAAGTGGGAACACTTGGGTGCCTAGATTGTTTTGAATAATTGAATTAAATTGAATAACAGATTGTTGGCACTAATAAAGAGTGTTGAGTTTCATGGTGCTGTATTTATGTTGTTTGTAGCTTATTTTACTATTTTATTTTTTGTTCAAAATGTTTCTCTACTATTCACTGCCTTGCAATCAGTTTTGTTCCTCTTTTAATTAATAATTGTTAGGTTCCTTTAAAGAAGGTTTAAAAAAAAAACTACAACAGTTTTTCCTCATCTGATGAATTGCGACAAGGTGTAGTACCATGGCAGCTTGGAAACCCAGTCTCTGTCTCATGGTTAAAATGTCTTTTTTTTTCTTCTTCTAGCCAGCTTTTTTTCTGCTGAGCTGTAAACTCTTTTGCAGAATGTGCCAAGGAAAAATAGTGTGCTGTTTTGTTATAAAATTTGCTTCATCTAGGATCTAGCTATAAAATAAAGACTTGTATTTATTTGTGATACCGGTACTTTTTTTTTTTTTTTTTTTAAATCTTACAATTTTTTTTTAGAAAAGCCTTTTAGCAGTATGTGTGTTAGAAAAGTGACTCAATTGGGCATAACCTTAAAACTAACTCAATCTTAAATGTCTCTAGTCTTGAATTGATATTAAGACCTTTTTTTCAGTTTGTCAAAAGTTTCTGGCTTTTGGGAGACAGAAATTTCAAGTGACTCTCAGGTTCAGAGGACAAAGTTTTATATCAATGTCTGCCGGCCTCTAAGCACCGTCCCTCATGCTCAGTGCAACCGTTTCTCTTCTGTGTGTGCCACCACTATTGACCCCAATGGGAAAGTAAGTCTGACACATTTTTCAATTATCTCTATTGAGCTATATGACTTGAGCTATGAGCCTTGACCCCAATGGGAAAGTGAGTCAGACACATTTTTCAACTATCGCTATTGAGCTATATGACTTGAGCTATGAGCCTTGACACCAATGGGAAAGTGAGTCAGACACATTTTTCAACTATCTCTATTGAGCTATATGACTTGTGCTATGAGCCTTGACACCAATGGGAAAGTGAGTCAGACACATTTTTCAACTATCTCTATTGAGGTATGAGCCTTGTAGGGAAAATTTGTCCACTTTATTAAACCCATTCACTTCTATTTCCCTTTTTTTTTTAAAAAAAAAGTTGTTTTATCTTCCTAAGCAAATGAAAAAGAAAATCTAAACAATATTTTGTATTGTAAAATTAATCATACTACAGAACAGAAAAAAAACAACATAAACTCTCAATTTCTCTGGTTGTCCTTGTACACTGCAATACTTTCATTTGTAAAAGTTAGCTGTGATAATTGATTTTTGTTGGGTAAAGAAGGAAAATGATATTGCTTCTATAATTGGAGAGAACATTGAAATAGTGCAAACTTTTAAATACTTTAGTACTATCTCAGACAATAAATTAAATTTTACTGCAAAAACTGATTATATCAGCAAAAAAGTTTATGATTACTTAGAAAAATCTCCTTTTTTAATGCTAGTGAAAAAGCCTTGGCGATGTTTTATCACTCTCACATCTGCAATATTTTGAAATTTTAATATCATTGCCTGGCAATATGAACATTAAAAATAGAAATAAACTTCATAGAGTCCTAAAAGTCATTGGCAAAAAATCAAACCCCATTTGGGCAGCTGTTTGAGAAAAACATTCATAAGAAAGCTAAAAAAGGTTCTAGAAATAAAAATTCACACTTTGTGTAAGGATTTAGTGATTTTACCATCACAAAAGAGATACAAGACACAGCAAAGACAAACAGAAACAAAAACTCTTTTGTTCCCCTGGCAATCAAATCATTAAATAAACATTTCACATGTAAATTATGAGTGATTCTGATGTGAATGTATATTTTGGTTTTCTATAGTTATAATGTTTTGGTTGATGTAAAGCACAAATTTTAAGACAAATTTCTTATAAATAATGAAGATTATTATTATTATTCTTGTTCTGTACAAGACATGGCGAGCTCATTTTATCTAAAATTTTAAAAAAGTAACTTCCTGTTAAATTGTACCTCGTTAGGTGTCCACAATAAAAACTGCATTCTTGGTGAATACTTTATTGTGTTGTTAAGTTTGTTTACTTTAATCCTTAACAGGAGACGTTGTTTCATGGCAACCTGGGTAAAGCTGTATCTTCACCTGTAATTGATAAGTCTTCCCATGAGGTGAAGCTGGTCTACAAAAGTGGAGAGAACTGTACAGAAGATGGCACAGTCAAACAGTTTACAACTACTATTCAATTTGTTTGCGCCAAAGGAAATCTAGTGAGTTGCTGGAATTGTTGTCTTTATCAGTCATTTGTATTTTGTTTAATTGGTAATAACTCCACTTTTTTGGCTGCCCTGGTCTATTGACCAGTTTCCTGTTTTCATCAATCTTTCAATCTATCCATTTTTCTTTTGCCTGCAACTTGTTAGTTCTGGTATTTTAGCTTTAGGCTGTCAGCCTTTGAATGTCCCAAATAAATTCCCCTCTTACCACGACAACCCATCTTAACCAACACTCTATATTTCTGTGTGGAACAGTTTTAAAAAAAACTGCTTGCTACTTTGTCTTGGCACAGACTGCAAAAGAGGCTCAGCAGCAAAAGGCTGGCTGGATGATATAAAAGTAGCTTTGTGTTTGGGAAAGTTTAAGCTAATCCTAATGATCTTTTGATTTTGCCGCACCACCTAGTGTCTGATAAACCATATATAAAATGATTTTTCAGGTTTAATTTTTTCATCTCCTTCAACAAATTTGTATAAGACACAAAGTGCAATAAAATTAAAGTTTTACTTTTGCTGCTCTTGGCTTATTGAAGCAAACTTAAATGGTCAACTGAATGGCAAATCATTTTTTCACAAAGTATGAGGGCAGGGTGTGCTTTGGATTTTGTGAGTGTATATCATGTTAACTATTTCTTGGCCAGCGCTCAGTGATTCTTTTTTAATTACTGAGACATTCCCCCCCCCCCCCCCCGATTTCACTTACTAGTTTTTGTTATTTTAAATGAGTTATCTTCCATTGTTAAATAAATATTGTAGCATTTCCTAAACCTTTTTTTTTTAAACAAATGTTCAGTTTCCTGTACTAGCTGCTGTATTACTTAAATAAGAAGGAAAGTCTTGATCAGATAGATTAAAATGCAATTTGCATATCAAAAATTAATGTTCAATAAAAACAATTTATGATTTATCTTTCTAGATCACATTAATATGAAATTTTTTGTTTAGTAATTTTAAAAATCTTTTCTTGCCAGCTCGGTGGACCGAGGCCACCAAGGCTCATAAGTCCTTGTGAGTATGTTATCCAATGGGATACGGAAGCGGCATGTCCAGTCACCACTGATGTCACACAAAGTAGCAATGGATCAGAGTGCACTGTTCAAGACAGAAACACAGGTTTTCTCTTTAATTTACTCCCCCTGAAGAAAGCAGACGGCTATGAAGTGACATCTGCAGATAACTCTCAGCATTTCAAGGTAGATAACTCTCCCATCTAAAGCAATCAAATCAAAGCTAAAAATTGTGCAACTGAAATTTTTTTTTTATTGCTGGAACCAGGATATTACAATTCACATATTTACATATGTAGTCATATTTTGATAAAATTATTTCTATCAAGATTAGATAAATATTTAAAATTAAAAAAAAACTTTAACCCATTGGCTACTTCTCATATCTTAATTAAGCATTTTATTATGTACTTACATTTTTCTGAAGAATATTTTGTATACTTTTCAAAAATGAATATTTTACCTATTTAGTAAAGCTCACTTCAGCTTCCCTGCCATGAATCTGATAATTGTTTTTTGTGCTATATCCTTTAGACTACACCTTCCTATATGTCATGCTGTGGTTACATGGTTGTTATATTTTGTCTGTATCAGATGTGGAAAAATATACAGGTCACAGCTGGGTTTTGCTTGGTCATGTGAAATATTGCAATCATCCTTAATCTTAGGAATCAGAAAACATTGCCATTATTATCAAAGACAGCTAGTGCAACTATACCATCGAAGGCGTATTATATTTTTGTTGAAGAACTTGAATAAAACTACAAAATTTATTTTCAACAAAAATTAACTTAATTTTTATTGAGTGTCTCTCGTTCTTTAATTTCGACTCTAGCTTTCAACTCCCTTTCATTGGCTGTTCACCCCTATTTATAACGCCTGTTTACATTACAATCTGTTTAGCTTATATGAACAGGCACTCACATGACGTAACACATACAAATCTTGGCTCATGACTTCCACTGATGACTTCATGTGCCTCTAGCTTGAAGTCTTTGGTGTCCACTTAGGCTTCCAGGCCCCAAGTTACTCATGCTAATCTAAGACCCATAGTCGCCTCCCTTATCTTGCCCAAACATATTATACTAAAAGGAAAACTCATTTTCTGCTCCACCAGCTAAATCTATGTGGCAGCCTCCCAGACAGTGTTTGTGGTCAGTTTAATAAAAATAAGCCTACAGGCATTTGCGAACTCAAGGCAGACAAGAGTGGCACCTCAGTGGCCAAGTACAGTACTGAACTCAAGTATTCAAGCCAAGGGGAACTAACTCTCACGTATGAGGGACAATTTAATTACAGTAGGTGTATGGGATAGTTAAATGAATTAAACATCTGGAATTGGCATTAAACATTGAGCCATATTGAATTTAGTATTAAAACCATATATCATGTATTTTAAATTATTTTAAACACCCCCCCCCCCCCCCCCCCCCACCTTGTTGTTGGCTTAGTGATAAAGCATTATTCTGTGGCATTTTATGTCTTGAGAGATGATCTTTTCCCTTCGCAACTTCTTGTGTGACAAAAGAGGCCAATCCTTGATACACAGCTGCGGTCACAGGTTGGGCATATGTAATCACCAGGCGCAGTTGCATTTTCACCCTTCTTTCTGCTTCTGTTGTGTATGACATCTGCAATTCGTGACCCTTCCTTTATGAGTGACCCTTCCTTTATGCTCTTTCTCCATGTGGATCTATCCAGTGCCACCTCTTCCCAGCTGCTAGTGTCAATTTTGAAGAGTTTCATGTCATGTTTGCATACATCTGTATAATGTAAAAGTGGGCGACCAGCGTCTCTCCTGCCTTCTATTAAAGCATTATAATGCAGGATTATCCTGTCTAAATATATATTCTTTACTAAAAATAACTCTTAAAAGGCTCTTGTAGTTGTTTATGGCTGTCTGACTCCGACAGATGTCTGGGTTTCTTATACAGGTGTATTAGATGCTCTTAAACTACAACAGAACAGAGCCTACACATGTAACAAGTAGAAGAAACAAACCATTACAATATGAAGTTTAATACTGAAAAGGCCACAAAGGAGTCTCTGTCCATACTACGAAGTTATCCCTCTGAAGTCCTAACACCAATTGACACCAATTAACATAAATAATCTAGAACCCATCTAAGCATTGATGTCACTAAATGTCACATTCAAAGTCCATCAACTATGGTGCATCTCCATACGAAGTAAATGTCTAACAATACTAAGTGTCTAACACTCTCAAGATTGTTTATAAATTTCATGCATAATGTTTTTAACATGGATATATTTTAACCTTGGGATTACTCAGTTCTCTCAAAATAGTTATCCGAGGGACACTGTCATTGAGATGAAGCCTTCTTATCAAAATTTAACATATTTTTTTATTGTTTTTTAGGTGGAGATTTTAAAAAATATGTGTTCACTTTTATCTGCGATCGATCTGCCCAGGTGGCTAAGATAACCTTTGTGCACAAGACGTCTTTGACAACCACTTTCAAGGTGGATACATCTCTGGCCTGCCCGCCTCAGCCAGTTAACTGTGTGGTGATGGATGCGACGGGTCAGCAGTTTGACCTAACACCACTAGCCAGAGTCACTG
The DNA here is from genome assembly GCA_030265305.1 of Biomphalaria pfeifferi. Taxonomy (NCBI): domain Eukaryota; kingdom Metazoa; phylum Mollusca; class Gastropoda; family Planorbidae; genus Biomphalaria; species Biomphalaria pfeifferi. The sequence goes on along the minus strand of JASAOG010000052.1, from coordinate 3,615,318 downwards.
GCAACTGGGTTGTGATAGATATCCGGCCAGATCATACTGACTTGCGGTACCACATCAATGTATGCCGGCCAGTCAATCCAACACCTGACATGACCTGTCCAGGTAAGAAAATAAAAAAGCAACAACTCATAGATTGTGCAATTAAAAAAAATATCTGTCGAGTATAAATGTGTAAAATAAACAGGTTTTAATATATGGACTGTCGCCATATGTATCTGGATAGTGTGTGAATGACATGGAGTTTTTGTTTACATAAGGTGTAAATGATGTCATATTTGTTGTCTCTTTAAGGTGTAAATGATGATTTGTTTGATGTTTATATAAGGAGTGATGTTTGTATAAAGAGTAATGATATAATCTAGTTTTGTCTCTATAAGCTGTAAATGATGTGATGTTTGTTGTTTCTATAAGTTGTAAATGTTGTGATAGCTCAGACCAGTGCTACCCACAGTTTTTTTCGCCACAAAACATCATCTAGGCTGATGGGTAATTTTCATGTACTCTAGGTTAATGTTTTGAAGAGCTCATTAGTAGTGCATCATTGGCTGGAAATGGCCCTTGGGGCATAGTTTGGCTCTCACTGGTTTTAACTATAGAAGAAAAATAGTCTTCTTTTGAAAATCGACCACGTTGACTATCTCCAGTAAATTTAGGGGACATTTAGTGATTAGATATTTTAAAATCAGGAATTAAACTCTTTAGATGTAAAAACTTTGTTTGGCAGATAAGTACTTGACCACCTTGTCCTATTTTTGTTCCACAAACTTAAATCAACCCCTAAACGATATATTGCTGTACAATTGTTTTCTGAATCTATTTTCTGTAAGCATGAATCCTGGTAGTGATATGGATTTTAAATTAAAGATTTAATCATTTGCTAAAGTGCATCTGCCTCTATCCTTCTAACTTATGTTTGCAATTTGCATAAATCTCCACTAGGTGGTGCTGTAGGTGGATGCCAGACAAGCTCCAATAGCAATAACAGCTTTAATTTGGGCTGGGTTCAGTCTGAGCCAGTGGTTTCTGATGCTGCCATTACACTTCACTATGAGGGCGGAGACAAATGCCATGTTGGGAAAGACACTGAGTCCTATCGCTCTACAAGGATTATCTTTTTCTGTGATGCTGTTGAGGTTTGTCGTCACTTTAGCTTTGATGTACTATACAGTTATAATTATTTTTATCATCAATTTAAGTCTTTGAAAATGGCTTATGCTCCCTTAGGGAGGCTGAGGGGTAAAGCACTTGGCTTCTGAACTGAGAGTTCCCAGGCTCAAATCTCGGTGAAGACTGGTATTTTTAATTTCAGGATCTTAAGGATGTCTGAGTCCACCCAACTCTAATATGTATCTTACTTAATTGGGGAAAGTAAAGGGATTGTTCATTGTGATGGCCACATGCCACCCACTCTCTAACTGTTGGCCAAAGAAAAAGATGACCTTTGCATCATCTGTCCCACAGATCACAAGTTCAAAATGGGGTACTTTACTACTTACTTATGCTCCCATAGACTCTTATCCTGGCTTGACTGTGGTGAGTACATCTGTGCCCCTCCTCCATAAAAGGAGTCATACAGCAGACTAATTAGACATTCTGGACGGTGGCCTATTTCCAGACAAATGAAATGGAAATGTTTAAGCTGGATAAATATTTTACAAATCAAACAAGAACTAAAAACTAAGCTTCTATTTAACCTTAGTTAGACCAATATTAGAATATGCATCCTCTGTTCGGAATGCCTCATCTCAAGAAAACATAAAGAAATAGAACAGATGCAAAATAAAGCAGTGAGATTTAAAATAAATAAATATTCTCATTTGACTAACCTGTCTGTATGTATATACCATTGAAATTAATAGTGTGTGTACAAAGTTAAAGGAAGATTCTCACTCTTTACGTTCTCAGCATAATCCTGTGTTCCAGTCAGAGAGTGACACGTGTGAGTACACTTTCATATGGAAGACACCCAGTGCTTGTCCACAGGAGGTGAGCTCATTTTCAGTACTCTTTCTACTTCTTCTTCATCTAGTCAGCTTTTTGCTGTTGAGCTGTTAGCTCTTTTGAAGTCTGTGCCATGGAAAAGTACCATTCTGTTCTTTTTAGATGTTTCCCACTGCCATACAGAGTGTTGGTTATGCTGGGGTGTTGAGGTAATAGGGTCTGTCTGAGGTGAATTAAATATGGGCATTCTAAGATAAGAAAAAAATTATTTTATTCGTCCATACAAATGGAAATTCAGTTTTGTATGTGTGGGCTGTGTATCAGGTTGTCTGTGGAGTTGTCATTTACATAAAAAAAAATAAAGCCTCATATTTTAATTACTAATTTCGTTTATATTAATTAATTTCTGGTCACAGGTAACTGAAGGAGAGGACTGTAAGGTGACTGACCCGCTTTACAACTACCAGTTTGACCTTAATCCACTCCGCAATGCCACCAGCGACTATGCGGTTTTTGGGGCAGGCTACAAATTCTTGGTCAATCTGTGTGGACCGCTGGTTAGTACTGTTGATAACTGTGGGTCTGCTGGAGCATGTCAGACAAGTTTGACTCTCCCCGCCCCAGTGCAGATAGGTGATTACTATTTCTTGCATTCTAAATGTTACATGACTAACAAATTTTGTTTTATACGAGATCTTTCTTACGGATTTTAGTGTTCTCTCTTTGTCAGTAAATTTGGGAGTGCTGGGCTGTACTGGCTTTCCCCCAGCAATGGAGAGGTCACTCTATCTCTACCGCAGCTGTGTATCATGGATTGGCCTCTTTAGTCACACAAAAAGTTGCAAAAGGAAAAGATAGTCTCAATAGACGTAAAAAGCCACAAGCTTCTCTCCTTTACTTTAACTCTTTTTCTCCTAACCGACGTTACCAATGTTGGTTCCACCAGAATGTGGTAAATAATTATGAAGAGAAAGAGTTAATACTTCTGTAATAAATGAAATTTGTTTTTCAAGGTTAGGCCACTTTCTCTATCTGCATTACTTTTTCCAAACTTTTACTTCACATTTACTCTTGCAGACTCCCAATTTGTGACCCTGTCACCTCTCTGCAGTCTCTCCACTTGGGGGATGCAAATTCATGCATCCCACAAAATATTCCAAGTTTAGAAACTAATTTTTACCAGATAAATTAGAAGATTGTTTGACCTGCTTGAGCTAATAAGCAGGCATGATTTGTAAATATTATTATAACTATAATCATTAATAAAGATTAAGGATTATAGCTCTGCAGAAAGGATGCTTGTCAGTTTGACAAGATTGATGTAGGACTCAATAATTATTTTTTTTTTTGTGACTAATCTATATTTCAATATTCAGTGTGTAAGAAAATAGTTGTGAAATTCTTCAGTATTGTTGTTGTTGTTTTTTTAAATAGTTACAATTTTGACTTATTAAAAGTATGCAATCATCATGAAAACATAAGAAATCCACACTTTAATATACTATATGAGGGCAATATAATATTAACAGAGGCTGCTAACAAAAGTTGGTCAAATGAGTGATGGAAGGAAAACAACTCATACCCACATTCTCATACATGATACACTGGATAATTTTACACTGGACAACTTTACACTGGGCAACTTTACACTGGGCAACTCACACTTGACAACTTTACACTGGACAACTCACACCAGGCAACTTTACACTAGACAACTCACACTGGGCAATTTCGCACTGGATACTGGAGGTGTGGTGGCTGAGCCGTAAAGTGCTTGGCTTCCGAACCGAGGACCGGGGTTCAAATCCTGGTTAAGACTGGGATTTTTAATTTTGGGATCTTCTGGTGCCTCTGAGTCCACCCAGCTCTAATGGGTACCTGACATTAGTTGGGAAAGGTAAAGGCAGTTGGTCATTGTGCTGGCCACATGACACCCTCGTTAACCATAGGCCAGAAAAACAGATGACCTTTACATCATCTGCTCTGTAGACCACAAGGTCTGAAAGGGGAACTTACACTGGACACTTCACACTGGGCAACTCACACTGGGCAACTTTACAATTGGATAACTTTACACTGGGCTACTTTGCACTGGATAAATTTACATTGGTTAACTTAAAACATTGCTACTAACGGCAGAAGGTAGGCACACTGGTGATTAAACATTTCCCATAGTCATAAAACATTCGCACTTCTCTGCTTATTATTGAACTTGAACAAATTGTGTTTACTGCTCAGGTCTACCCAATAGCAAGCTGAGGTACCAAACAGGACAGATCTCTCTGGTGTACTCCGATGGAAAAGGAAGCTGCCATGGGAAGTACAACCGCTCTACCATTATCAATTTTGTCTGCGACCATGCAGTGACCGGTCTGGATGGCCCCAGGTATCTGGAAGAGAAGTCCGACTGCACTTACATGTTTGAGTGGACCACAAAGGCAGTGTGCCCACCCCACCAGGTAGTGGACTGCACTGTACAGAAGGGCGATGATGTTTATGATCTGTCACGCTTGTCTCAATCTGGCAGCAACTATGAGAGGACCGTTAGTGACTCAAACTCAAAGCAGTTGTTTCTTATTAACATTTGCAGATCACTTGTGCACAAAAAAGGTAGGGAACATTTATTAATTTTTTATCTCTTATCTATCATTCTGCCAGGTAAAATAACTTTTTACAAAATTTGTTCAATGTAGACTCTGCAGAATCGCATTCCACATTAAATAAATGTCTTATCTACCATTTGCAAAGTATTCTACAAACTTTTGGAGAAATTTATAGCTCAAATAGTACTTTAATTTGCATTCAAAAGAAATATGAGATATTATCCTGGACTTACTCACCTAATCCTATAAATATACTTACAGATAGAGTTTAATAGCTGACAAATTTATATGGAATTTTAAATGTTTGTTGCTGTTTTTTTTAAGAGAAAAAAGATTCTTATTTAAATATTAAATTATTTGTATCTTGTTATTTACAGATCAGATTTGTCCGTTTGAAGAGAAAAAAGATTCTTATTTAAATATTAAATTATTTGTATCTTCTTATTTACAGATCAGATTTGTCCGTTTGATTCAGCGGCATGTAGAATAGATCTTACGGAAACCGATCCCAAAAAAAGGTAAAAATAGATAGTTAAACTGCTTGAGAAAAAAAATATTCCTTAATTAAAGGTAAAAAAAACAACAACAAACAAAAATATTGTGCGTTAGTTATATTGTGTTGGATCAGCGTCTCTGTGGCTTTGACTCAGCATGAACATACAAAGATTCAAAGAAAAAAACTTAACTTTTATACTTCCATTGCAACTTTTATTCTTCCATTGCAAGGTATATGAGTTATTTTAACACCAATAATTCTCACGTGTAAAGGTCACTTTTTATTTGGCAACAGTAACATTTAGTAAGGCCTCCATAAGAACCATGTATTTTCTATATTTCATCCTTTATCTCTCTCTTTTTTTCTCTCCTCCCAGCTCTCCCTCTCACACTCTTTTTTCTCTCTCTCTCTCTCTCTCTCTCTCCCTCTTTTTCCCTAACTCCCCATCTATCCTCTATTTTTTTATTTAAGTGTCCCTAAACAATCCTCCCCCCCTTTTTCTTAAAAAAACAAAAACAAAACACCTTTCTATCACTTTATCTTGTCTTGCATGTAATATTTTAAAATGTCATCTAAATTGAAATTGGAATAATTGAAGAAAAGCTTAAACAATTAGCAAATTACTAGGATCAACTTTACTTCTCAACAATACTTTGATTAATTGTCGTTTATTCTATTATTAATTTTTGTTGAAGCACATTGTATGTAAATTATTTTAAATACTACACACTTTCTGTGATAATACTAATAGCTGCTGTACTTGTTAAAACAAGTTAAATTGCAATGTTCTCAAGTTTAGAAAATAAGTCATTTTTTTGTGCAATTCTATCTATTGTTCTGGTGACAGGTATCACAATATAGGTCGGGTGACTAGTCAGTCGCTGGTCGTGGAACAAGGGAGCTTGGTACTGCGGTATGATGATGGCGAGCCCTGCGGAAATGGCAAGCGCTCCACTGTCATTCTGTTTCAATGTGATGAGAAAGACGACTCAGTGAGAACTTTATTTTTATTTTTACATTACATATTTTAACTTATAAACCTGCTTCTACAAAGGAATAGTCATGAGAAATTGTAGCAGAATGTCTACTTCTACCAGGGAATTTTCATGAGAAGATATCGTTGACTGTCAGCTTCTACAAAGGAATTCTCATGAGAAGGTGTACTGAATGTCTGCATCTAGGTGTGAGGTCTGATGCATTATAAGAGCATTTTCACTTAGATAGTTTTTACACCATCAATGCATCTTGGGCTTATACAGTTTCCTGTTTTATTTTCCCATCTTCAAAAATTGAAGACCTAATCTTGTCCAAACTTTCTGGCAGCAGGCAAGGAAGGATGACATTGAGATTCCAAATAAAGACAAATCACACTAACCATCTAAAAATGTGGACAGCCTGGTTGAGTGATATCTGCTTTGAACTGACACCTGTTGGTCCTGAGTTCAAACCCTCCCCACTGTAATTCCCTGATGACCTGCAGGAAGTTTGAGTTAGGAACATCAGAAAAACTTATACCAGCAAAACAAACAAATGATGAAATTCCTTGAATTTCTCTTTAAGCTGTAGAATTTAAATTTATATGCGATAAAGCATTTAAAAAAAAAGTCTTGTCTCCCATTGTAGTACATTGGGCAGATGGTGCTAAGTTTATCTATTGTTTGGCCAGCAAATAGCTAACTGCCTTTACATTTTCTAGCTAATGCCATGTCCCATTTTAGAGCTGAATAAATGGAGGATGTCAGTGCCAAACTTGAAATAAAAAAAAATATGTATTTTTTTTATTTGATTTGGGTGGATTCAAGGGTATTCTAAAAATTCTGCTTTTCAAAATCCAAGCTTTCCTGAAATTCGAATTAGAGCTCCCGGTTAGGAATCCAAATGCTTTAACACTCAGCCACCATGCTCCAAATCTAATGGGCACTTGAAATTAGCTGGGGAAAGTAAATGCTGTAGGTCATTGTGCTGACCACATGACACCCTCATGAAATATTAGCCAAAGAAACATGATCTTTACATCAGCTGCTCTATAAATTGCAAGGTCTAAGTGGGTGTTTTACTTTTTTTTAAATGTATGTATTTTATATATATATATTTGCATTAACCTATTTTTGCAATAAATGTGTATTTATTAATATATTTATAGCTTGGTATTCCTGGTGGTCACTTTGAGATTAACGGATGTCAGGATCACTTTGTCTGGCAGTCCAGTGCTGCCTGTCCCCAGCGTCCAGACAAGTCAGGGCTTACTGAAGCCAACTTTGGTGACTGCACTGTGACCAATTTTAACACAGGTGAGAAATCAGACTAAAAATAGTTTTTTCTATGCTACTATTAGCTATTGAAGTAAACTGATAGGGAAATCATTTTTTAGTTAAATGTGCTCTAAAAATGTTTGTTAGTACAACTTTTATTATTTTGTTTTATGTTTTGGATGTTCCTTCAGATTTGAAATTATTACATCCTAGCCCAAACATTTCGCAGGATGATGGGGGGGGGGGGGGCCAAGACCATTCGTTATAGAAGGCCTCAACACTGACCCGCAACATCACAACCTGAGGGCAGGTTAGACCAACAGCTTGTTACCACATCCTACAGACCTGTGACATGGCAACAAGCTATTGGTCTAAACTGCCCACAGGTTGAGATGTTGCTGGTCAGTGTTCAGGCCTTTTATGACGATTGGTCTCAGATCAACACCCTTGACCGGGGAAAAAGGAATCCATACTTTCTCCTTATGGCATGGATCCATCAGTGTCAAGGCCACAAGGCAAAGAAGAGCAGAGAAAAAGCAAAGAAATAAAAAAGCCAAAAAAAAATTAACAACAAACTCAAAAGCAAGTGCAGACAATAAAGCAATAGAGAACCTTCCTGGCCATGCCTTGAAAAGTATTTAGCTTTTTAAAAAGTACAAACTGGACTGAGTAGGCCTCAGCCCCATAAGAAACAAATAGGGAGAGGAATTCTGATAGGAAATTATGTTTTTTTAAAACCTGGTCTCTGTGTTGTCAGAATCCCATCATACATTGGTGAAACTTGCTTTTTTTTTTTTTCTATAATTACTTCAACATTTTCTCTCGTTATAATAATAATAATTTTCTATTCTTGTGCTGTTATTATTGATTTAATATTTATTATTTTATTAAAAGCTTCCAATTGGTATTTAAATAGCTGCATTAAATATATTGTTAATGTATTTTTCAGAAACATTTAATCTAGACAATGTAATGTGGTAGTAAAAATAATTGACTACATTTAATTTGATTTAATAAAAATAACCTTATGTTTGTATATTTGCAGGCTACAAATTTGACCTCAGTTCACTAAAAAGGCCGAGTGGCTACACGACATACGACAGAGATGGGCATGAGTTCACTCTAAATGTCTGCGGCTGGGTGGACAAGTCCACTGGATGTGTCAATGGGACAGGTGAGTAGCCATATTTTGTTTCATCCCCCTACACTAGAGCGATCTGTTGACCTTGACCTATTCCCCTCTGTTTTGTGGCATCCTAAGTTTGATCAAAAGTAATACCTGACTATTCCTTGATAACTTCTTTCAGTTTCTTGCATGACGCCTTTTCTTTTACTGCTCCTGCAGTCCTGAGCTTTAGGACGCGGCCTTTTGAATTGCGGGGATCAATTAAACTTCACTAGCAATGCCCCTCTTCTCAATTTTATTTTTACAATAACAACTATTACTATTAATTACATCAATATATCAACATTTGTTATACAACATGGATGAGAACAAAAATCTAACTTAATAGGGACCAGTGGGTTAATTAAAGTGATCTACTAAATGTGTTAACCCTGGAAGTCCTACATCTTTAAAAAACCTTTGACAAAGCCATCACTGATAATAATATGCTAAAAGTAAATTGCGGGGCACCTGCCATGGGTGGGGTCCAGTTTGGAGCAGTTGGTCGCATCTGCCTATGACCAGCCTTGTAAGTGTTTCATACTTCTAAGGTAAATGTTACATACGACAAACATTTACTCTCAATCAATGTGGAAAGATGTACAGGCTTATGTACTCTACTATTTCATCATTGACTTGACAAGATGCCTCTTATAATATTAAAGTTTCACCTACGCTTTTGAATGGTGAGGCACTTTAAAAACCTTTCTCTAAAAAGTCAATAAAGATTGATTTCTATTGTAATTTAAAAAAAACAACACCTTTTTTTTCATTTTGATTTCTTCTAGTCAAAAATGCAACATTTAAATTTAATTAAAAATTGTTGTTTTAAATTTTAATTGCTTAGTTTGTTTATCTTATATAATAAAGACAAATAAGTATTTTTTTTTTACCAAATACTGAAGATGTATTAAAATTTGGTTTTCAAATACCGAAGATTTATTTAATCACTAAAGCTCTTAACAGTAAAAAAAAACAACAATGTTTTTCTTTACCAAAAAAAAATTAAAAAAATAATTGTCTGATTAATATACAATTGAAAGCTATTTTCTTGTTGTGTGTTCATTATTATTTGCAAATTTTTACTGTCCAGGTGCCTGCCAGGTATCTCAGGTTGGCCTCAAAACTTACGTCAACACTGGCAAGGCCAATGCCAGGCCAATCTACAAGGATGGTGTCATAGTCCTGGAGTATAAGGAGGGTGAACTGTGCAACAGCAAGAAGGTTCCAAAGGAGACGTACATCAACTTTATCTGTGACCAGGACGCTGGCACTGGTGTTCCAGTCTACATTGATAGGTCAGACGACTGTATCTACTATTTCCATTGGGAGACACAGCTGGTCTGTGAGAAAGAAGTATGTCATTTAGTTTTGTATGTGTCATTGCTAGGATCATATTATATCTTAAATGTTTATGTGTTATATCTGGTGACTTTGTAATTGGACCATCAAGTTTGAATGCTCATTTTTGGTTTTCTTGGTTAGATTTAATTTTTACTCTCTATCTTCAAAAATGTGTTCTTTTGATTGTAACCAGAAGAACAATTAACAAAAGTTTAAAAAATATATTGCATTAAAATAGACACATAATTTGTTAGAGGAATTAGAAAGCTAAAAATAATTAGCAAATGCAATCAGGCAAAATCTCAGAACAAAGAGTAAAATCTGCCCTCATTATTCCTTTGTCTTCAAGGTTTTTTTTCTGTGGCTTTTCACATAGAATTCTAGTGAAACATGATGATCAAACTCTGTTTAGTGTTTATATTTCTACTGAAAAAATCATATTAAACTTTGCAAAGTGCATAGAAGCCCTGTGAAACATTCTAATCAAACTATGCTTTTACCATAGGAATCTAGTGACACATTTGGACAAAACTTAAAATTGCTCATAAAAGTCTAGAGTGTCATTCTAATCAAACTACACTTTTCACATAGAAACCTAGTAAAACTTTCTGATCAAACTTTGCTAAGTCCATAGGAGTCTCAAGTGAAACACCCTTGACCGGGGAAAAAGGAATCCATACTTTCACATAGGAGTCTAGTGAAAATTCTAATCAAACTTTGTATAGTTCATAGGAGTCTAGTGGAACATTTAAATCAAACTAAGCGTTTCAAGTAGAATGCTAGTAAAACATTCTGATTAAATTTTTTTAATGTATATGTTTCTAGTGAAAAATATGAAATATCAAACTTTGGTAACTGCATAGGAGTTTATTGAAACATTCTGATCAATTATTGTAGATTGCATGCATTAGAGTCTAGTAAAATAATTAAAACACAGCAAAGTCTAATATAAATATTTCATAAGACTCCTATGTACTATACAATGTTTTAGTTGAATTTTCACCAGCAAATACACAGTAAGCAAAGTTTGATCAGAAAGTTTCACTAGACTCCTTTGTGAAAATCACAGTCTTTTTTTTTAGAATGTTTCACTTGATGTTGAGCAATTTAAAGTTTGGTTACAATTTATTATAAGACTCCTATGATCTTTGGATATTTTCCTTTTATGATTATTACTTCATTAAAATCTTTGATCAGTCTGATAATTGGGATGTTTAATAAAAAAAGCATACAACAAAAATGCTGAGACAAAAAATGTCTTTGAATGTTGGCAGGTAAAGTGTGAAGCTGTTACTGACGCTGACGTCACTCTGGACTTCTCCCCCCTCATTCTGAAATCTGGCCAGTACAGCGTGCTTCCCTCTGACTCTGGTAGCAACCATTCCCCTGGCACGATTTTTATTAACTTGTGCCGACCTCTGAACCCTTTGTATGGGACACTGTGTTCCCCTGGCTCAGCAGCCTGTCTTGTTAGAGCCGAAGGAACCACTTTGGTAAGTTAAAATCAATACTTAAAGGACAAATAACACATCAAAAGTGCAGAAGTGATAGGTCTTAATGAGATTTACTTTGAGAACCTCTCATCTAACACTGCAACAGTAAACTTTTATGTCTTTTTTAATCCTCAAGTATTTTTGCTTAGAGGGTACGCTGGATATAAACAACCGTAAGCGCAGTGGCTTAGTGGTAAAGTGCTTGGCTTCTAAGAGAGGTCTCTGATTTGAATCCTGGTGAAGACTGGGATGTTGAATTTCTGGATCGTTGGGAACCTCTGAGTCCACCCCAGCTTAAATGAGTACCTGACATTTGTTAGGGAAAAGTAAAGGAGGTTGGTCATTGTGCTTGTTAACCATGAGCCACAGAAACAGATGATCTATACATCATTTGTCCAGTAGATTGCAAGGTCTGAAAAGGCAACAAAGTTTACTTTCCCTGGCACATCAAAAAGTAAGACATTTAACTCTAGGGTATTTTTGTTCCCTCATCCTAGCATCTGTCTGACTGAGAGGTCAATGAAGAGTCCATTTTACATTGCTTGTTTTTGTAAGAAGTCCTTTTAATAGGCCCAAAGTCTGAGGCAGCTTTACCTCGACTCTCGAAAAGAGAACAACCACATTGGCTTGTGACTTAGAATGAGTGCCACCATTGATTTATTTGTTTCATGAGGTAATAAGTTCATGACTGAAGAAGATTGGATTATATTGAATAGAATTTTGTTTTTGGATCACTTTCAATCATTTTGAATATATCCTAGTTATTAAATTTGTTCTTGTAAATAGATCTATTTTTTTTAAATGTGAGTAAGGTTTAATTTTATTTAAACCAAGTCTTATTTAAAGTAAATATATGAATGATATATTTGAAGGCTTTTAAGATTAGTCACAAGATGTAGAAAAATGTATATTATTATTGAATATATCATAAACTTATCATAAACTAATCATAAATTATCAAATTTTAATTTGTGACAGATTTATACACATCTGGATTGTAATGACAGAAACAAAAGACGCAGTATTAGAATGTTGTTGTTTTTCTTGTATTTTTGCAATCAAATTTGTATGTTTTGTAACTCAGAATTTGGGTCGTGTTGACAAGGAGCCTGTGTATGATAAAACCACCAAAGAAGTTAAGCTCACCTACACCAATGGGGACAGTTGCCCAACCAACCCCAGTATCAACATTTCTTCTGTCATCATACTCAAGTGTGGCAACAGTAAACTTATGGTGAGTAAAGTTCTGGGAAAATCTTCCTTTAGTGAAAATGTTTGGAAAAGTGGGACTAAGTTTGACTAAGTATGATGATGGTATTAAGGTTGCTACCCACCAGCAATGCTAGTTTAGTGTGTTTTCATATTTTATGCTAATTAATGAAAAGTGGAATAATACTGCTTTTCAACATGTTAAAATCATTCATTGTTACCTATAGTCTTGAAGCGACTATGGATGATGAGATGAATGGAATAGAATGCCTGGGCATTAGCTGTGGGCGGAATGATGTCACCCACACATCGGTTCATCCCTCTCCATGCAGCTGATGTATCCAAAGGTACAGCAAGTGCCAATACAATTTGGGGTCAGTGGCATCACAGACTCTGCCAGGAGTAGCACTTAGTGCTGTAAACTGCCCAAGGGTCGCCGGCTCCTGATTTTTCCTCAGGGATGACTCCCGAAGCCTTTCCATTGATTGGGTTAAGCTGAAAGTCAGCAAGGGTTAGAATTCTGAGTTTTCCTTCTCCTAGGTGGTTAGCCAGCCATGGCTAATGAGCCCCTCCTGCCCGAAGCTTACTGATTTAGGCATCAGTTAGTCATCTTTGCCCCATCTTCTGTTAGTGAAAACAGTTCTGCCGGACTCAATAGCTGAGGTATCTGTGAATGCCAGAAGTTGGACTGGTTGTCAGAGGCTATTTGAGATGCTTGCCATTAGGAAGCATTTTATAGGAGTGCTTATATCCATTATCACTTGTGGTTATGGCAACCTTGTTCTTATTCCCCTTCCCTTTTCTTGCTGTTCATTAATGTCTGTTTTATCGAACATGATGCAAATACAAATTCTTGCATTGAAATTCTTTGAATCTGTAAACCTAGCTTACTTTTGTATTTTTCTACCCAATCGACGATGGGTACCCATTGGTTCTTAAGCACACTTTCACAAAAGCCACTCTTTCTATTCAAATGTTTTGAAAACCTAGTTATAAAAAAAATTACTAATCTTATGTGATCAATTTAATGATTTTACATGGAGTCATTTTATGATAACTGGCAAATGAAATAATTATAAGAAACAAAATTTTCAAATCTACAATCTAGTTTCAGATGTTTTAATTATTATTTTTTATTTTTGTTTTGATTGTAACAGTTTCATAGAATTTTACTTAATGCTTACATTTTGTGTAGAGTCCAGTGCTAGAGGGGTTGACCTCTGACTGTGAGTACATCTTCATGTGGGAGACTCTCCTTGCATGTCCTGAGTCCAGCCCACAGAAGTTAAGCCAGGACTGCACTTACTACGACAGTCAGATGAGAACCAGATACAACTTGTCACCACTTGCAGGCACATATTCAGTAAGCAACCGACTGTTTATATAGGCCTAAGATGAGATTCTTTTATGTGTGTGTGTGACTTATTTATTGAGTCAATTTTAATATATTATGTTAGTAATGAAAACTTTGTGATTCTATGTTATTTGTGAAAGAAAAAACAAAAAGGGTTGAGAAATGCTGGCTTAGTGACTTCCCTTGCAAGTTGTATATTTTTCTTCAGAAGTGAACATTTATTTTGTCTTAGCCCTAATGTAAAGGATGGCAAGGGGTAAAGTTCAAACCCGGGCTATAGCGATGATAGTGTAGCGCTTTTATTGTTCAAAACAGCCATTCACTTTGAGGGTTTAACTTGCCATATGTATGTGGATTTGGGCATATGGCCAGTGGCACCCATTAACCTTTGGGCCAACTGCCTTAATTGTGGATATATCACACATGTTCATAAACACTGTAAAAAGAACTTTACACATTATGCTCAATTTTCAAGTGTTATACTTTACTTTTTTGTTTGGTCATATCAAATAATTTCAAAATTATGTTGTAAAATATTGAATTCAAATTAATTAAGGCTGGTGTTGTACATCAAATGTCTTGTACACATTGAGATTTCATATAAACCTACCAGCCAAGCTACTTGTAGAAATACAATATGTTACGTAAACTCAGACATGCATATGTTAAATTTTTTTTACACTATCAGACTTAACATATTACTAAGACAGATGTGAATGAATGCTTATCATGTGGCACAATTTTTGACCAGATGCTTATGCCATTGGCAATTTTAACACTCAGTCCACCCCTGTCCACAGTGGTGTAGCAAGGGATTAGGCTTTCTGCATTTTGACATTTGACATCCTGACATGAGATAATAGTGTAATATTTAATATTTAATGTAAAGACAAATTTCGGACACCCATTTTGGGGATTTTCAGCTTTGGACCTCCCCTCCCTTCCTGCCTGTCCAGTATGAATATTGAAGATCATGGTGGCTTTGTAACTTTTTATCTGATCGGCACATTTTTCTATCGCTGTCTACAACAGTGTAGTTGTTTAAATAATTTGAGGCTTTCTTTGAGACAAAATGTCTAAATATTAGTATACATTCGAAAATGTTCTTGTTTAATTTAATTATCTAATAGGTATCAGCTTCTGCACCATCACTGGGGCGGTTCAAACTCAATCCATGTGCTCACTTGGATGAGAAGGGAGAGACTGGAGGAGCATCGTGCATCAACTCTGCAGTCTGCTTGATTGGCTCCTCCAGTCAGTCTGGCTCGTATGGTGACGCAGGCCAAGGAAAGTTCCAGAAGGACACAGCTTATCTCACGCTTAAATTTTCCCAGGGAAGGCTCTGCAACTCTGGTAGGTTTGTAAAATGGTAGACTTTTTAACTTGAGGCACAACTTTTATATGTGTGGTTGAGCTTAGTATCTGATTATGAAATAAAATGTATTCATTTATCTTCATCAGTCCCTGACTAGGGTTGTAGGAATGCTGTGACGGCTGGCATGAACAAATTCCTCCACTCTTCTTGGTCAGCAGCTGTCCTTAACAGAATATTAAGAGAGGACAGTACAATCTTTCCTTTTGTCCAACCAGTTTTTCTTTGTGCGACCCTTTCTTCTTGCTTCCTCGACTGAACCTTGACCCTTTCTTCTTGCTTCCTCGACTGTACCTTGACCCTTTCTTCTTGCTTCCTCGACTGAACCTTGACCCTTTCTTCTTGCTTCCTCGACTGTACTTTGACCCTTTCTTCTTGCTTCCTCGACCGTACCTTGACCCTTTCTTCTTGCTTCCTCGACTGTACCTTGAAAGATAATTTTTGACAGTGAGTCGTGCCTTACAATAAGTTCAGTTTTGTCTCTGTACAGAATTGAGGAGTTACTTGCCAGCCAGATCATTGACTTCAGTACAAACTCATTAATTAGCTACTTCTTACATTGCTTGCCTCTAAAAAGAAGTTACTTAACTCAAAATAAATAATGGTCTGACCAGCATTTAACAAGAATATAAAGTTTCCTACATAGCCAGCATGACAAATATGCCACACTTCCTCTCCTTACAGTTGGCAGGTTATTTTTAGAAAAGGTTGGAAGGAGAAACATTCTCAACTGCTGCAAAATTAATGTGGGTTTACATAGTTATGTGACACATTGCACTAATCCTTAATCTTCAGATTCAAAGACATTGCCATTATTATTATTATTATAACTTTGGTTATGTATCCTTGCTGTCAAGCATTCAGGATTATGTCCTTTTTCTGGCCAAATTTTGATGCCCGTTGCCAACACTGTGGAGAGTCGGTGGAAACAGTGACGCATCTCTTGCAAGAGTGTCCACAGCTCCGTGAGCTGTGCGGAGCTGTGGGGTAGTTTGTCTGCAGAGTCACTTGACCTGTACGGGAGCTTAAAGGCACTACGCCTAACAGCAGAGTTTCTTGCCAAGGCTCTACTGGAGGACTGATCCTTCCAGTTTTGCCACCAATCGGAGTTCATCTCAGGTTTATGTCCAGGTCATAACTATCTTTTAAAAGAAAGAATGTGCTACAGTGGAAATAGAAGTACAATTAATGCTCTGTATACAATATAGACAGTATAACAATGTATTAAGACTCAAGTCATCTGTTTCTGTGGCCTATGGTTAACGAGGGTGTCTTGTGGCCAGCACAACCTTTACTTTTTCCAACTAATGTCAGGTACCAAAAAAAAATTCCCAGTCTTCACCATGATTTTGACCTGGGACCCAGGGTTCTAAAGTCAAGTGCTTTACCGCTCAGCCACCGCAGATGGCCTTTACATCATCTGCCCTATAGTCAAGGTCTGAAAGGGGAACTTTTCTTTTTAAGCCTCAAATAGCAAACATTGTGGACTTATTGGTCATCTACTACATCCCAAACTAGTCACTTAGTCTTCACTGCTTTTTGCCACTTGATAAACAGAGCCAGAGAGAGGGGCCAGTCTTCCTTCTCCTCCTAAAAAAATAATTCTATTACTCAAAACACAATCTCATGTTATAGTATGAAGTGACTTGGTGTATTCTCTGTATTCTCATGTCTGTAGGCACAAGCAAAGCTCAGTCCATCATCTACTTCAAGTGTAACAGAAATGCAGGCAAAGGGCAGCCAGAGCTGATGGGTAAGGTAAGTAAACATTTCTTCAAGAATGGAAATAATATAATAAGGATGTGCCCCTTTTAGACAAGGGCATTGCTTCACATTGGATTCACTGGAGTGATGGTAAGGGTGGCTGCCTGGTCGTTTGGACTTCTCGATGGTCTCTGGTTCGTACTCTGCCCGCTGCAATCCCCCGTCATCCTGCATAAGGTTTTGACTAGGAAGTAAATAATCTTCAACGAACATCCAAAATAAGTCAAACATTTTATATTTCACAGGTTTTTAATTAATTTTTTTTTGCTAAATATAAAATTGTATGAAAAACAAAGGGAATCATAAATTTATATGAAGTTTCATGTCTACTCAGGAAGATGATTGTCAGGTGACCTTTCTGTGGCAGACTGACCTTGTATGTCCAGTGGATAAAATGGACTGTCTTATAACCTATCAAGGATTACTTTTTGATTTCTCTTTTCTATCTCGAGAGTCAAATAGTTGGAACTTCACAGATGAACAGAAAAATGTGTAAGTGTGGTGACCTGTTTTGTTTAATAAAAGAATATTATTTAAGCTAGTTGCAAATAAAGCTTTGTTAATTGCAATTATGTATGTTGATACTAATTACATAAGATCATTTAGATAATTACATAAGATCATTTAGATATTAAATGTACTCACAACAGTTATTGGTTGAATCTTTGCCATGGGGTCCAAGGTGAGGCTCTAGCTGTTGGATGCCAGAAGAATGCAGCAGTATGTCGACGCATGTCAGATAACAAAATTCAGATGTTGGGCAAATTACAAACTCAGCAGATGGAAGGTGAATATATTTTGACCAACCTGTTCAGTGATCCTTATCCTCAATTTAACCATGGCCAATAAAAATGCATGAAGTCTGTTTCTTGTAAAATGCATAGCCTAAGTTCCAAAAGTCCCAAGTTTCAAACACTACACAGGAGGCTTGGACTTTTACTTCATATTTTGAGCATACACTATCTCTGCCTCTGAACTTATTTCTAGCCTTCAGCACCTCTAGATCTTTTTTATTTTTTTTTTTTTGCATTACACATTTTTGTTGGGTGAGAGGAAATTTTTTAGGCATCCTAAATGACATTTTAGAATTTGTAAATGTTAATTAAAAATTTGTACTAAATTGTTACCTAATGACATTTTAAAAATGATTTACCTGATTTTAGAATCTGTTCATAACAGAATACTGTCAAATTTTCTTTCTACAGTCATTTCTGGCAATAAAACATCTATTATTATCAAGTACAGTTATGGTGATGCGGATGTCTGCTCAGCTGGGGGCAGGCGACGTAGCGACATCGCACCAAAGGTTTCTGTAAACTTGACATGTGGCAGCACAATAGGAACACCAGCGTTGGCTGGTTATAAGTAATACCTTAATATCATGTCTTGTTTTTTTACTAAGTAGTTATCTTTGTTGCTCATTCATTGTTATAGTTTACGGTCAAGATTTTTTGTGTAAAATTTAAAGCAATTGCTAAATTCTAGTCAATGGTTAGGGTTTAGCAAACTTTTCTCAGATGTGCAGCATGAATAAGATTTTAAAAAAAAAATTAATGTCAAAAGTCAAAATATTTTTTTGATAATATTCTTTTTTTTTAAAGTGCTGTTAAAAAAACAACATTTACTTTTGATCTGAAAATAGTTATAAAGCATAAGTTTAGATCAACTATTGATTTTGTTACAGTAGATATATTATTCATAATATCAAGAAATTATTTGTAATATTTTATTTGCAATTTTTAAACCTCACAGTTCTGAAGACTGCACTTTCAATGTTGGTTGGAAAACAAGGCTTGCTTGTCCTGTTAGTCAGTAAGTTAGAATACAGTTATTCATGTGCTGTTTAACCTTTAAAAACTAGAAGCTTTAGAAGTTAAATAAATTATTACTTACCTGTTTTATGTTAATAAAATTAAAGTTCCCCTTTCCAAACTTGCAATTAGGGCAAATATAGTAAAGTTTCTATAGTTATAGTTTCTGTTGCCCAGCGCAACGACCAGCCATCTTTACGTTCCCCCAACTAATGTAAGGTATCTTTTAGAGCTTGGTGGACTCAGAGGCACCCTAAAGCCGAGCTCTTTACCACTCAGCCTTCTTTATGTTAAAAAAATAAATTATAGCTTTTATAAAGCACTACTTGTACGCTTATAGCATGCTTAGAGCGCTATGGTCCAATCTCATTTGTGGACCAGTTGGGGTATCTTGGAGAAGGTTTTCCGTGCTGCCTTTTGGCACTCAGTGAACACAACTCTGCTCGTATCAGGTGTCAAACCTTGAGCCCAATTCATATAGTCAAGCCAAGTTCAAGCATACTTAGCCTCTGGACCATGCTTGTTAATAGCTTATGCCATATATACTGTACACTTTCTTATCCCTAATCCATAGGAGAACAAATTTTATTCTTTCTAATGTTTAATCTTTTCAATTAGAGACAAACTTCAAGTGAAGGAAGTGAGAGGCCTTGTCTATGATGTGAGAACTGGTCTAACCATTTCCTTAAAGCCACTGCTGAAACCTACAAAGTAAGTGGAATATTGGAACTGGTATCAAGACCCAAACATTTCAATTTGGCTTTCTTAAGCTGTTAAATTAAATAAGTTCTTTCTTGTAACTGTTTTTTTTTTTTAATTTTTAAAGGACAAAATAATATGTATCAAAGGTTCAACAGTATTTCTCTTTGGTTTTCTTAAACTGTTGAATTAATTAAGCTCATTCTTGTAACATTTTTTATTTTTATTTTAAAGGACAAAATAAAATGTATCAATGGTTGGAAAAAGATTTCATAGTTCTTACTCATTTCATTTTGAAAATATTTAGAGATAGTGATTTTTGTAGGTATAGATGCTCTAGTACAGGGGTTCTCAACCTGTGGGTTGTAACCCCCTTGGCGGGTCAATTGACGATTTGCCAGGGGTCGCCTAAGACCATCGAAAATATGGATTGTTTTTGTCTACTCTTCTATTGTGTGTGTTGTTTGGGGGGGGGGGGGGGCAGCAGAGTGGGGGAATAAAAAAAGGGTCGACGAGTTTAAAAGGTTGAGAACCGCTGCTCTAGTATGTCTGGCTTAGTTGTCTTGGCCTTTACAATTACTTTCACCTCTTTGGGTAAAGTGTGTAAGTACTTGAATTTATTTTAAATAGAGAATAATTTAACCAGTTTATTGTGCTTAGAGTCTGATTAAAGAAATTCTTGATGAGACTGCAGTATGTCATATGTCGAATTGTAATGTTAATTTGACTCAAATCTGCAGTCAGTACACCGTGGGTGTTGATAATAGCCAGTATGTCATCAATCTTGGGGCTCCAGTCCATATGGCCAACACAGCCTCAACTCAGTGTGCCGGAGCTGCTGTTTGTCTCAGATCTGAAACTGGAGGCTACAAGAATCTTGGGCGTTACAGCAGCAAGGCTTACTATATGGAAGGTAGTGTACTTGAATATTTTTTTATTCTCTACATAAAAGCAAGAATGATAAGAGCTTAGAGTCTACTTGTGTACAAAAATGGATATAAAGTGATGTGTATTCTCTTAGCTAAAGTATTTAGTTTATATTTAAACATTGTAAGTATGGACTATGTTTAAGTGCCCAGCTATTGTTTATTACACTGACTTTGTCTGTGCTAGATGGGATAAAATATTCAGGTTACAGCTTGGTCTGCATAGCTTTAAGTAAACTCTGCACTCTTCTGTAATATGTAAGACAACGCCTTGGTGTGCTATTCAATTCTTATCTTACTTGTTGGAAAAATAAATTGACAATTCTCTCTTTATCTATGAGAATTCTTTACTCTAGATAAGAATTGTTACTAAACACATTTTCATTTTGAAGTGAACTAAATGTATATGACTTTCCAATAGAAGTTAAAAACTAATAGAAAGTCAAGTAAGATCAAATTGTGCAGTACAAATGTATAACAATCCAAATTAAAACAGAAACACTTAGACTTTTGTTACAGTTGAATAGTTTAGTATTCAATGGTGACAGGTGAGAGCGGCCTACTAAAAGAATGAATATTTATTACATGCAAAGTAAATAAAAATAAATTATGGCTTTTATATAGCCCTACTTTCATGCTTATAGCATGCTCAGACAGCTATGGTCCAATCACATTTGTGGACCAGTGGGGGGAGGGGGTATCTAGGAGTAGGTTTTCCGTGCTGCCTTAAGGCACTCAGTAAACACAACTCTGCCCGAGTCGGGTGTCGAACCTCGAGCCCCCTTCTTAGGTAGCCAAGCTGTACAAGTGTACTTAGCCTCTCGACCACGCTTCCCACTAGTATGAAATATATATATATATTGTTACGATCTTCTCAATCAGGCCTTCTGCAAACACTACTTAACAACACAACACAGCACATCTAACACAAGAACTTGACAACAAGAGCTTCAAGTAATAAATACATCGACAGCCAATTCAACACAATTGGCTACATCAAATTCAAATGCTTTCTTGAACTTAACAGAACTGCCTAACTTAACATTACTAGTCTCTCTAGCTCGTACAGCTACATTTTTGAGGACTCAAAGGTACCACAAGTCCTTACTGCCTTGCTGTCCTGGACTCAACTGTCCTTGTAAACACACTGTCTCTCGACCGTTAAGGCTCTTGATCACATGACCACAACACAGGTCATACTTGCGGTTATTAGCAGTACTGTCCCTTGTCTATCGACAGCCATTGACCCGTTGACCTGTGTGATTGGCCCGAGTCGTGTGTATCTTTAGGCCGCACACACATTAACCCTTTCAGTCCGCCACTGGAGTTACAACAATATATATATATATAGACAAAATGTGAAATGGTTTGCACACCCTATGATACCTGGCCATCATTGTATGTCAAAGCACTATAGAGGGAGCAAAACAAAATCCTCTGTAGAAAAGATGGTCCTACAGTGTAAAGTTATGCACCAACCTGTTTTTTAACATACTAATAAGAATGGCTTAGGATCCGGAGGAGTTGAGCACTTAGGTTGCCAGCATCACCAAAGCACTCCCATGGCAAAATGTTGTAAATATAAATGTCAGATTCAAGACTGAACTTATTGTTTCCACAGATGAGCACTTGGAAATTGTGTTTACCTCACAAGAGAAATGTCAAGGCAGTCAGTCGCACCTCAACATTACTTCCATCTTCAGTTTTCATTGCGCTGATGTCCCGGCAGAATCTGTGAGTCCAAATTGTGCATGTAGATGTCATACCTATATGAACCTCCTCATGTATAAAAATAGGTGTAGCTTATTTGCTTTAAACATATTGTTACCACCTTCATTTCAGTCCAAACCAGAGTTTCTCTACAAGACTTCAGACTGTGCCTATATGTTTGATTGGGATACCAACTTGGTCTGTTTCTCATTAGATGTGTAAGTAAAAGATTCACCCTTCTAGACATAATGTCCCAAGTATTGTTTCATCTTTTTCTGTGGCATTTAGCTATGAGGTTAAGGTGGGCAGCTTAATAGTCAAGTGCCTAAGCTCTCCTCAACATAACTTTAATTTTAGCACAAACTTAAAAACTGAACAGGAAAAAAAAAAAGAACTTTTGTCTAATTAAAAGTGTCTATTACAAGTTGTCAAAAAAGTATTCTTACATCCTTTAACCACTAGTAAGGATTTCTCTCAAAGACCAGCAATTAAAGATTGATTATTTGCTGACTTTTCTGAGGTGAAGCCCTGGTAAGCTCTTCGTGTTCCAACTATTGCTAGGATGGAAGCATCCTCTTTGGAAAGACAGCTCCCATTACATGCATTTTAACTCTATGCTTTGGCAGCCCACTGGAGATTGTGTCATGTCAACTTTAAGTAGGATTTCCATTAGGATGCTAACAATAACAGCCTTGACCTCCGGGTGATCCACTCACCTCCCCCCTTTAGTGTTTGAGAAGTAGGTCACATTTTGAACTCTTATTAAACCCTTATCCTCATTAAAAAATTTAAAAAAGTACCCCACTTGCTTCAAAACCAAATTCCACAATAAATCTACACTTAAAATTGGCAAATGATTTGAATTGTTGTAACAATCTATTCTTGACTCAGATCTCTACTCGATGGCAGCACAAACTCAGCAGCTGGTGGACCCAGCGCCAACAGAGTGGCCATTGGAGTATCTATTTTTCTTTTTATTGCCCTGGTCTGTATATTTGTGCTGATTTTCTACAAACCAGAAAGAAGGTTAGTCCAAATATTATTCAATTTGTTTATCATATGGTTAATATAATTTTACTTCAAGTGTATATAAATTATTATTTTGTTACTTCAATATGAACTCAATTTGAAAATGTGTATTGTAACATAGTGTTGAAATAGAATGTAACTAGAATCCAAGCTTTAAAATGTATATAGGGGTATTAATTTATACATGAGGGGTAAATGCATGCATATATAATATCCCTTTTTAAAAAAAAACACATTTGAATCTTTTGGTCCTACCTAAAGGGTAGGATTTAAAAAATCCATTCACATGATATATTCTTGTTCAGGTCTTTCTATAGAAAGTTTTTAAAACGTACAAGTTACATTCATCTTTCTTAACCCATCTTACAGCATTAGGAGCTAACTAATTAAACCAGTATATCTTCTTCCTCGTTCTCATTTTTATGTTGGAGTGTTCAGATGACTAGACCAATATATGAGATAAACTGCGCAGTGGTTTCCAAATGAGGGAGCTCTCCATATAGTTTTCTTGCTATTGGGGTGCTTTGGGGCCAGTGTCCTGTAATGGCCTCTTGGTAAAGAGAGCAGTTTTGGAGGACATGGTCAGTATTCTCAGATGACATTCCACATGGGCAGATTTCACTGGTTCCAATTTTGAGCTTCCGGTACATATGTTATCTCATTCTGTTGTGTCCGGTCCTGAGTCAAAAGATTAAACGTTGATCTTGTCGGGATAGCTTATAATATACATCATCTTTCTAGTGATTCGGATGAAAGCTTGTCCATTTCTCATTTATTTTATTTACTATTAGTTTCTTCATTTCTTCTGGATAGTATATATGTTAATTTTCTAATATTAAATACTCTTTTTTTGTTTAAAGTGAAAGCTTCTTACCATTGTGATTATCTTTTTTTGTTTAAATTCCAGAGCCAAGGTGGCATCGAAATTGAAGAGAGTTTTATTGTGCAGAAAAACAGAAAACACACCCATTGTATATTCTCGGGTAAATATCTGCATGCAAAATTATAAGTTTAGAGACTTTTGGAAGTTGTTATGGTATGATTAGAAATTTATTATTTGTTTCGGAAACAAGGGAAGTTTTGACTTAGAGACAATGACATGACTAGTAAAAACAAGATTAGGTTTTAGACCAGTGATTCCCAAAATGGTCTATATAGACGCCGAGGGGTCTACGAAGAATTCCAAGGGGTCTACGAAAGTGAAAAATAAATTGGGGGTATATGAGATATCCACGAGGGTCTATGATAATAGATTTCATATTACATCCTATTAATGTACCTTAGTTAATCCTTTAAATATGTATCCTGCTATTGAAACGAAAAATTTTTGCATTTAATTTCAATATTTATTTCAATAACTTAATTTTGTCTCCATGTAACTAATGTTTAACAAAAAGAATGTAGACTGTACAGCGTTGATTGTTTAAAATTGGGATTCATTCTTTCCTTGTCAAACAAGCAGTCACCTAAGTGCCTTTTTGTGACGATATGAAGCCAATTATCTTGGATGATCATGTGGGACAATGCCACCCTGTTAACATAGATAAAGGTTTGAAAAACTTTTGAACACTCAATGATAAAGTTCAGAATAGTCCCACAAAATCTCTCTTTGACATCGTAGGGGGAAGTTTATGAGGCGTCTTACAATATCTCTTTACTTATAGCTAAATACAGAAAACACTATAGGTAAAATAAAGATTTTATAAGTCGTGGTAGTTTTAAAAACTGTTTTGCACAAACCTACATCAGATATTATTAAAAGAATTTCTTAAAGCAACAATACAATTCAAGGGCACATCAGAGGCATGAGTTATAAAATTAAAAGCTTCTTATGTAATTCTTGCAAACCACATACATACAGTTTTAGATCAGGCTCTGACAAAATGTAGTGCTGTGTGCTGCAAATTGCCTAAGGGTCGCCGGCTGCTTATTTTTAATAGGGTTTACCAACGAAACTTTTCCCGTGTTTAGGTATAGCTGCAAGGCAGCAGAGGTTTGAATTCAGTTTTCCTTCTACTAGCTGGGCTGCAAGCTCGAAGTTTACCGGTTTAGGCCCCAGTTACTCAGTTGCGAAAACTTTTACAATGATACATAAGGCAAATTAATTAATTGAGTAATGAATCTTTAATGTTTGATGACTACATCATAAAACAACAAATTCCTAAAAAAAAAAAAAAAAATCAACCAATTCTTGTGTGTCTGGTGATTCCAGTAATAAATAAATATTAATTGTTATTTTAATTGGTTTAAATTTGAATCTTCTGAACAAAAAACAAAAATCTCTGTAACTTTCAATGTGGCTTTAAATTACATTTTCATGTTTCCATTAACTAGAATGTTAGAAATTATTTTTAAAAAATGAAGTTGATGAATTTGCAACAATGTAATATAAGTTAAGCTGGGGGTCTACAGAAAACAGCAAGGGGTCTACGAGACAAAAAAAGTTTGGGAACCACTGTCTTAGACAGAATGAAATATCAAACAACATAAACAGACTACTTCGAGATAGAGTTAGCTGACATTTGACAGTTCCCTTCATTGCTGTTAAACTTTTTCGACATTCAGTATCAGCATTGACCAACTTATATTAATTGTTCGGCCCTTTGCCGGTGTTATTGGATTACACAGTGTTATTGGATTACACGGTGTTATTGGATTACACGTATTGTGTTGTGTGTTACCCCATTTGGTTTATTTGCATTAGACACTCTGGAAGTGTTAAACAGATTGAACTCCTCCATTAACAGAACACATTTGTTTGCTTTTGCAGTTAAACCAAATAGATCAAGATGATGATCCATTCAACCCATTTTCTGAACCAGATGAAGAATCGGAGATGCATAACAGCCAGCTTCCATCCAAGGTCGGTGTCTTCCATGACGACAGTGATGATGATATATTGCTTTAGGCAATGTTCAAGCCCTCTGTGTGTCGAATCGTGCTAAAAGCCGCTGGTTGTTTTTTTGTACAGTCATGCTCTGATTATTATTAGTCCCCATGAGACAACTTTCTGGGATAAGATTTTGGGGGGGTCAAGGTCATTCCAATTCTTACATTTTTTTGGGGCTGCTTGATTTGTACTATGTGAAGATGTGTCATTGAATTGATTTTCAACATACATGAAACATGAAATGATTTGCTACATATGTGAGACCTGAATTGCTTGGCTACATATTTAAGAACTGAATTGATTTCCTTACATACACAAGACTTGAATTGATATCTTACATAAGTGAAACCAGAAAGTGTTAAGGCATTAACTGGTTGAATAAGATAAGTCTAATTTTGTTTTTTTAAGTCCAATTGTGTTTTTTTTTTATATTACGCTCCTTACTAAAACATGTTTAAAAGAACATTTTAGAATTAAGCATTGAAAGTATTATTTTTTTTAACCACATTTAATATTTTGGGAATATGAAGAAAAAAATGTGTCGAAGGAGAATCAGAAATGAATGGTTACATTAGGTTGGTATGTTGGTCTAAGTTTGGTCTAAGTTTAACATTTTACGTTATGATAAGCTTTCCCCAAAACATTTTGAAATGACTGGGAACCAAAATGGACAGAAATGTAATGAGCTGAACAATCTCTTCACATTGGGATTTAAATTTAGATTTTAAAAAATTCTTGATTGTTATATTGGTTCATGTGGCGATGTACAAGAAATGTCAATAACTTTGGTATCTCAGACAGATGACACTGCTTTAGGTTTTAGGATTCCCAATCAGCACTTACTTTGGGCATTTAAAATGGTGATTTTATCTTTTAAAATATATATATATATATATATATATATATATATATATATATATATATATATATATATATATATATATATATACACATATAAACTGTGTTTCTTTTTAAAAAAAAATTTAAAAAAATGCTATTAAGTTGTAAAAAAAATATCTTGTATATATTGTTTTCATACCTAAAATTTTAGTTCCTATTATAAGAGGCAGAGATGATCAAACTCTGGCCTGAGGACCAAATCGTGTCTGTGTTGCGGGTCTGTCCAGCCCCTTGAAACTTGTGCCCAAAGTGCAGAATGATGTCACTTAGCCTCAGTCCCATTGGACTCAATATTTTGCTGTGATGCGGCCCATGAACCGTGTGTCAGAAATTTAAATTGTCTTGGTACCGAAAAGTTCAGCGGCACTGACAAAAAAGTGTTCAAAGCTGTAAATCTGTCATTGGTCAAAGTTATACAGTCTGTCATTGGTCAAAGTTATAAAGTCTGTTATTGGTCAAAATTATAAAGTCTGTTATTGGTGAACATTACATGAAAGTTTGTTATTTATTACAATAAAGTCTGTCATTGATCTTTACACACTTGAATATGTTTATGTAAGTGTAATTTTGTTTATAAAATCATTGGACTTCAAATATGAACATCTGGTGAACTGAGTTGTGTAAAACATATGACTGATCATAAATGTTTGTTGGTAAAATGTGATGTTAAAGAGATGTAATTAGAAGTCGGGGATGAACTAATGATGTAAATTTTTCTTTATTGATTTTTTGCTGAACCCTGTATCAAAAAAGGTGATGAAATGTCGTCAGTGTCTGTATAAAAATATATATATATATATATATATATATATATATATATATATATATATATAGGTCATTGCCTTTGTCAACACTTGTTGCAATTATCATACACGTATAAATAGATGGGCTTTCATTGGTCAACATTGTTATTTCAATACACATAATACATGTTCCGAATGACATAATATATTGATGTAATAATTGCAATCGCATCGTTTTGATTTGTATTTATAATGTGTATTTATAGTTTCATCTTTTCTGTTTATTGTGCTTTTTGAGATGTGGATTAACTGCCATTGGTTTCGCTTCTCTTTTTATTGACACTCAACCTTTTATTTATTTTTTTTTATTTTTTTTTGCATGCATTTTGTCCTGATATTTAAAGCTCAGAGTAATATAAGCAAAGTGGAATTCCAGGGTCAACACTGGTACCATTCACTTTTTAATTGTATGAGTTGGAAAACTTATGTACTATTCTTGTATTCCATTGTTCACATATTTGCTTATATATATATTTTTTTTTTAGCTTTTTTCTTTTTAAAGTTCCAGCTTTGCTTCTATTTTGTTGACAGACTATGACCAAATGGTGTATGTTATATTTCATGTATTGACTTGTATTATGCCGTCTACATTGTGAGCTACTCTCTTATTTAGAAACACATTTAATGTCCGATTCTGCATTCATGAAACATATTTTAAAATGTTCAATTTTAACTCTTTCTTTCCTGATTGACGATGCCAACGTGGATTTGACGCTATTAGACAAAATTGATTTTTGGATTCATAAACTTTAATTTGTGCTGTGTAAAAAGAGCATGCATTCTCCTATAATTTTATAGCAAATAAAACATTTTCTGATAACAAACAAAAAGTTATTAATAAGAACAGGATAGTGAAATACAAATGAGCAAAATGAATAATACTTTGAACGAGAAAAATAATTACAGAGAGAAAGAGTTAACTTGCTCTATCAGTATGTCTTTGATTATTGGTAATTTTAGATTGTAATAATTTTAACTGTTACTATAATACAATGTGACCACAAATATCAAACTGCATCAAAGGCACAACGTTGGAGTGAAACTCATTCTTATATGTCATCAACAATCTCTAATTTTCATTCAAAAAAATGTCCACCTAAAATTTGTCTCAAAATTTTTCCCAAAGTGTCAAGCATCATGTAATGTACAATATACTACAGCGGATATAAAAATATTCAGTAAAGTATTAGGTGAATAATGTCTGACTTGGGTTTTATTTTTTATCTAAGTAAGATCTGGATATATGTATGCAATACATTGTATGTTTTTATTTATTTAAATTTTTTTTTTGACAATTGCTTTGTTATTGTTTTAAATATGCATTGTAATGTTTTTTTTAAATTTTTTTTGATTGGCTCATCATGACAGTAGTATTTGAAGAGAAACTAACAGACAAATCAGAAATGTAACATGGAAAATACTTCTCTATTAGTTCATATATTCATTTGGATTGAGTCTATCCTTTTAGGGTTAAGGTGTTTTCTTCACAGATTCTGGGAATCGAGGTATCGTATCAAGTCTGATTACCTTGGAGTTTTCTAGACTCTGTGAGAAAAGAGGAGGACTTTAAATTAATTCTATCATGGTCAGTATTGTTTTAGGCTGCACATTGTCACAAGAACTAATCTTTTTGGCTGGGTAAGTCCAGGCCTATATATTTTTTTCCATTACTTCATCACAGATACCTTGTGGCAAGAATTGATGATGTTCCTTGCCTATCTGGTGTGGTCGAGAGGCTAAGTGCGCTTGAACTTGGCTTGGCTTGGCTACCTAGAAGGGGGCTCGAGGTTCGACTCGGGCAGAGTTGTGTTTACTGAGCGCCTAAAGGCTGCACGGAAAACCAACTCCTAGATACCCCCTCCCCCCCACTGGTCCACAAATGAGATAGGACCAAAGTGCTCTGAGCATGCTATAAGCCTGAAAGTAGCGCTATATAAAAGCTATAATAATAATAATGTATGTTTTGGCAAGATTTGACCCTACTACCTGGCTGTATGGTAATCTACCATAACACTAACAGTGTGGTTTTGCCTTTTTTTAAAATTTACCCCTTTGAAAATGTTTGCTTCTTTGGAGTAGAATAGTTATAAAATGTACTTATATTACAGACTCTCTTAGGCATTACATACCTTGAGTTTTTCTACATTATTTACTGTGTCTGTAGTGTCATTTTAAGTACTCATTACTATGTCTCTTACTGAGACACTTATTACTGTAGGTTTTGTGTCTTATTGACACTCGTCATCAAATATTCTTAGTATTACCATATTTTATTGCTACATTGTGTTTGTATTCGTTAAGTATAAGTTATAAACAGCGATAATGAAATGATGTGACAAATTGATCTTGATAATTGATCTTTTATTTCTGCATTGTTGTTTATTTGTTAAGTTGGTAAAATCTTCTTAAGGAACTCGCCAACCTGAAATTCTTTTATATATTCCTTTTAATGTGCACACTCCATGGACATCTCTTTTGTTAGCCTCTTATATCTGACATTTCTTCTCTGTACGGACACACGCCTCCCTCCTCTGTCTTGATAGCAGAGGCGTAGCTAGGGAGGGGGAGAATTTGAAAATCCCATGGGCCTCCACTTGAGAGGAGCTCCCAAATGAGTGGGTTTTTTTTACATTAAATATTACGCAAAATGCAGGGTCCCCCCCCCCCCCCAAAGAGGTCAAGCCCCCCGGGCCCCCAAATGATGACGAATTCCTAGCTACGCCACTGCTTGATAGTGCCACCATTGTTCAACTTCTGCTAGCTCATAGTCCAGGACGTCACCGCTTTCCTTTCTCATCAACAAGTTTTAATGATCATTGCTTTTCACACTTCAAACAGTGGCAGCGTAATAGGGGAGGGGGGGCTGACGATGGTGTCTTCATTACCAGTTTGTTAAACGGTTCTATTTACAAAGCTTCTATCAACTCGCTCTGTCTGTATGGTAAAAACATTTTGCACACCTTATTTCTCTAACACCCTATCTCGGATCAAGTTTAAAATTTTGCACAATTATTTCTTTTACCTGACAACACAAGAGTTAATTTTAAAAAGTAACCAATTAATTAATTAACTATTGGTAATTTATTATTTTGTTTGGTATCGTAAACAATGGAAATGTATTGTACTTGACAGATATGGTGATATAAGATGAGGAATCTTGAAGCCCGAGTGAACATTTTTTTTTATGAATTTAAGAAACGATCATGTAAACATTCACCAAGATGCCCCTTCTTCCCTACCCCACAAATGGTCCTGAGACACAATTGGTAAAAAATATGTGTATCCACAGATTTATATGTCTGGGTCAATCAGACGTATAATTACATGACTGACCCAAACTAATTGATATAATTACACTTAAAGTGGCTTTTTTAAAAAGTATTTTTTAAAATGTTTTTCTTGTTATTTCTACTTCAAGACCACATCGCCCCCTCCCCCCCCCCCCAACCCTACACACACACACTGTTAGGCTCTAGCGAAAGATAAAAGGGTTACAACTGTTATACATGTCAGTGCTAATGTGTTTGTTATGCACAATATTATTATGGGGAACTTTGAATGGTGTACACATTACTTTATGTACACCTCCAGTGGATCCAGAACTTTGTAGTGGGGGGGGGGGGGCGATTTTTTCCAAAACCTAACCCTATCGCCAAGTAAACCCTAGCCCTAAGCTTAAACGTGTGTACAGCATTATATATATATATATATATATATATATATATATATATATATATATATATATATATATATATATATATATAAATATATGCGAATAAAAAAAAAGCAGTGTTTCCTTGAAAAGGTAGTATGAAATGCCAATAAAAGATAACGCTTATCGGCACTCAGTGCAAGGTACCGGTGTGATATATCGACAGTAAAGATCATAAACTACTTTCGTTAAGCCGCAGGACGTTGCATTGGAACAAAAGTTTAGTAAAGATTGCCACATGGCCGAATGTGAGACTGCTATATTGATCCTTATGGAAATTTGTTGTGATTACAAGGACTCTTTTTCTCATATAAAAAAAACAACAACACAACAGAAACATACACATCAATAGAATAGACACAACATAAAGAGTTCATTGAGCGATTACACACAGATATCTTGGTCCTTTTCATGTTTCCTGACCAACGAGAGGCGTAGGTCTAGTCTGACCGAGTAAAGAGCGAACGCGCCTGTTCTAGTCTGGATAGATAGAAGTCGCAACCAATGTGTACATGATGCCACAAGACGTAATCACACCCCTTATTTGGAAGGTATATCTGCAGCCTAAAAGATAAAAGCTTGATCGTCTTAATTTTTATTTTCAAGT
Source organism: Biomphalaria pfeifferi (assembly GCA_030265305.1). NCBI lineage: Eukaryota > Metazoa > Mollusca > Gastropoda > Planorbidae > Biomphalaria > Biomphalaria pfeifferi. The sequence continues at coordinate 3,583,238 of JASAOG010000052.1, read as the reverse complement.
TGGAAAGGATGAAAGAAAGTCCGCTAACTCGTTCTATCCCCGTTCCTCATGTGGCAGGGGGGGGGGGGGCATACGCTGAGGTAATTACCCTAGTCGTGCAAGTTCATTAGAGACTAAAACTACGCTAATTTCTAGGTTTTCCTGGCTGAAAAAAAAAAAAAAAAAGGCAACTATTCATATGATATACTCCGTGTCACTCCCCACGTTCTGACACCAGATATTGTCTTTTAACATCTGTGTTGCGCGGTGTGTTCACCGGTTCAATCAATAATGTCACCCAGTGATAAAAAAAAATCTTGACAATCGATAGTGTGCGAACTTCTGAGTACAAGCCGGAACTATCTTATCAGTAGCAAGCAATTTAAAAAAAAAACACTTTTGAAAACAAAGCTTATCTAAGAGAAAGAAGCACTAGCTACTGCAATTTAAATGAAAATTACGAAGTTTATCTCCTTTTTGGCTATATAAAATAAAATAAATTGATTAGTACTAAATGATTTACTAATTGGTTATTTTTTTGATTGATTCGTCTATTGTTAATTGAATAATTATGCAAAAGTTCAACTTGATCCGAGAATGCGAAGTAGGAATCTAAAGTTTCAAAACGAAATAAGTGGACTACATCATAGACATATAAAATATATCCACAACTCTTATTAAGTAGCATTTATTTCCTTTTTTTCAAAATCAAACAAAATAATTAATCACCAACAATTGATTTACACATTAATTTTTTAAAATTGATTCATGTCTTGTCTGATTTAATGAATAATTTTACATAGCTTTAACTTGATCAAAGATTGGGAAATGGGAGAGGAAATATATTCAAACTTTTTACTAGACAGACAGACAGAGCCAGTTGATATAAGCTTTGTAAAAAGTCTTCAATGAGCAAAAGTCATTAAGATACACAAGCAGCCACAAGCGGTCACTTTAAAATAAATAAACCTAAGTCATTTGGATACGCTGTTTGGGTCCCCCCAACTCAAGAAAACATTAAGAAACTGGAACAGACACAAAATATAGCAGTGAGATTCATAACAAACGAATATTCACACTTAACCAGAGTAACACCTTTAGTAAAATCACTAAATTTAGAAAGCCTTCAGGACAGAAGGCTCAAAAGTAAAGTAGCAACTATACATAAAACACTGAACCATAATCTTCAAATACAAAAACAAAATTTAATAAAATACTCTGAAAGACATATGCTAGGACAAATTTGTACAAATACTCCTTCTTCCCTAGTGCTATTAGAGCATGGAATGGGTTGCCTGAGCTATCCAGGAAAACCAGTGACTTGGCAGAATTTAAGTCATTGGTTAATATGCATGACAGAATGTAGGACGCAACTATCTTCTTTTTTGAAGTAACGTCTGTATTATATAAGATAAGATAAGGATACACGCGTAGTAACTGTTGAAAGAAATGCACCTAAGTCATCTGGATAGACAAGCAGTCACTATTAAACATTTAAGATTTAAAACAGAATTTAAAAAAAAAAAAAAAAAAAAGAAAGTCACGAAGTGACTGCCCTTGTCGCCTATCCGGTTAGGGTGATACTTGTGGGTGAAAGGAGGAGGGGGAGTTAGTCCCACCCGAGTTACCAGCCCATGATTGTACCTGTAATGTTACACAACGTCACAACCTGTGTGTATGTATGCGTGTGTGTGTGTGTGTTCGAGTGCCAGAGTGTGTCACCCATCAGTTCGATCGTGACATTATTCTGTGTACTGCACTGGTTCTAAAAAAAGACTAGAAGCCATGACGGGTTTGAGGTAACGGAACTAAAATTGTCTTTCATATTCAATCAACGGATAAACGAAACATTTAGAGTAGTGACCTAATGGAAATAAACATATCCTCCTAGCATACTTAACTTCACAGGTAAGTCAGTAATACAAGTATTTTAATAGTATCATTATTTCTGTTCATTTTGACCTCTGTCTATATGGATTAATTTGTTGATAGTGCTAGATGTGAACATTAGCTACATACGGTACATCTTACCCCCTCCCCCCCCCTCCCCAAACGCGTTAGTTAATAGTAATAATGATTTTGAATTAAACATTTAGTTTTAACCTATCTATATTCTTCTTGGAGGCTTGATGGCTGAGAGGTAAAGTCTTGGCCCTCAAACCGGGAGGTCAGGGTTCAAATATTGGGATTCTTAGAACGCCCCTGACGTTAAGTTGGGTATAGTAAATGCAGTTGGTTATTGTGTTGACATGACATGACGCCCTCGTTGACCGTCGGCCATAGAAAAATATTTTTTTATGTGTCTTTTATAATATTAGTTCCCCCCCCCCCCCATGACAAGGTAGCCTACCCTCTGCACCAGGGCTCAAGAATATGATGGTGCACCCCCCCCCCCCCCTTATCCCTTTCTTTGCAAGACGAAAAAAAAAAAAAACAAATCATTGTGTAAACATAAAAAACACAAAACGCTTCAAATGTATGTACGGCCTATTACATGTTTACAATAAACGACTCTTTTAATAGCCTCTGTGAGACCTTTTTCTAATCTTATCCAATACAGACGTTACTTCAAAAAGATGATTACGTCCTACGCGTCATGCATTTAGTCATGCATATTAACCAATGACTTAAATTCTGCCAAGTCACTGGTTTTCCTGGCTAACTCAGGCAACCCATACCATGCTTTAATAGCGCTTTGGAAGAAGGAGCATTTGTACAAATTTGTCCCAGCATATAAATCTGAGTATTTTATTAGATGTTGTCTTTGTATTTGAAGATTATTATTAGTCATAGACCCTGGTGTAATGGACCCTTCGCCAAGACTTCTAGGTATCCAAAATTATATTTGGCACTGGCAAATAATATCTTGACTTATAAAGGGATCCTAAATGTCAATTAGTCTAATTTCAGCCCTGCATTTGGCGCTAGACTATAATCCTGATATTTTAAATCAATCACTAATGTAGGCCTATATTGTGTATAAAGACCACAGACACTTGATCTACATTGAGTTTCGTTTCCGAATAGTTGAAAAAAAGCAAAATGATGGTATTGATGATACAGTATATCTAGGCCAATATACTAAACTGTAATTTGAAAAAAAAAATCAATGATACAATGGTATAAAATACACATAAAGGCACGGGTTGAGATCGATACGCTTATTGATAATTTACTTTTCTTCGTGTTATGATCAATAAATCAATCGCTGAGACAAATATTTGCAAGCAGCATTTAACACATTTTTGTTTAGTTTAAAATTCTTGCAATAAATTATATATTTTTTTTTATTTAGGATAACATTTGGATAACTTAGATTCTTCCTGCTGCATTTAAATACTGCATGATCATCTATTACTTCCCTACCAAGAGCATGTTGAAGATAATGTATTTATGGGGCGTCACACCACAAAATATTTTTGTTAGTTTCCTTTTGAAATTCCCCGAAGAACTAAGTTTAAAATAGATTTAATATATTCTTAAAGGTTGTCAATGCCGGAAGTGGTAATGGATGTAAGCACTCCACTACCTATAAAATGCTTCCTAATGGCATGCGTCTCAAATAGCCCCTGACAACCAGTCCAACTCCTGGGCTTCACGTGTGTCTCAGAGTGCGGCGGAACTGTTCTCACTAACAGGAGAAGCGGCCAAGGCGAGTAACTGGCGCCTTAACCAGTTAGCTTCGGGCAGGAGGGGCTCGTTAGCCATGGCTGGCTACCCACCTAAGAGAAGAAAAACTCTGAATTCAAACCTCTGTTGCCTTGCAGCTATACCCAATCATGGGAAAGGCTTCGGGAGTCAAACCTGAGGAAAAATCAGGAGCTGGCGACCCTAAGGCAGTTTGCAGCACCCAGTGCTACACCCTGACAGAACCTGCGACGCCGCAGACCCCAAATTGTATCTGCACTGCCGTTCCTTTGGATGCATCAGCTGCGTGAAGAGGGGACAACTAATGTGTGGGCGACATCGTTCCGACCACAGCTGATGCCCAGGCATTCATCTCATTTCCATGAGATGATCCATAGTCGCTTCGTGACTGAAGGAGGCCATGAAAGTGGGGCATAGAAATTAATTTACTATTATTCAAGTTTTAGTTGCCTTCTAGAAAGAAAGGCACCTTACTTGTTCCATATGCTAGGGCTAATTTGTACAAATGCTCTTTCTTTCCTAGTGCTGATAGAGCATAGGTTGCCTGAGTCTGCCAGGAAAACAAATGACTTGGCAGACTAAGATAAGAATGAAAAGATAAAAAAGAAAGAATATAAAGCGATGTGGAGAAGTGTGTGTGTGTGCGCACGTGTGTGTTGGAAGGGACGGTGATATATCGAGCTGTAAAAAAAAAAGAAAAAGATGAAAATGGATTAAAATATTGAAATAGACAACTTTAACAATGTCAACGTCGCTGTATTGGAATTGAAGATTTTTTATTTATACCCATAACTATAAATAGCTTGCTATTTTGGTGTATCCGGTGTACAGTAAAATGGAAAGGTGGATTAGTTTGTAATTTAGAAGTATGATTTTTTTTTCACTTTTCTAGCATTGTAAAATCAAAGTTCTAAGCTTCTTTCGATTGCTGAGCACAAAGTCATTTTTATTATTTTGTTGACGACAGTGATCTTTTGATACAGCGTTGCTCTGAAGTGTATGTGTGTGTTTCCACGTTAACGATGGGAAACGGAAGCGGTTGCTTTTGGCTGACGGGTTTCTGATGAAGCCATAAAATAGATAGATAGATAGATAGATAGATGGATGGATGGATATGGATGGATTGATGGAGGACTTTGTGTAAAAATTGGCCGGACATTTCTATGCAACCCGACCACCAGATTGCAATGCTATATCCTCAAAATCAGTATGCTAAGTTTCATAATGTGATGAAAACTGGGTTTATGTAACATAAAGCAGATTACTTCACGAATTTTTAAAACTATTTGTTATTACTAAATAAGACTTGAAATTGGATCTTTTATAACGTGAAAAAAAAAACATGCTACCATACAGGCCTATATTAACATAACTATGTACTTGATATTCACATAAAAGGCTCTTTAAGATCCCCGATCAACGAACTATTCGCTGCCACATCGTTTATGACTGTGTCCAAATGGATTATTTGTAGAGCGTTTTTATCAACAGCCTTCACCATGAAATTTTCTAAGTGCCTTGCCTCATGATGCTTCTCAAGCCATTCTTTCACATTCTTAATATGCAGTGACCTCGTTCACAAGCTCCTTGGCTTGCGTGCAAGACAGCATAAGGAAAAAATACACAACTGTCAATAAAGTTTACATCTTTCAAATATTCTGTATTTATAACAGCAGCTATTCCATCATCTGCACGTTCTCCCCTCGGTTTCACTCCTCGCCATGTTCTCGGGGCATATAGAATTAAATGTATCAACTCTTGAATCTCAATTCTTTTGTCTACCCACCTCTCACACTCTCACATCTGCTGCTTTCTTAATAACTTGTAGATCCTGTTCGAGTGTCTGCGTCTTGAAGTTGGCTACACGCACACACAATGTTATTTGCTCTCAGAGTGTCAAGCTCATTTGTTTAAAGGTTTACTATCCTTGTCGAGATTGATTCATATCAAGTCTCTTTTTATTTCGGTTGAAGTCTACACTTTCGTTGTCTTGATAATAGTGTTTCTTCATTGGATAACGTGACTTGATCTCCAGGACTAAATGACTTAGTGTTTTGTTTATTCATAAACTGTTTTTAAATACTCCTACTTTGTGCTTCTTTTTCGATTCTGATGCATATTGACTGTAAATATTTTTGTCCGCTTTGTTACACTCATCAATTTGTGTAATTGTGAGGTAGGGGGCCTTCATCTCAAGACCATGGGATAACTCAACCATAACAATAACAATTCTGTGTGACTGGAGATTCCATATATAATACTGGGAGCGGTGTGACTGGTCACTTTAAAGATTCATCCGAATATATTCACACCAACGTGAACTTTATACGAATTCCAGCCCTCAAGTTGCTTGCTAATCGCTTAGTGTGAAGGCCCCTATAAGGGATGAAGCCTATAAGAAGCGCTGTAGACCGTTGAAGGCTTTTAAATAAATTAGGAAAATGTGTTAGATTAGTAGCTCTAATATATATATATATATAATTAGGCATATATATATATATATATATATATATATATATATATACACACACTGTAGAGTCTCTAAATCACTTTGAGTGCTCCTTTTATAAAATCTTTTGACAATTTAATACAAGTCTTAATGGCATTCATGTGGCTCTTTTACTGGCCCTATCGGCCCAGTTGAGTAGCGGCCCAACCGTCATTTGCGCGAATGCCCATGGATAGATAGATGGAAAGATGGACGAATACTCGGATAGATAGATAGATAGAAATAGAGTAGACTGTTTCTAATTTAAAACTAAGCAGCTAGCAAGCAGTTTGCAGTGGTACTCTCAATCTAGAAAAGAATGACACATAGCAATGAAAACAAACATTCCGTCCGGGGGATTTGAGTTCAACATAACCTTAGAAAGTTTCTCTTGAGTCTGTTTCGTTTGTAAAACTACTTTCTTTTCCTTACATCCTGTTTCGTATTTCGATCCATTTCTATCTAGATCTCCATTTCGTAATAAGTGAACCTTTCTCGCAGACTACTTATCTGATCATATCTTAAATGACTTATCTTATCTTATAAGCTTCAAGCTCCGTTTATTTTTTAGAATTTGATGCAAGTAGCTTCGGCATGGGCGAAGTTTAAAGTTTGAGTTTAAAACCCCCTTCAGAGAGTTGTGAGGTTAAAACTCACCTTTCTTCAATATTATTCTAAAGCAAACTACAGGCACCAAATTCTATAAGCTTGAGTTTGTTAAAAAAAAACCTCCAGAGATTTTTGACCATACAACTTCCCTTTTCGATATAAAATCTAAAGTAAACTACAGTCACCAAATTCCATGAGCGTAGCCAAGAGGGGTTACAAATTTCTATCAGTCGCTGAGCTCCATTAATAAGGTCCAGTGAATAGCAGATTTAGTTTTTGAACTACATTTTTTAATATCAGGATAATGCACTGTAGATACCTCAAAATATAAATTTTTTTAAAATACCGGAAATAGTGCTTGGCGCCCCCAGACCTCCAGGCTGTCAAATGTGGGTGTCTACAGTCTTTCTATTAAATCCAGGAAGAGCCTGTTCTATGGTACAGTAAACGTCTTCAGAAAGAATGAAGGGTCGGAATGTAATAGAGATTAATTACCTGTACACACACATACGGCGGGGGAGGGGAAACAAACACCCAACCACCCCTCTCGAAAAAATATTATGGGTACGTCCGTGATTTTCGGAGCGTCTTTATGCTTATCTACTGTAGTTTGTTGTTACTTCAACAAAAGATGATTACGTCCCGCGCGTTATATGTATTAATCTTGTCATGCATGTTAATCAATGAATTTAAAAAAGTAAAGTTTCCCCTTCAGACCTTGCCCTCTATGGGGCAGATGATGTTAAGGTCATCTGTTTCTATGGCCAACGGTTGACAAGCATGGCGTCATGTGGCCACACAACGACCAACCACCTTAACTTTCCCTAACTAAAGTCAGGTACCCATTAGTGTTTGGTGGACTCGGGCACCCTAAAAATCCTGAAATTTAAAACCCAGTCTTCACCAAGATTTGAACCCTGGACCCCAGGCTCGGAAAGCCTAAATACATTTTTATTAAATTGTTAATATTGATTTTTTTTTCTTTTCCTTAAGGTTAAGATAATTACAAAATGAGTGAGGTCACTTATTTATGTGGTGCAACCTTACTGACCTTTGGATTATGCATACTAGCTTGTGGTAAGTCACTGCAATACTAACGTTTTCCCTTCATTTTAAGCCTTATTAATCTCCCCTTTCAAATCAAGAAAATGGCGAACAAGTCACAGCAGTTAACTATTCAGAGCAGGGTTGTTTTTTTTTTTTTGGGGGGGGGGGGGGGAGGGCGGGAGTCTGCTGTTGTGTTTTATGCCACTTAAATGGATTATCTGTGTGTGTGTTGAAGGCCTCCTAAATAGACCATCTGTTCGTGTGTGCATGTGTTGTAGGCCCCCTATATGCATAATTTGTGTGTGTGTGTTGTAAGCCTCCCCCCCCCCCCCCCCATCACAGCCTGTGGTCCCGTCTCGGGTTATAGCCCCCAACCAGCTTCCTCCAGTCGTCTCAGTTCTGGGAGGAGCGTCTCCAACTGTCCCCCCCCCCCCCCCCCCCCCCACGTATTGCTTGGTCGTTGTTTTAGTCTTTATGTCTCTTTCTTTTTTTTAACTACTTCCTCTGACTGTTTTAGCTTTGAGCCAAGCCCAAACAATTAACGTGACCATTGAGGAAGGCAACTACACGTCCTTTCAATGCAGCTATCAAAACCTGGACAAGACGGTGTGGAACTTGACGGTGGCCGGAAAAGTCCTGACAGTGGCTACGTGTGAAAGAGGACAGTGTGACATCGACGATTATAGTGAATGTAAGAATATATTGCCACTGTTAAAATAGTAATACTTAGTGCCATATATATATATATATATATATATATATATAGTGATGTGTGTTGTTTTAGCGGCCTACGAAAAGGGAAGAGACGCTATTATTTTTGTGTGGAATGTCTGTCCGTCCGTCCGTCCCATTTGGATCTCATAAACTAGAAAAGATAGTGAAAATCCGACATCATAATATTTTAGACCATTCAAAGTTCTGATGCAACGGCTACTTTTTTCTTTTCTGAAAGCGAAAAAAAACTAGTTTTTTAAATCACTTTTGCAAGCAGTTTTTTTTTTTTTTTTCATAAAAATACACCACTTTTAAAACTATTACTATTAATATTAATAGTAAATGAAAGAGTGGGTGCTCTCCAGTAGGTGGGATAACTATATAACATATTTTTAACACATTTAGGGAAATGGCTTTAGATTTTTTTTTTTTGAAAAATTTTTTTTTTTACATTATGTTATGTAAGGTCTGTTAAACTAACTACAACATTTAAATAAAAATTTTTATACTTTTTTTTAAGAAAAAAAATCTTTTTAATATGCATATAATTTGGTCATAATTTAAAACAACAATTAATATGTAGTTTTTCATATTATCGCGTGAACTGCGAAGCTGCATTGCACAAATAGGACACTTAACTAAAGGAAAAAATTTTCTTTTTGACGGAAATGTCTTTTTTTCTTGAGCTTTTGAATAAGAGATTGACCCTTTACAAAACAATTAGATCAATAAGATGATCATTATATGGTTTCCTTGAAACCAGGTTCACATCTAACTCCACTTTCACCTATCCTTTGGTCTGCTGGACCGCTGGGGCATCACACAGGGTCTGTTCAACCTTCTTTCTCCATTCTTCTCTGTCATTTGCTTTTGATAGAATTTCATTCTGATGTTCTTTCTGAAAATAATGAAACCTGCCTTTTTACCTGCCTGGGTGGACCACTTCGGGGGCCAATTTTGAGTTTGTGTTTCCACACAGACTGTCTTTGTAACCTTGTTTTATTTCACATTAACATTCATTAGCAAAGTGTTTATTGATCCACAGAGGAAGTGCAGGTGGAATGGTAAAGCACCTCGCTAACGAAATAAGGGGTTTCTGGTTCAAATCTCAAAGAAAACTGGGATTTTTGTATTTCGGCACTTTTAGGACAAAGCTGAGCTTTACTGTAACTCTAACTGTACCTTTTAATAGTTGGGGAAAAGTAAAGGCAGTTGGTCGTTGTGCTGGTCACATAACACCCTAGTTAACCGTAGGCCACAGAATCAGATGACCTTCATGTCATCTATTTCATAGATTGCATGGTTTGAAAGGGATAGTTTTTTTTTTTTATTGATATGAATTGCATTTTATAAATTAGTCATAGTAGTTTAATATTACAATATTACAAGAATATATCTTTATGTAAAGTAGTTAACTGTACATACTTTTAAAACAAGCAATATATATATATATATATATATATATATAACAAAGTAATGGGAACAACCGCAAAACACTGGTGGGACGGAAAGAATAAGAAGAGAGAGGATAAGTTAACAAATTTGGTCAAGACAGACAGACGATGAAAGTTAATATAAGCTTTGTCAAAATATGAATAAAGTATTTAACTAAAATTTCATGATAAATAAAATGTTTTCTAATTGATAAGGAGTTTTTTTTTATGTTAATTCATCATCTTGATCAACCTATATATATAGTTCGTCCATCGTGGTTCGATGATGACCATTTTTGTCATCCAGGGGGCTGAGGGCTTTGCACTGGGGTTTTGTGCTTCGTCATGTGGCTGGTAAGACCTAAGTGAGCCCGCAATGTTCGGCAGCACACTGGGCAGGTTATTCCAGCTGGAGCTAGTGCCATTGGCCTTGCTTTTATTCTCTAATGCTTTTCTTCTGCCAGCGCTGTTCTCTTTTCCTCAGCAAGTTGTGCGCCTACATCGATCATGTCGAGCCTCTTGCCTGTTCCAGACTTCCAGTAAACAATTATATCAGCTCTGCCAGTGCAAATAAAAGCATTACTTAGTAAACTATCAGCTTCGACCCACTCTATACACATTAGCCAGTTTCCATTGTTCCATCTCTAAACCTTTAAGGGCGAGCCTTGGACGTGTTGAGCACTGACCTGCAACGTCGCATCCTGTCAGGTCTTTTCGAACGGTCTCGACATTACACCTTACCAGGCAGTTAGATGTGATTAAGAATTACATTTAACATAAACACAATTAAAAAAAAACCGATAAGAAGTGAAGACCCCAGCAACAATGAATACAAATCAAAATTTTTGTTTAGTCTTTAATTCTGTAATTGCAGATATTTCTGAAATCAATACACTATACCTGCAGAGCGGTAGGCCTGTGTACGAGATGACACTAAAGTCCATCTACCGATATTTTACCAAAGTTCAATGCTATCCACGCGCAGATCCAACGAATAGGAAAACTTGGCTATTGAACGTGATAGGTATGTACTGTATGTACAATAGTTTGACTGTTGTTGTTAAGATGGGGGGGGGGGGGGAGTATTTTCTCTTTTGTGATGAATTGGTTAACGTTTTTTTTTTTTTTTTTGGTTTAAATCTTTTGAGATTTCTTACAAATGTTGAACCTAACAAGGTGTCTAAGTGACGTTTGTTGCCTTGCCTTTTTCTCTGCCTCTCTCTTTCTCTTTATATCTCTCTATCAGTCTCTCTGTCTCACTCGCAGAGTTTCTCTTTCTCTCTCTCTCTCTCACAGTCTCTTTATATCTCTTTCTCTCACTCTCAGTTTCGCTCTCCCCCCCCTCTCTCTTAGTATCTCTCTCTTTGTATCTCCCAGTCTCTCTCTCTCTCTCTGTCTCTCTTTCACTCTCTCTTTCTTGTTAGCTCTCTCTCTTTTCTCTTTCTCGCTCTCCCAACTTCTCTCTTTTTCTCTCGAAACCTTCGTCTTGCAAGATGTGACATTCTCCGAGAATATGATCAACTGCTTCGTCTCCACAGTGGAGGCGTCGTGAATCAAAGTTTACTTAAAATTCACTCTATCAGTGGCGACACTAGGGGGGGGGGTGCGGTCCGCACCGGGTGACACACGATAGGGGGCGACACCCGAGTGGAAAAAATGCACTTTTCCAAAAAATAAATAAATAAAATACCAACTTTAATACGTGAGAGAAGGAAGACCATAAAGCATAAGGAATGATTGAATAAACTTTTTTCTTAATGGGGTAAACATCAATAGCAAGATTTTCTTGTTTGATAAACAGTGGGCATGTCAACAATGAGAAACTCGCGAGAAGAGTGAAGAACATTTATCAGGCTTTGAAATTGGGAACATTTTGGCAGCCGGACTTTAGCTTCAAAAAAATTGACGGGGAAGTCTTTGCTATGATTGACGTGTAGATGGGAAAACTGAGGAACATCTTGCACTTATAGATTGTTTACTATCGCATTGTTTCTAGCAAAGCTAAAAGCGGCGGTGGGCAGGTTTCGAACCAGGGACCATCGCGACGACAATTGGAGCGCATACAACACGACCAGGAGGCATTGAAATAAAAATACAAAGAATGGTTTGTGTGCCATGTGTGTTACAGTGTCACCCACGCAGCCAAAGTGTGAGTTTCCAAGCGCAGATTCTTTCAACAAGGACAACTTTTACACTTTGACCATAATATGTGAGACCAACGTCTTCCCGACGGCCAACTGTAGTCTTGAGCTCAAGGTAAGAACACCACTGTTGTTACATCTTAATCTGTTAATATATAATGACTATATATAGAATTCTTCATGGCTCAAAAGCTTGGACACCAAGAAGTAAAGAAAAGATCCCGCTTTTATTTCTACAAGTCGGACTAGAGTTACCCCACTTTAGAGGGGGGGGGGGGAGAGAAGAAGTAGTAGGCCCTATTCACCCGTCACTAAATAGCAGGGCCGGACTTAACCATTGGGACCAAGAAATCATGGAAAGATCACTCTTTTATTTCTGCAAGTCGGACTAGAGTTAGCCCACGTAGCTTTAGCTGCGAAAAAAAAAGAGGAGGGGGGGGAGAGAACAGGTAATCTACTCTGTATTCACCCTTCACTAAATAGCAAGGCGGTCTTAACCATTATGGGACCCTATGCGAAACAGATTTTGCGGGGCCAACTTTGGATAGGGATACGGATAATAAGTGAAAATTAAGAGTTTGTATAAGAAAATAAATTCGTCTTTACATTTTATTCATTAATTACTACGATCCATGCGTATTGCGAAGTCATACAGTATATCATAAAAATTCTATTTCTTACATAGATCACGCTCAATAGCAAAAATTAACAAATGTTTCAATCTATCTACGAGAATTGTTGACATCTACTAATTCCTCATTAGTTTGAGGCGCGAGAAGCTTCTTTCACCAGATTCCACAATTACGGGTATTGCATAATGCCGTTTGTTTTTATCGCGCGTAGGATTGGAGTTTTCCATATTGAATGAATGACACCCCAAAATGACAATTTTTGTCTATAAATTTCAGGAGATTTGTATATTTTTTTCAAAAGATTTTTATAATTTCAGAGATTTCCATGACCTTTTCGTATATTTTGCAATTCAGGAGATTTCAAGGAGCTCCTGGTAAATCAGGAAATCAGTTATAATGGTTATAAAATGGTTTAAATTAATAAATTACACCTAGAATTAGCGCGGGTCCTATGAAAGTGCGGGGTCCACTGCGGTCGCATAGAATGCAGTGGCATAAGCCGGCCATGCAGGTTAGCGGCGTATGCTACTCCTTGGGTCGACTAATGTTCAATATCATGATAGATAATCCCCTCAGCGATCACCCCTTAGTCCAGGGGTTCTCAACCTGTGGGTCGGGACCCCCCTTGGGGGTCGATTGACGATTTGCCAGGGGTCACCAAAGACAATACCGACCATCGAAAAAAGTATATTCTTCTATTACTGTAAGTGTGTGAGCGGGGAGGGGGGGTCGCGGCAGAGTGGGGGGGATTGTAAAAAAGGGTCGCCGAGCTTAAAAGGTTGAGAACCGCTGCTTAGTCCGATTCCTCCTCGGAACATTTCCAGACTATGACAGGAAACACGAAAACAGTCCTGTCTCTGATGCGAATTTAATTCTATTTCCCAATCACATAGTACCACAGCTCAATCTAATTGATTACATATCTTCCCAGACTTAGCTGTCTATATATATTTATCTTATCTTATATAATACAGACGTTACTTCAAAAAAGAAGATGATTACGTCCTAGGCGTCATGCATTCAATCATGCATATTAACCAATGACCTAAATTCTGCTAAGTCACTGGTTTTCCTGGCTGGCCCAGGCAACCCATTCTATGCTCTAATAGCACTAGGGAAAAAAGAGCATTTGTACACATTTTTCCGAGCATATGGTACAATATATAATTGTCTATCTTTGTGTCTTTCTGAGTATTTTATTAAATTCTGTTTTTTTAATTTGAAGATTATGGTTCAGTGTTTTATGTATAATTGCCTTCTATAGTCTCCTTTACTTCCGCCATCTTGATCCAATTGTCTAGTGCCCTTCTCAAATCTGCCACATATTCCCTGAAATCGTTTTCTTTAGGTCTGATTTGGTGAAATTTCTTCCTACACGATTCTCCATTTATATCAGCTTGTCTCATTAACATAACCTTTACTTCATCACAATTTTCCCTTTTAAACAGATCATCTTGCAGCATGAAATTCTTGAGTTTTGAAGTCAATTTGTAAGATAACATAGCCCAACTTTTCTTATCAATACAACATCTTGTTGCTACCGCCTCAAATAGAGTCAAGAAACCAATAAAATCCTCATCCTCCTTCATATTCTGAAAACTCTTGTCCAACTTATCAATTATATGCCTATGGATCTTAGCTTCTCCTTCTTTGTTTTCAGATTTTCCCTCCTTCTCTATCTCCTTCTCCACAATTTTCTCCTGAAGTCTAGCCAATTCCAATTCCTCCTGCCTCTTTTTAGCTTCCACTACATCCCTTTCATTCCATCGTTCATGCTCCTCCTTCTTAAGCCGTTCATCCTCCTTTTGTATGCGTTCCTCCCTATCCAATCTTTGCTTGTTCTGCCTTGACATATTCCTCCTTCTGTTCCTTCACATAATTCTGTAAGTCAGCTTCTGTAAAACCCAACGCCTGCCCATCTGCTATAAATTGTGAATTTATAGAAAACCTAGTCTCCATCCTTAGAATTTCCAAACAATATAAGTTCTACAGGTCAAATCGGAAAAATTATTTAGAGCACAAGATATATTATTAGCAACCAAAAAAAAATACACTTAGCTGTGCTTTCTCTTGCGAAGATAGAATCTGCCTCAGCAACAGGAAGATAGAGTAGTGATGGCAGGGTACAGCCAGATACACCAGGACAACTTGAGAATCCCGACAAGCAGATCACAGCTCCAATTCAAGTCCACCAATCAGTTTGGCATGTAACAAAAAATTATATCTTATTAGTAAAAATTTTAAAAAAATATTACATATAAGGTACAATGTTAGCAATAACAATACGAAATAATGGCACCAATAAAGTCTCACACAAAAAATTAATACAGTGCCTTTCCTGAGTAATAAGGTACAATCACATAGTACTG
This sequence comes from Biomphalaria pfeifferi, assembly GCA_030265305.1. NCBI lineage: Eukaryota > Metazoa > Mollusca > Gastropoda > Planorbidae > Biomphalaria > Biomphalaria pfeifferi. The sequence continues at coordinate 3,568,178 of JASAOG010000052.1, read as the reverse complement.
TTATGAATAGTAATGTGACACCAACAGGTGTCTAGAATCTGAAAATATACTGTTACAAGTACAGAAATCTAACCAATAAACTTAGCAAATATTAAACTGTCAATAATATTAACAAATTATGACTGAGATAATCCCTAAGTAACTCTAATAACTGTTTAGACGAGCCCCCAAAATACTTGTCAGGTTCTTGTGTTCTTGTAGTTATGAACTATTATTAGATATTTCAAATGTGAATATTTATTTAAAATTAATATTATTTCAATGTGTGTTATTATTTTTTTCTGAACTTGTAATATTTTGGCCCAAGTTCAGCCTGACAAGCACACCATACACATACAGATGTATATAAATTAATAAACTAAGTGTATGCTGTTAAATAACAATAAAAATGTATTCCATTGATATATTTACAAATGAACTGATGTATGATGAATGATAATAGTAGTATCAATATCAATAGATATATGTGCAATAATATGTAATTTAAAATGATCCAGTTATTCTCTTTGCGACATATAAATGATCATTATTTGAACAATATCATTGCCTTAATATATTCATTACAAGTTGTTCAAATAGACTTCCAACACAACAACTGGTAATCCACATAATCTAGCCTCTAGATCCGATACTGTTCACTGACGACAATTCTAAAAGTTTATAGTTCATACTCTAACATCAGGTCTGACTATGGCAACCCGCAGTCTGGAATCTTGAACCTCAGACTCACGAAAAACCAACTTGAACACCAGACGACCAACTGAGATTAGTGAGATGAGGACCTCAGTCCTGTAGACCTAAAGTTGTACTCTCAATATAGAAAATTGAGACTGGATAAACAAGTCTTGACGCCAAGACTTGACACTGAGTCTAACACATAGACTTAACACCAAGCTAAAATCACTACTTACATGACGCTAAAACCCTATAGAAGATAAAAGAAAGGATTCTTCTAATCATCTAGATCTAATGTAATTATAGACTTACAAATACGAACGAATTCAAATAGAAAAAACTATACAATGAAAAATAAAACTCACCCTAAACAGGGGTCAAGATAATGCAACAAGAAAATGTCCAAGGCAAATGTTAAGGCTATCCAGTAACAAAAACCAAGGAGAAATTCAGGAGCTCTCAAGACATGTCTATCTGTACCAACGTACAAAACAATGGAGAGACTGTACTAGACGATAAATGACGCAAACCACACACACCTAACTTTACGTCACTAGAAGTTGTGACAAGCAACAAAAGCTCAGTCCTCTAGTCTACAAAGTAAAATATTAATAGTGTAATGACGTCATCAATATAGTGATCAACACCGCACTATCAATTAGAGAAATAATTCTACTATACAGTTACATAGATAACTGCGACACTACTTTACTTTTGAGTCTTCTATTTATTTAGAAATTAGTCACCAAAGTATGCCAATATACACGAACAAGCAATAGAAAAAAGAATACTTTTTAAAAAACAAAACTTCCAAAAGGAAAGAACCACTAATTACTGCCATTTATCTGAAAAATTACTGAGTTTAGCTCCCTTTCTGATATACAAAACAAAATTAGTGAATTAGTACTAAATAATTGTTAATTTTTGGATTGATTCGTGGATTATTGTGGACTATGAATAATTATGCAAAATTACAACTTGATCCCAGAATGGGAAGTGGGAGGAACAATGTGTCAAAACGTAGTCAAGGGAATAAATCCATACATGCATCCGTATCTCTCATTACATAGCACTTATTCCCCTTATTCCCCCCCCCCCCCCCCAATTCATTATTTGTTTTAATGAGTCATGTCTTGTCAGGTGTAATGAATAATTGTGCAAACGTTTAACCTGACAATAGAATGGGAAATGGGAGATGAGCACATGTTCCAACTTTTTACCAGACAGATAATTATAGAGAGTTGATATAAGCTTTGTAAAAATGTATTTGTACCGTTTGATTATATCTTGCAGCGGTTTGAATGGACGCTAGGTAGATGTACCTCTCAGTTCAAAGTTTTGTGTCTATATTAAAAAAAGAATCTTCTATACTCTGTGTGGATTTATTCATGGGCGTAACAAGGATTTTTGTCTGGGGGGGGGGGGGGGATTGAGGCGGGGAAATTGCTTTTCATTTTTTTTTTAACCTATCATTCATTAGCAAAAGGGAGAAAATCCATATAAATTTAATACTTTTTCTAAAAATAAATAAAACTACATCAAAAGTGAAAATTACCCCCCTTTGATTAATACATTTCTATCTATAACACTCTTCACCATAAAAAAAAAACTTGTCAAAGCAAAGAATCAAATGTATCAGATGATCAGGGGCGTAGCTAGGATTTTGCCATCATTTGATGGCCCGACGGGATTGACATCTTTGGCGGCCCCTGCATTTTGCGTAATATTTAATAGTTAATGTAAAAAATTTCGGACCCCCCCCCCCCCCTTTTTTTTTTCAAGTGGGAGCCCGTAGGGATTTTCAAATTCTACTCCTCCCCCCCCCCCCCCCCCCACACAGGCTACGCCACTGCAGATGATGTTATATTGATTCTTATTATTGGTCTTTGAGCAGGCCACATGTCTAAAAATGTATAATGAAACGATTCTCTTATCTTATAAGACGTCTCCACTTGAATTACAGAGCAACATGGAAATATACAAAATACAGGTCACCTACACTCACAGCTTTTCGCATCTGACCAACTTGTACACCACCACATGCCTGTACAGTCTGTCGCTGTACGCCACCACCTGGGACGAAATCGAAAGTGAATTCCGGGTCACGGCGTTCCCCAATACTTACGATGGAAAGAAATACAGAGTTACAACCCCGTGGTTGCCCTTTTTTCCAGAAGGTACATTCTCAATTTAAAGTTTTCAATGTCATTTTACTGTGGATTTTAATAAAAATGAAATTAAAGGTAACATGCAATTAATAAAGGGAGTACCTTGTTGCTGTGTAACATTGTCAGAACTGAGCACAATACAATTTTGAAATAATTATCCATATAACATCATGGAGAATCAAAACTCTCTAGGTCCATTTTCACCAGCTTTAATTTTGTCAATGTAAAAAACGAGGGAGGCGCAGTGGCTGAGCGCTTAACTTCCAAACCGGGGTCCAGGGTTCGAATCCTGGAATTTTTAATTTCGGGTCTTCGGGCACCTCTGAGTTCACCCCAGCTCTAATTGGTACCTGACATTAGTTGGGGAAAAGTAAAGGCGGTAGGTCGTTGTTCTGCCACATAACACCCTCGTTAACCATAGGCCACAGAACCAGATGACCTTTACATCATCTGTTCTATAGACCACAAGGTCTGACAGGGCACCTTTTTGTTTTTTGAACTTTAAAATTAAAGCTTTTCAAAGTTGTTTAAAACAGTTTTTCCCAACTTTTTCCCTTAACGGAACACCAGGGTTCATCGGAACACAGTTTGAGAAACACTGGCTTAAACAATCTCAAAACATTAATCAGAGTATTTTACTTTAATATTTATAAAGATTTTAACTTAATTTAAATCATAGAAATAGAAATATAAAAACTCATCAACGAAGCGATAAATATTTGCACATTGTAGTTCACTACTTATGTTAATTGTGAAACGCTAGTCGTTAATGAATATGACAGCTCGCATTCACCCAAAACAAGGTGGACAACTCATTTTTTTTAAATTGAAGTTTTTTAAGTCATAGGGGAGACAACTTAAGAAATACTGTCAATTTACTGAGAAAATAATTACTATCATGTCAAATATTTTTTTAACATTATTATTTGGTAAAAGATTATTTTTCTTCCATACATTACGACATATTTGTTTTACTTAATTTCTTTGTTTACTGAAATCGTGACAGAGACTCATTAAATCTCTATAATCTATACTCTGATAGTACAAGGTGTAATAGTATGCATTGCAATAGCAACAACCTATGGCTGTTGTGGTAATCTGTACGGGTCAGCTATCACTCGTTTTGCGAAACAATTAGGCATTTTTTGTCTATTCTTAGGGCCCTCCTGTTGTGGAAGGGACATTAAAGATACACTACGGACTGCGCCATGCTCATAGGGCATGTATACCAAGTTTTATCAAGATTGGTCACACGGTTTTGATTTGTATTTGGGACACACATACATACATACATACATACATGCATACATACATGCACACACACATGTACACAGACATACATACATACATGCACACATACATACATGCACACATACATGCACACATACATACATACATACATACATACATACATACACACATACATACATACATACATACATACGCCTTACTTTATGGTTTATATTTTAGACTAAGCTATTTGTTTTGCATCCAATGATTTTATTTTTTATTTGTCCCCATAGCTGAGCCAACAATCTCAGGCTTCACGCTCAACGGTCTCAGTTCAAGTATCACAGTCGGCTGTGGAGACAAAGTCACCATTCGATGCAAAGGCGAAGGGCACCCCGGCACATCCATTCAGCTCTACGACGGCTCGCCCAATGTGCTTCTAGAAAATTGGGAACTGCCCATGGAGATCTACCACATGTTCAACGTTGAGAATTCCTGCGGTCGCCGACACACATTGGGGTGCAAAGTTGGATCTGAGGAACAGACTCTGATACTTACCATCAATTCGTGTAAGTCTGCTTTGTTTGTCATACTTGATATGTATTAGACCTGGCGCATGGAACAAGAATTATATCTTTATTTGATAGTGTATATTAAGAATAGGGAAACAAAATCAAAATTTTACAGTTTGTATTTATTGTATGTAGGGAAACATAAATATAAAAAAAATTAGTCAATTAGGTATTGGTAATTAATTGCTGTGCTTGATATCGATTAAAGAAAATAACTTCTACAGTATGGAAATTTATAGTTGTAATTGCGGAGTTACTTCCTTTAAATAAGTATTTCTTTCTTTAAAAAGGATCTTTAGCGGCCCCTGCAAGGGGATAAGACGCTATTAGATTTGAGTGGAATGTCTGTCTGTCCGTCCGTCCCGTTTAGATCTCGTAAACTAGAAAAGCAATATAATATTTTAGACCATTCAAAGCTCTGATGCAACGGCTATTTTTTTCTTTTCTGAAAGCGAAAAATCTAATTTTTTAAATCACTTATGCAAGCAGTTTTTTCATAAAAATACACCTCATTTACAACTGTTGATTATTAATAGTAACAAACACGGGAGGCTCTTAAGTAGGGGAGATAGAGACATACCATATTTTCAACACATTTATGCAAACGGTTTTAGATTTTTTTGTAAAAAAAAATAATTTTCTACGATTGTATTGCTAAGTTAAGTAAGTTCTGTCATACTAATTACTACATTTACACACAAAAATGTTTACATTTTTTTTTAAGAGCAAAAATCTATTCTGTATTAGATTAATTAGATATTCATTATAAGACATCAGTTACGTCAGGTTCACATCTAACTTCACATTCACTTTCACCTATCGTTGGGTCTGCTGGATCGCTGGGGCACCATACAAGATCTGTCAACCTTCTTTCTCCATTCTTCTCTGTCATTTGTCTTTGCTAGATTATTATTCTGATGTTCTTTCTGAAAATAATGTGTACAACTATCTAACCATACAAAGTAATAACCCAGAACACGAACTAATGTGCTACTGTTTGTTAACAGTAATTTTCTAATATGTTATGACCTATAGATATGAAAACCAACTACTTATAGCTTTCAATAATTTTATGATCACTTACAATGATAAAGAAGAAATATTTATTTTGAAAAGGTATCGAATTCTTCTTGAATTATAAACCTTAGACCGAATCGCCTGAAAGTACTGCGGCTTAAAGTTAATAGTGGTTGAACATTGCATATAGATAGATATAAATGTATATAAAACATTTTAAACTATTGACATATTGTTGTTTTGTTCTCTATACAGGGTCGAAGGATGGTTCCAACAGCAGCTATTTAATAGCAGTGGTCGTCACGCTCTCAGTGGCCATCGTCATCACAGCCTTGATAGTCTTCTGCTACATCAGAATGAGGCTAAGGCGAAAGAGGGCAGCCATGGCCAACAGGCGCACGCCACATCTTCTCTACCCACTTGACTTGCTGGACGCCGGAGACATTCAACCGTCGGCGCCCCCGTCCTACCACGAAATATTTTTCATTGACGTGACCGGAGAGCCCGTGGACCTCCCCGAATACTGGTCGCTGCCCCCACCATACTCCGAGCACCCTGATCCGCAGCTGCCCAAAGCAAGTAGGTATCATACATGACAACAATTTGGTAAATATCTTAACATTGAATTAGTCCAGTGATGCCCAAAATACAGCCCGTGGGCCAGATTCGGCCCGCGATGGGGTTCCATCCAGCCCGCCGAAAGGTCGGCACAAAGTGGAGAAAATCTCCCTAAAAAAAAAGGTATCTTTACCTACTTTAGGGCTCTTATTTTTCCTCTGATGGATTGGTACAATGACCATTAACTTGTGTGCGTTTATGTATGTAAAATCAACCAAGAAAAGTGAACAGATCCTTACTTTTATTGTGGAACATGATAAAAAGCCAACATCCTTGTTTTATAAAGAAAGTGTGGCTGTTTAAGAAAAATTAATATACATCGGAATAATACACAAAAATATGGCGGCATCCTTGGTTTGAACCACGACTAAAAGATTGATTAGCTACAACTAGAGATAGGAGGATCGATGGGAATATTCAACAAAAAAAAGACAAGAAAATGAGTCGGTTTTAAAGGTAACTACACTGTTGCTAACATTTTAAGTAGAGAAATGAAGCTATTTTCTGACGCGTTGAAAAATATAATCGTCAAATATCGCACGAATGTAGTACTAAATCCAAGGGGTTCTGGTAAACTAGTTTCAGAACAATTTTTTTTGTAGTTTTTGTCACTTTTCGGTCATGTGGCCCGCGAGACGAGTGTTGGAAATTAAAATGGCCGGCAGGTCGAATTAGTTTGGGCATCACTGACTTAGTCTGCTGAACCGTTGGATCTGTCGACAGTCTCTGTGGCATTTTACGCCTCGAGAGACGATCTTTTCCCTTTGCAACTTCTTGTGTGACTAAAGAGGCCAATCCTTGATACACAGCTGCGATCGCAGGTTGGGCATATATAATCACCAGGCGCCGTTGCATTTTCACCCTTCTTTCTGCTTCTGTTGGGTATGACATCTGCAATCTGTCGACAGTACATGACATTAATTTGGTAAATGTCTTAACATCGAATTAGTCTGTTGAACCGTTGGAATCTGTCGACAGTACATGACATTAATTTGGTAAATGTCTTAACATCGAATTAGTCTGTTGAACCGTTGGAATCTGTCGACAGTACATGACATTAATTTGGTAAATGTCTTAACATTGAATTAGTCTGTTGAACCGTTGGGATCTGACGACAGTACATGACATTAATTTGGTAAATGTCTTAACATTGAATTAGTCTGTTGAACCGTTGGGATGTGCCAATTGTCTCTCTCCATTTCTCTCTGTCTTTTTGCCTTAACTATAATCTTAAAATGACGTAAACGGCAATTTTTAAAAAAGTAAAAGAAAGTTTTTGATGAACTTTTAGCGGGAAATCCCACAGAGACTCATCTCATGGCGCTTTTCTTACTGTAGCGGTATAACCCTATTTTGGAGACAATTTCAACCAGACTGTTCGTCGTCTTGTCCATTCGGAATAGTCTCCCTTTGTAGGCTGAACTCTTTGCTATTTTTTTGCATAGCTGCCTCTCTCTTCATATAATTCCAATAGTGTTGCCAGTCATCTGAATCAGAAGTAAAACAAAATTGACCATGGAACCAAAAGGCCATCCCTGATTTAAATAATGCCGCCACTCAGTGCTGGATTCCCTAAAGGTAACATACGGCTATAGCCAAGGACCCTCCCTCCCCCCAAAAAAAAAATTTGTTTTGAAGTATAATTTTTCTTATAAGGGGCTCAAATAGATTAGGGCTTTATGAAGTCTAAATCCGGTCCTGACTTCACTTTGTATTGCTTGCTTGTATTGAATACTAGCAATATATCAATTTATTATACAACAAAATAATTGAATTATTTCTTTTATTGTTTTTTTCCAGCGAGTAATGAATATGATAATGTTACCCCAAGAATGACATCACAGGAAGTGAGAAGCACGTGCACTGAAACGCCACCGGAAGTAACGTGCGCAGCATTACAAGAATCGAGGGGCGCTCCAAGTGCAGCACCACAAGTAGTCAGGGGTATTCCCAGTGCATCGTCGCAAGAAGTGAGGAGTGTTCCCAGTGCACCATCTCAAGAAGTGAGATGCGCTACCAGTGCAACGTCACAAGACGCGAGGAGCGCTTCCAGCGCAAGGCCACGTGATGTTAGAGGCGCTACCAGTGCAGCATTGCAAGTAGTCAGGGGCACTACCAGCAAAACGTCTAAAGAGGTGAAGGACGCTCCCAATGAAAAGTCTCAAGAAGTGAGCGGCGCTCCCGGTGAAACGTCTCAGGAACTGAAAGACGCTTCCTTTGCGACGTCCCAAGTGTAAAAATCATTGCACAAACTATCACTCGATGACACCAAGGAAAAAAAACAAACTAGAGCAATGACTAAATTACATTACTACTCTAGTTTGTCACAGTTTTTTACTCACATTTTCACCATGATATTGATGATAGCATGCCGTTCAGTCGGCCATTTGTGGTGTCATCCCATGTGTCCCTGGGGCTCACTAAATGATTGCAAGCAGGCTTTGCCATCTTAGCAATGGAGACATTAGACCGTTACACTAAATCCATCTTCTGACCATTAAGTCTTTAACGTATAGAAAGTCTATAATAAATCATCATAGTAAAACCCTTATATATCATACCACTAAAATACGTGTATATAACCAATTTTATCTTTACCTTAATGAAATCATCTTAATTAAACATAAAGAATTTAGCTTCAGAAGACTTTATTAGTTTGTATGACAACAGAAAGTCTATAATCAATGACTAAAATTAATCAATACACTATCAGACCACATATATAATGTCCTTTGTTTCTGCCTTTATTAAGTCCTACATTAAACAGAAAGCACGGATATTGTTACCATGTTAACGAAAGAACAACGGTAAAAATCCACCGAAAAATTGAGCAAAAAAAAAAAAGTGGCAAAAGCTCCTAGTGAAAAAAAAAAGGCCCGGGAGGGGGGAGGGGGATTGAGAAGAGCCTGTTCGAAGATTGGTTATTGATCTGAGCGTGGTCCCTTGACAGGTTCTAGATGATTGAATATTTGAAGGAACTGTATCCAAATGTTTTAATGAATCCTATATCAACTCACTCTGTCTGTCTGGCCAAAAGTTTGTACACGTTATTTCTTCGACACCCTATCTCAAATTAAGCTGAAATTTTTGCACAATTATTCCTTTTAACTGACAACACAAGAAACAATTAAAAAAAACTAATTAGTTAAATAACTATTGGTAATAAATTAATTAGTTTGGTATATCAAACAAGGGAAAGAAATAGTACTTGACTGGAGTGGTGGTATAAGCTGAATTAGTCCCCTTTATAGATTGTCGTCTAAAACTTATTACTAATTACATGACTAAAGTAAAAAAGTTCCCCTTTCAGACCTTGTGGTCTAAAGGGCAGATGATGTAAAGGTCATCTGATTCTGTGGCCTACTGTTAACGAGGATGTCGTGTGGCCAGCACAACGACCAACCACCTTTACTTTTCCCCAACTAATGTCAAGTACCCAATAGAGCTGGGTGGACTCAGCGGCACCCAAAGATCCCGAAATTTAGAATACCAGTATTCGAACCGGGACCCCCGGTTCAGAAGCCAAGCGCTTTCCGCTCAGCCAACTTGTCTCTATTACATGACTGATCCAAACTAATTGATACACTTAATAGAACTCCACATATGCAGCCAACATCTAAATGAGTACCATTTATTTCTCTTTTTCGATACCAAATAAAAAATAATTAATTCCCAAATAATTAACACACTAATTTTTAAAAAAAATTTATTTATGTTTTTGTTAGGTACAACAAATAATTTTGTTTGGTTTTAACTTGATTCAAGAATGGGAACTTGGAGAAATAACGATCCCAAAAAATTGTAGTAGACAGACAGACAGAGTTGATATTAGCTTTGCAAAAAAAAAAAAACCAAACCCACACAAGAAAAGACCAATGAAAGTGTTACGGGTAGAGGGTAGGAACGTTGAAATTTTTAGTTTATAAACACTTAATGATATAGGATGCTCGATGCTTGATCTATTGTACCATTGAGAGAGCTATTCCAACGAGCTATTTTGGTGACATTCAATGAGCTGGTTGTCTCCGTAAACATTGAAATGCCAGGTTGTGCTGCAGTGGACCGGAAATCAGCCAGGAAAACCAACGACTTGGCAGAGTTTAAGTCATTGATTAACAGGCATGACTAGGGACACGCGTAGGGACGTAATCATCTTCTGTTGTTGTTTTTTTCAAGAAACGTCTGTATTTTATAAGATAAGGTTCTGCATTGGTCCGCCAGGTGGTGATGCAGTGTTTGTAGTGATTTTGCACAAATTATGTGACATTGATAGGGAGGGGAGGATGTCTTTTCCTCTTTCTGTGCTCATCTCATCTTCAGGTTTTTTTATCCGACATTCTAGAGTTATTCTTTTTTTCCCCTTTACCAAAATTCAACTTAGGTTTGAAGCTTGTTTGGTCTTAAAGAAAGATGTAATTTGGATTTAAGTTTGTCAGAAAAGAAAATTTAATAATTCAACATTGAAACTCAATCTCAACAAGTGTAAACCTTTTTTTTTCTTTTCGCCATTCTACATTGCTATGCACGATTAATTTGTACTGGCCATTTTGATGGTGTATTTTTTTTTTGTTTGTTTAGTGAAACCAGAGATTTAGCCTTTAGAATGAGGTATTAGAATCAATTATTTATTGTTAGGTCCACTTAGTTATTATCTAGAAATGTTCATATCTCTCACGTTTTTTTTTTATTTTTACGGAAGTAAGCGCATTTCGCTCATTAAAAAAAAACTCTATCCAATGCAAAGAGGTCTAGAGAAAGACGGACAACGATCTTGTCTGGTGCCCAAATGGTCCACTAGGTTATAGGAAAGGTGAAAGGTGAATTTCATTTAGTATTTTAATACGGTACCAAATCAGCTGTTAAACTTACAAGGCATAACTTTTTGTCTCTTTACGCTAAGTATTTACGTTGCTGTTATGGTTACAATGTATAGACCTAAATTATTATATATATTGTGTACAGACCACACATTGTGTGTGTACCGAATATAAAAAAAGTTCCCTTTCAGACCATACGGTTTAAAGTGTAGATGATACAAAAGTCATCAGTTTTTCTGGCCCACGGTTAACGAGGGTGTCACGTGGTCAACACAACGAACATCCGCCTTTACTTTTCCCCAACTAATGTCAGGTTGCATTAATGAGCCGGGTGGACTCAAGCGCCTTAAAGATCCCGAAATTAAAAACCTAGGATTCGAACCACTCAGCCACAGCTCCTCCGCACCCAATATAAGAGAGTTAACATTTATGGGTTGAAAGTTAATTCTCTGTAGGATATTGGCACATGGTGACGGAGAGATAAGCGTTTTGATTCCGAATAAGGGATCACAGGATTGAATCCCTGTTATGCCCTAACCCTGATTCTACTCAACTCTTAATGGTACCTAACATTAGTTAGGGACAGTTAATACGGTTTTTCGTTGTGTTGGCCACATGATATCTATCCTTTAACCGCCGGGCATAGAAGCATAGAGTTTTACATTATATGCCCCACGGACCACAGGGTTTGAGAAGGAAACCTTTTAGGCCAACGCAGAAATGTTGATACACTTTCATCCTAAAAACTGAACAGATTGTGTTTCGTACTCTGTTATGTTTATAATTGAACATATATGTTGATGGACTTGAGTTAAATTAAAAAATATGGAATTTAACGTTTCCCAGAATGTGAATTAATTAGTAATATTATTAGTGGTATTTTTGTGCTACTGCCCGATTAAAGTTAAACTATTTTTATTTGGCCAATTCATTTAGTTAAGTATTCTATTATATATCTTTGGTCATATATTTACATGCTACTGTATATATGGTATGGATTATGTGATTAATTTTACCTTAACATTGTGTTAAATCTTAATGCCGAAAAAAACAAAGAAAAAAACAACAACGTAGTACTCTTATATTAATGTAGGCTACGACAAGCTACAAACAGCTAGTTTTTTTTTTATAAGTGGTGCAAAAGGGGGAAATAAGCCATATAATATGAATCGAGTGCTTATGTTCAGATTTGTTACCTCCCATGTCAATGTGATAAATAAATAATTCCCTCTGGTCTTTGTTTACACACAAAATTATAGATCTAGGCCACACATGGTTAACACGTATGTAGAGTGTCTTTCAATATGAACAAAAAGTTTTAATGTTTAAAAAAAATGTTTATACCTTCTTTTTGCTTACAATATTTACGTTTATGTACAATAATATTATATATAATATATATTAATATATTGGATTAAAACTGAACTAGAATAGATCTTTCGTGTTTCACTAATTATTATTTATGCCTGGGGGGGGGGGGGGGATAATTCGAGTTTCAAAAGTCTTCATCTAAACTACAGACTTGAAATACCTACCATGTTCCTTAAGGCATACTCTATCGAGAGGCCAGAACTAGACTCAACCCCCCTCCCCCTTTAGAAGAACAACTGTACGGAGAGCTGCCTGATCTGGAAAACGACTGCGCTGTTCATCTCAGATGTAGGGCTACTCGTTTGAACTGCGACCAATCGTCATAGAAAGGGCTGAACACTGACTTGCGACCTCGCAACCTATGGGCCGTTTACACCAATCAGCTCGTAACTACGTCAAAGGTCTGATGTCACGACTTATGTCTTTGCATCGAGCTATTGGTCTAAACTGACCACAGTTTGTAACGTCACAATTGTCTAATCTAAAAATTGCTGCTGTCTGAACCCTCCGACCTAGTAATGAGAAACAAAAAGGAAGACTGGCTTATCCATCCATCCAGAGCCGGATTTAAGGGCGGGCAGGCGGGATTACAGCCCCGGGAACTCCACAAGAAAGGGGCCACCACAAAAAGAGATAAAATATCAGAATTTCCACGGGTCAGAGACTTCTACGTAATTTTTTCCCAATTTTTTTCCGCCTTTTTACTGCTGGCAAAAATGTACAGATTAAAAAGTGTTGGATTGTAGCATGCTCAGAATATATAAATACATCTCCGTATTTACACAGGGCGTCTCACAAGGGCATTAACCCTCCACAAACTTAAAAAAATGAACTTTTATATTATGTATAGATATACATGCGTATTAAATACTTTTTAAAAAGGAAAGTGAGATTGAATTTATAGAAACTCTTATTTCTTTCTTCTAAAATACAGCATGCTTTTGTTTTCAATCAGAAGTGGATCTTTTATTAATATCTATCTATCTAAATATATATATATATATTTATTTATATTAAAGTTCCTTTTAGAACGCGTGGTCTATAGGGCAAATGATGTAAAGGTCATCTGTTTTTATGGTCTACGGTTAACGAGTGTGTCAAGTGGCCAGCACAACGACCTTTACTTTTCCCCAACTAATGTCAGGTACCCATTAAAGTTGAGTAGACTCAGAGGCGCCCGAAGATCCCGAAATTAAAAATCCCTGTCTTCACAAGGATTCGAACCCCGGTCCCCGGTTCGGAAGCCAAGCTCTTTACAGCTCAGCAACTGCACCTCCAGATCTTTATTAATAAGTGTAGGGGCCTCAACAAAATACTGGCCCTGGGCCTCCACATATTTAAATCCGGATCTGCATCCATCCTTCCATCCATCGACGCATCTAATTTATCCAATGATTCTAATTTCTAATAAATTGTGAATCCCGATAAGCCGTCACAACCTCTACGAAATAAATGCGTTTTTTTTTTTACAACTCTTCGTAGTAGCCTTGCAGTAGCCTGCAAACTATTCACGGAAGGAAACTGGGTTGGCGAATACGGATCTCTTAAACGGCTCTAACGATTTTCCTATAAATTTGACAGTTAATGTGTATCTATGGGGGGAAAAAATTCTAGACACGTTGATAAAACTCTGATTTAACCGTTATTTTTCAAAATGTAATAATCTTAAACTTCAATTTGGTATATGTCATTTTTTTTTTATATCTTGAACACGGTGTCAGCGGGAATTCCCGCATTGGACTTGAATGTTTCTTTGAGTTCAGTCAAGGAGGGGACGACATACGAAGACGTACACAAACGTCTCACTCAATCGGTTTATGGAGTGAGGAGGTAACAAGTGTGTCAAGAGTGTGTGTGTGTGTACTGTAACTGTAAGCCACTCTGATTCTTCTTTGAAAGTACCTAGACCATCTTTAAATGCGCTCAGTTACCCACTCCACCCAAAATCCCCCCCCCCCCCCAAAAGAAAGGTAAAATTACCGGTACTGATGTTTCACAATGGTAGTACCGTTACAAATACCTTACACTTTCCATCCACATTCGTCCGAACCGGAATGACGCTCTGAACCGGAATGACACCTTGAACCGGAATGATGCTCTGAACCGGAAGGACACCTTGAACCGGAATGACGTCATGATCCGGAATGACGTCTTGAACCGAATGGACGTCTTGAACCGGATTAACGCATTGAACCGCATTATCGCCTTGAACCGGAAGGACACATCGAACAGGAATGACGCCTTAAACCAAAACGACACCTTGGACCGAAATGACGCCTAGAACCACATTGACGCCTTGAATTGGAATGGCGCCTTGAAAATAACGATATTTAGCAGCGTAAACAAAGGTTATCTGTAAGTCTAAATGACTAAGTAACTCAACTGACGAATAGAATGAAATCTTTACTTATTTATCCTTTGGCCCACATTGAACCAGCTGGTGTATCATGCACTAATCGCTGCTTAACAAACACAAAAAATAAAAAAAAAAGAAATGTAGGTCCAGGGAGTAAGAATAACGGCTTGTTCATTCTAGAATATGACTCAAACAGTAATCAGTAGTCTCCCACTTGACCGAGGCCAGGTAAGACTTTGGTCAGAGATGACTTGCCTGTGATACAGGAAACTAGAGCATGTCATCTCTTATGACTAACAGAGGTGACAGGGGAGATAAAAATAGAAGTAGCTCGTGACGTCACCACCAGGCAGCCACCCGATCTTTTAAATCTGGGAATTTCGGAGATTAAATGAGTTAGAACATATCTTATTCCATACGCTATAACAAATTCGTACAAGTGCTCCTTCTTTCCTACAGTGGCGTAGCATCTATGGCGCGAAAGGGTTCAATGAACCCGGGCCCACGACCATTTAAGGGCCCACACCCGATGGCGTAACAACCATGGGGCCAGGGGGGGATTTATCTATTCTATATGCAACATAAGCTATAGGGATTAAGCCCCTCAAGAAATATTTAGTAGTTACATATGATATCTGAACTAATATGGGGCAACTTATCTCAAATAGATGTGGGCCTTTTTAGTCTAAATACGTACTTCGTGGCGCGTGATTAATGATCGGTTGTAACTTCCCTACCTGAGGCCTTGGGGGTGACAAAAAAGTGGGGAAATATTGCTTAACTATATTCACTTCAAAACATTAACCCGTGTTTTAAGCTATAGTGAGTGTCCAAGCGGCTTGGACAGCCTTAATGTAAGGAACTGCTTTCCTCGGGTTTATTGTAATGATGGGGAGCTTTTGTGTCCCATTATTTCTTTGGGTTATTTTCCCTCTATGTTAATTAAACAAGTAAGCATCTTTTTTTCCCCTCACTTTTCTATTACCAGAAATGTATATCTATATATATATATATAATACTCTTCTTCCCTCAACAGTTTAAACAAGAAGTTAAGGAAAGATCACTCTCTTATTTCTGCTTATAGTCCACGATAAAAACAAGGGGAGAGGGAGAACACGTGAGTATTCACGCGTCGCTACAGATATTCTGTTACTTAAGGAATCGTTAAAGATGTTTACTTTTTGTGCTACTTATCGTCACTGAACTAGGGAGGAGGCTTATAACAAATATTGAAAGATAGAGCGATAATTACATTTATCATGGAATAGTGTCTTTCACTTGAATGGCTGCTTTTCTTATGGTATGTCCACTGGACTGTCGTTCGGATAGTTTCTGGTTTATGCCCAGAGACAGCCTCAATAATGTAGTTTGTTTTCCAAACGAATAATTTAAAAAAAAAATGATAGGCCTACTAATGACTTAACTTCATCAACAAGCTTGCCAAACATACTGACAACATGAATGACTGAGAACGGTGGATGGTGTAAGCAAGGAGCACATTGAAGAAGTTGATAATTACTGACGATTCATGTGAATGTTAGTTTTGACAAGCAACAACCTTTCAGTTAGTGGTCATCGCGAAGATTATCATTTAGGTGACACAAGCAACAACCTTTCAGTTAGTGGTCATCGCGAAGATTATCATTTAGGTGACACAAGCAACAACCTTTCAGTTAGTGGTCATCGCGAAGATTATCATTTAGGTGACACATGTAACAACCTTTCAGTTAGTGGACATCGCGAAGATTATCATTTAGGTGACACAAGTAACAACCTTTCAGTTAGTGGTCATCGCGAAGATTATCATTTAGGTGACACAAATAACAACGACAATTTTTTATCAGTGCATAAATTCTTAAAAAAACAACAATAACCTAACCCTGACCCACAGGGGGCCCATCAACATATTCTTGAACCCGGGCCTACGGGTACCTTGCTACGCCACTGCTTTTCTAGTGCCAATAGAGAATGGGGATATTGTTAATATTCTTAAACACTATTACTCACACCCAGGGCCGCCGCTACCTATTGTGCAATGTGTGCATTGCACGCAGGCGGCCGACTTTAGGGGGCGGCCAAATCATTATTCCAAGGTTACTTTTTTAAAAAATAGTTAAATAAAAAAAATACTTAAATATTTTAAATAAATTTTAATTATTACATTATCCTTTGAAAATATAAACGATATTCGTACATAAAAAATTATTTTGGAAACTAGAACAAAAAATAGAGCAGCGTGCGAGGGATTCCCACGGGTTTTTCCATAAGCGCCTTCTCATTTCTAGCCTTGAATTTTCGCGGGTTGTTTGAAATATTTGTTTTGAGTCGAATAGCCCGCCCTGTAAGTAGATCTATTACCGGTAATTAAAAGTCAATTTTAAAAACATTTTCACGGGGGGGGGGGGGACTATTTCCTTTCATGTGGAGGGGCGTAACGTCCTGACAAAAAGGGATGTTATGGAGTGTGTTTTTCCTAAGCCCCAGTGAGAAGAGGTTAAGCGATTGATTGGCTGGTTATGCAGTGACAATGATGAAATTAACGTACTTATTGAAAAAGTGAGACGATCTTAAGACATCGACGAGTAAAGACTTTTTTATTGTTGTGAGCTAGATTTGTTTAAATATCCGTTTATTTCATTACTATCAGTTCTATATCTCATCTCAAATTAAATCGTGAATAATAACAGTTATTGGCCCTATTGAGTTTTTGTCCACAAAGAAGTTTGTTCATGTTATTTAAAGTTTTTTTTTTTAAAATATATACCGCCTTCATCGGTTTAGTTATACTAGCTGTCTGGAGTTACAAGCCAACAATCGACAAACAACAGGGTGAGGGGGGCGTCAAAAAAAATGTTCAGACCCCTTGCGACTTGAACGGAAACCTACCGCATCTTAAATTCTATCTCAATGAAGAACTTTTTTAAAACTTAAAAATCATGTAGACAATTTAATTTCCGAAAAAACAACAACAAAGTTTTAATGCACTTTCGTGACGTAGCTTTGAAATCTTTACACAGTGTTAAATTAATGTAAATGAAAAATAAAGTTGTGACTAAGTTTCTTTTCTTTTTTATTACATTCTTTAAAAAAACTTACGGGCCTCATTGTGGAAGCCTACATCGCTCTTCTCGGCTTCAGCTTCTATAGGAGGCTGGAACAAAAATTTTGTTATCTAGGGAGTCGCTACCCGGGAATGTGAGAAACACTGCCTTACTATGTTTTATTTCAAGTCATTGTATAAATGACTTTTACTTTGGATTATTTACTTTGTATTAAACTCAAGAAAAATATTCAGCGCTGAGTTGCTTCATTTGTTGGATAAATTTGTAGGCAACTCTGAAACCGTCTAAATCAGATAATTGTGGATGCACATTTCTCAAATTACAAACGTGATAATTTTTATGAAAGTGTATGGAACGTTGAAAAAGTTTCATTGTCAATATCTTTTGCATATCGAGCTTCTTTATTCGGATTATGCTGTAACGTACAATAATAAACAAGTGAACATATCCACATCCAGACCATATAACACTGTGGAGCAGTCATGGTTATTGAGAAATTCTATATAGATCATGATCATTTACACTGTTCATTATTATGGACCAATGGACGGATGGACCCTTTGATGGCCGAAGAATATGAATTTATGTTTACACAGACTGCCGCATAAGCGAGAACGAAATCAATTTTGAATGTTGATCACAAAGAAAGCCCGTATCTCCGTAATTGTTCCTAGTCTATCATTCATAGTTAGACTCGAGGCCTTGAGGGTTACAACTGAGCGAATATGAAAGAAAACCAAATAGAATGGTCTACAAAAAATGAATTTAAACCAAAGTGAACTTTTGGAACAGTGTCCAGCTCAAGTAATTGTGTAATTTTTTTATCTAGAAAAAAAAAAGGGGGGGGGGGCGGCATTTTTTATTTCGCACACAGGCGGCCACAACCCTCGCGGCGGCCCTGCTCACACCACTTATAGTCCATGTAACTGAAGCAACTATGCGCTTTCAGTTGAAAAGATCGAAACATCTTGAGCGTTCATACCTTGCCGCTTTGTAAAAATACTCCATCACTGTTAAGGGAGGTAAATGCGTTCTTATAAAAAATAGGAAGCTATGTCATCTTCGATTCTATTTAACACAGTGGTTACCCTTGTTTGATTCTCTTAACTCTTTCTCTCCGTAATTATTTACCACATTCTGGTGGAATCAACGTTTGTATCGTCGGTTAGGAGAGAAAGAGTTAAAATGATGTATACAAACACGAGCATAAATATAGTAGGAGACGAAGTTATTTTTTTTTTTTTTTTTTAAAGATAAATAGTAAAAAAAAAATGTAAGGAAAAAAAAAAGGACAAACTATAACAGGTGCTTTCAATGCTGCTGTTTTTGTGTTTCAGACTCCAGGTTTATGGCACCACTCAATTGCTTTAGCACCTAGATTCAAAACTGACATCTCAATCTATACATTCATTTAAAAACAATATCTCACGCGTATTTGCAATTTATAATGTCTATTAACCAGATAGCGATAAATGGGACTCCATAGCTATCACCTGATACTAATCCACTCAGCAGGAAATGTGAATCGGAGATTACTTATCTGTGTTTTACAACCAATGCCTAGGTATTTTAAAATGTTCCTTCAAAAAAAGCATAGATAGTTACGTCTATGGATACCCGTGTTCTTTAATCTATTCATGCATGTTAATTAGAGACTTAAGCTCTGCCAAGCCGATAGTTTTCCTGGATGACCCAGGCAACGCATTCCATGTTCTAATGTAGGAATTATTTTTTTTTTGTCTGTTTACCAAGATAAAACTGTATACAACGATAACAAGATCTATTATAAAACATTTGTTTCTCTTTAATAACTTATGATAAAAGTAAAGTTTCCCTTCTAGACCTTTACGAGGGTATCCTGTGGCCAGCACATAACCGCCTTTACTTTTCCCCAACTATTGTCGGGTACCCATTAGAGCTGGGTGGACTCAGAGGCGCCTAAAAGATGACGAATAAAAAAAATACCAAGATTCGAACCAGGGAACCCCCTTTTTCGGAAAAGTATTTTACCACTCAGCCACCGGGACTCCCAATAACTTACGATAATGAAATAAAAAAGCACTCTGGGTTTTTTGTATCAAGCTCTTCTCATCTGAACACATCTGATGTCTGTCTGGTCCAAAGTTTGTATTCACGTTAGTTCTTCCACTTCCCGTTCTGGAATCAAGGGGAAACTTTGCACCATTATTCCTTGTGGAATAGAATACATAAATCAATCAAGTAAATAACAAATATGTAATCAATTAGTCACCAAAAAAAAATTCATTTAGTTATAATATATATTTATGCATATATATTTTTTTCCTTTGAACACATAACTTATTTGACGTTTTCATAATCTGGGTCTTAATTGTATCTGGAAAACAGACTACTGAATCTAGGCATTAGAAAAAAAACATACTTTTTTTTTTTTACTATAAAACTGTAGAAAGTAATTATTATTTTATTGATCCCAGTGACCTTTCACTGTGGCGTCCTAGACATTGTTTAGTTTAGAATCTCTTTTAGTGTTAGCCACAAATGTGTTATGATATTTATCTTATATCTATATGCATTTTGCCTTAGGAATTCGCAAACTAGGCAGCTGCCTAGGCCTCCACTCGGAGGGGGGGGGGGGCTCGCACAGGACTAAAGAAATTGAGAAAAGTGGATAAGATCTCAAACATAGTAGAGCACTATGACTCTATGTTCACTAGTCTGACTCTGGTACTACTGCGGAAATTGCATCATATGAATTTCAGCTATTTGACGATTTAGATATAGACGGGCAGGTTTTTAATAAATAGCGTAATTTTATTTTTTCGCTGTTCCTTTTTATTTTTTTTTTATTTCACTTGGGATCCACCAAATTCACTTTGCATAGGGCCTTCAATTATCTAAGGCCGGCCCTGTTGCCATCCATATACCTCATGATAATGATTACACCGTCTGCAACACAACCCTCTCTTTCTTCTAGAAATCAACCACTTTTGCTTTATATTTGAAATAAAAGATTTGAAACATTTTGTTAGCAGGAAATAGAATGTAACTTTCTCGGTTTTATCTGGGTTTTTCTATCGTGCACATCTGTGTGAAAACAGAAAACCCTAGCGGCAATATCTACGCGTAGTATATATATAGTGGAGGCCAACTCATCATTTCGAGATTCTCAACTAACGGTAGTTTTTCTCTCACACCTGGCCGCATTACCGCAGACGTGAGGACTGCCCATTAAGTTGACCTAACACACCGGTAACTTACACGATCGACTTCATAGATAATAAAATACACAATCGTTTGGATCAAATTAACAGCAGAAGTAACAGCGCGTGGGCTGTTGGAATAAAAAGTTTCACTGGAATTTCATGTGCTCTAACCTATATATTTTGTTCTCTTATATAGTAGTCGCGTAAAGAAAACAGAAAAATGGTAAGAACATATTTTTTTCACCGATACCATGTTTTAAATCACACATGCACATAGTCCATCAATGGATCTGGACGCAGAGGTTTACTGTACGTATGTGAATATTATATTATCTCTACATAAGCAAATTGCCCCAAGAAATTATATCAGTTTCTGTATCTACATTTTAATCTTGATGAAATGATTAAGCCAGTTTGCGAGTTTGCATCTCATTTTGAAGGAACGTCTGGAGCTTATAAGATAAGAAGCTAATTGGATGCATAGGTTCACGTTAGTGTTTGTTATATAGACTCTATATTATATAAAACTGTTTCTCGTTAATGCTAGGCTTTGTTTACAGCCTTCATTTTTCAAATACCTGTAGACTGTAGATCTAGTTTCAGACGTAGTAGGTGAGCGCTAGAGTTATCCCCCCCCCCCGTTGTATTTATAGCTTCACAAAGCACCGTTTGTTCTTTAGTTGAGTGGTCTATAATTTAGGGATAAAATAATCTGTCTCTCGTATTTTAAGGTGAGTTTTAAAAGTAATGCTGTATAGGCCTATATATTATTTTAAAAAATTCATATCCTAAAGCCTACACCAAAATTGAAAATCACTATAAATTTTTATAAAAAACGATTTTATTCCATATTTAGATCTATCATGACATTTTTTTAAAATTCAGAATTGTTTACAAACTGAACCATGGATCTGAGTGTTTTAGGTAGCACATGGATGATTGCCTACTAGGTTCAAACCCTTCCCGACGCTGTCCTACGGGAGATTGGGTTAGATTGTACATCTTCGATTCTAAAGGAAAATCTCGAAACATCTAAAACATTATGCGTCAGAATATAGCAACCCATTACTTTTAATTAATGTGCTTAAAATGCCATTTCAAAGTCACTTCTGCCGAAATTAATACGATAATAATTAGCCTTTGTGATAATGGACTAAAAGATGTAATTTAGAATAGAAGTTTTAAAATAGTTTACAAATAAATTCTAAACATGAAATAATTTTCATCTTCTGACAAAATATTTCATAAATGTACATTTTGAATTTGAATTTACAGTTATTTTGTTAAAATCTATTTAAAAAAGATGGTTATTTTTTGTTACCAAATAATGTTGACTAGCTTGGCAAATACAAAAAAACCTGGCATGCCATCTAAAACGAAAGTAGAGCCTCATTACCAAGAAGTACGAATGTTTACCACTGTTTTATCACTCTCTAAACTACACACATCATTCGATAGAACGTGTGCCATCTAAGCCTAAAGCCGATGTGCCTTGGCGCAGCCTCGTAGTGTGACCTAGATCTCTGAACGTGTGTGTGTAAATGCATTGGGTTACTTGGTGAGCCAGCCAAGTAGCTTGACTACTGTGTCCGCCATCCTGTCAGCTGGTCCCCCTGTGTTGTTTATCGACTTTGTTGTCGTTCAGGGGGCGATTTGGTCCCCAAGGAATGTCAAGGACTAACATTCAAAGCTATTTTTGACTTTTTTTTTTTTTGTTTGTTTATTTATTCCCTCCGCCCCTACACTCCCCTGGTCTAAAACAGAGAGGATGTGTAATAAGATCGCAATACGCACTGATAGAGAACGATACGGGGGGGGGGGGGGGGGTCAGCAGTGGCGTGCTGAAGATGCCTGTTCCACGTGATAAGAAGACCTATCGGTGACCCCTCCCCCTTTATATATATATATATATAAACGAAGTACAGAATCATATTTCTATTTTACAGATATAAACCTTTAATGTTTATAATACCGATTTTTTGCGGCTACCTACACTCTGGCAACCTGGGCGGCAGCCCCACCGCCCACTCCGCGATACGCCACTGAGTTTGGGAAGGGACAATACATATGTATAGTGTTAACGGATGTTGTTTATGGCACCCTTGTTTTTAAGGCAGCACGCATGAGGAACAAGGGCGTAGGTAGGATTTTTCCATCGTTTAGGGGCCCGAGGGGGCCTGACCTGTTTGGGGGCCCATGCATTTGCGTAATATTTATTTTTTTTATGTAAAAAACACTCATTTTGGGGCCCCCTCAAGTTGGGGCCCGGGGGGATTTTCCCAATTCTCCCCTCCCCCCCCCCACCCTAACTACTCCACTGCCTGCTCAAAAACGAGTGGAGCCTATCGAAAACTCTGTTGTAGGCCTACTCATTACAACCTGGGTAGTTACTGTAAGACTGTCGATCTTTGAAGGGGGAGATATGCTCAAAATGTTTGTATTTAATATTAACACCTTTTGCATTAATTTATAGATGTAGTTTATCTTAAATGTCCGCCACATCAAAATGCTTAACTCCTACCACCTACGCTGTCTTAGGAAAATTCATAAGGTGTATTGGTCTGACAGCAAATACCAGATACTGAAATCTTACAGTTGTCAATAAGAACAGTGTCCATGCCACAGTAAAAATGTCCGAATTTTGATGGGCGGGACACGTAGTCCGCATGCCAAACGACCTTTGTACAAGGAGCTGTGTGCAGGAAAGCGCTCACAGGGGGTTTCAATGCAAGCGCCATAAAGACACCATCAAGAGCTCCTTCAAGGAGTGTGATATAGACATTCACGGCTGGAAAGCACTAGCTTTCGATCGCTCTTCATGGCGTAAAGCTGTGTCTAGGAGAGTGGTCAGCATGAAAGGGCGCCGAACCATCTAAAAGCTGAAGAAGCAGGCCTATCTGCATCTGACCAAACCTACCCATGCCACGTTTGCGGCCGGCTTTTTCAAGGGAGGATTGGACTTTACAGTCATCTTTGAGTCCATCGGAAATGAGAAATGGGCTCATCTTCGATCACGAAGGAGATGCTATATGTATATATTAGTTTAAACCAACTAACTTAAATTAGGAATTAATTATATTCAGCAAAATAATTTAAATAAAATAATAAAATAAAATAAAAAGTTCTTGTGAGCTTTCTTCGTGTAGTACAGCACAGACCCAGACACTTTTGTTTCATGAGATAGAAGCGTGGTCGAGAGGCCAAGTACAGAGTTGTCTTTACTGAGCGCCTAAAGGCAGCACGGAAAACCAACTGATCCCCACTGGTCCACAAAAGAGATTGGACCAAAAGCGCTCTGAGCATGCTATAAGTATGAAAGTAGCGCTATATAAAAGCTATAATAATAATACAAAAGCGGTCTCGACTCTCTGCTTACTGACCATGTCGTTATGCCAGGATCACTTGTTTTCCCCTTTACTCGCCTGTATCGTTCTCCTCCTCCTCACTCTCTCTCTCTCTCTCTTCCCTCGTAACGCACTTTCCTTTCTCTCTCCTCCTCTCTTTCATTCCTACATTCTTTTGTCTCTTTTCCTTTCTCCCTCTGTTCGCCTCTGATCTTTCCCTTCTCTATTTATCCACATCGTTTCTCTCTCTTTCTGTCTCTCTTGTTGCCCCCCCCCCTCTCTTTTATCCCCCTCCATCTGTCTGTCCTCTCTCGATAGTAACTTCAGAAAGTACCCGTGGACTCGGGTTCAAGATAATGATGGTCCTCCCCCCCCCCCCCCCCCACACATAAGAACAACAAAAACAAAACATGTTCTCTTCCATACCTACCTATTACCAGAAATGTGTTCAGACTTGATAAGGCCCTAACCTATTGGAGATAGGAGGCGCCTGCAATCAAAATAATTCAACTTTTCTCTTTCTTCAAAATGATTTCAACTGTCCCTAGTGGGTACGGGGGGGGGGGGGGGGCTAGCAAGTGAGTGCCCTAAGCTATTGCTTATTTTACCTATAGGTAAATCCAGCACTGGCTCTTACAAGTAATTGTCTTTAGTATCATCGGTTCTGGTGTTTTGAAACCTTTCATGCCATGATTGCTACGCCCCTGCCTCTTTTTCCATTCAATTTCCCTTTCCTCTTCTCCATTTGAAATTTAAATTTAAATTGGAATGAGTGAAATCTGCCCACGTGGAGTGACACCAGGGATTTCAAAACTGCATTCTTCACCAAGAGGTCCGACCAAGACACTGGCCCCAAAACACCCCTATAGAAAGAAAACTCTATTGGAAGCTCCATGATTTGGAAACTATTGCGCAGTTCATCTCTCTAGTCATCTGAACGCTCAACATAATAGTGAGAACAAAGAAGAAGAAACCTAAAATGGATGATAAGCGTTTTGCTGTTGCATTGCTATGTGTTGTCATAGTTACCGAAAGATGGCTACGTAACCATTTCCTGGTGAGCACTTACATGTATAATTCGCTACTTTACCTACACTAGCAGTATGTCATATTCAAGCGACGCAACTAAAGAAAACACACGGGTTGCTGTCTCTACTAGGACTTCTTCCACCTTCATCTACAGGCAAATTTAAAACAGGTGTACTTGGGGGAGGGGGGCGCTGACATGCACATTCACTTAAAGTGGCGTCGTGAAAGAAAGTGGCACCTGCACCGCTGACCTGTAACCATGGTTTCGTTTGTTTTCACTTCCTGTCTCTCTGAACAAGGTGAGCTAAACAAACTTCCGACTTTAAGAAACAATTCCCCCGAAGAAGGTTCATATCAAAGAAAGTCAACAACCAAATGGATGGACAGTGCCATAAGCTAGCCATATTACGGATTTCGTATCATAAGTCATATGCCTAGTCGTACGGTATGCGCGCTGGATCAATCGTTATAAAAGACCTGAACACTGGCATGCAACGTCACAACCTGTGGGCAGTTTAGACCAATAGCTCGTGGCCACGTCACAGGTCTGTACGACGTGTCAAAGAAATATTGGTCAAAACTGCATGTCAGTGTTGAGGCCTTCTAGAACCAATGGTCTCGACTGGACTGCCGTTCGGTTGTCTCGATGGTCCCGGGTTCACACCCTGCTCGCTGCCCCCCCCCCCCTCCGTCGTCCTGCTGGAGCTTTGAAGGAACGTTGTGATATTACGTAAAAGCAAAAAAATCACGTTTTTGACCCGTCCCCCCCTTTTTTTTTTAATAACAAATAGTAAGAAAACAGAATGTGACGAAACCCGTCCCTTCTCAATACACACAGACACACATCCCAAATTACGTCCCAAACGCCGAAACAAACGCGCGCAGCCACTAAGTCCAGGGACATATTCGAGTTTTATGAGCAACATCCCAGTGATGATATTATCTTAAAAGTTATCATAAAATCCTGAATCATTCTTTACAATCCCCCCCCCCTTTACTCGCTGATTGTATTTCTTCTTAATTATTCGTTACTAAATGTATTTGTTTCTTCCACAACATCCTACATCCTTGGTTCTTGCTTGCACCCGTCAAAATTTTGACCACGTTGTGGCTCTAAGACTTTACCCCTAGGAGTTGCAGGCCATCGTCCCCCATCGGGAAGTGCAAACGGACCCATCGGCGGACTTATTCCACCATACTGAATAATCCTCCCCCCCCCCCACACACACACACGTAGAGTAGCATGACACCGAAATTCCATTTTTACAAAAGACTTTTATTTATGAAATCATTTCCCCCAAATAGCACTTTTCATCATGGGGTCTATACTAATGATGGGATGAGTATCGACTTCTTTCGACGTTGTTTTTTCCCCTATACTGTATAAATACATCTGGCGGCCGCCGGAAAAGCCGAGGTGTTTAAAAAAAACAAACAAACTGTAGGGTATTTCATTAATATTTTTTGAAAAACCGTGATGAACAAAAGTCAATTTATGAAGCATGGTTAACAAACCTAATGTAAGCTCAAGATTGCGATAACAGAGCATGTAACAAACACGGACAGTAGAGTTAAAATGACGGGCTGGTCTAAATTTTAGTTTTTATTTAATTTGAATATTTTTGTTTTTGTTTTTTTTACTTAACCAATCTGTAACAAAGCTCTGTAATTTTTTTTATATCCCTCCTACATGCCTTTCCAAAACACGATTCCTAAAGATATCCTGCACCCATTAAACCACTGTTAGTGGCACTGTTACATCAGATCTGAACGAAGTGGTCGTCTCCTTTCCATTAGGACTAAAACAGAAATATTCAAAACTCATTTATCACACTTTCGGTCAGAGTGTTACAAGTGTGGATAGTGACATGTTTGTTCGGGGTTTCTTCCATCCCCGCCAGTGCAATAGACTCGGTCCGAAGTCACCCCAACTAGCGTTCTATAGGCCGAATCGTCTCCGCTAACGCCCGTTTCCACCCGCGCGCCACGGTGACGCTGAGAAGCATGGGATCTGAAAAATCCTATAGATCTAAGTCTAAGTGATCACTGATATGAGTGTCGAATCGATTACTTATTGAAGCGCTAGATCTAAATCTAAATCTGATTATCGTTGAGATGATAAAGTGCTATATACAGATGCTAACATTCAGGGGCGACTAGAGTAAGCCACCCAAAGATAACATCCGTGGTAGATAACCACAACACACTGCCCGTTTACGCTGTCCAGACACAATAGATGAGCTAGTTGATAGACGATTTTATGGCGTGTAGACAGATAAGCACATCACGATGCGATTCACACTGACAGAATACGCAGTTGCAACACAGCCGGAGCTTTAGTAAATTGTCTGTATGCCAATTAGGTCACTGAATTTTTACGTTGGCTGATAGTAAAAGAGCAGTGATGTCATTGTTGAGTTTTTCTAGCCAGATCTAGATTCATATTTTCGTGCACGTTTTTCCTTGTCATTCTTCACTTTGTTTAACGGCGGCGTAGCATACACCGCTATTTTGCAGCTCCGGCTTTAGGCCACTGCAACCTATGCTACCGCAGTGGGCCCCCACTTTCACAGGACCCGCGCTAATTCTAGGTGCATAAATTATTAAATTAAACCATTTTATAACTTATAACAGATTTCCCGCGGACTCCTGATTTACCAGGAGCTCCTGGAAATCTCCTGAAATTACAAAATGTGCGAAAAAGTCTTGGAGTTATCCGGAAATTATTAACATCCTTTGAAAACTCATACAAATCTCCTGAAATATATAGACAAATATTGTCATTTTGGGGTGTCCTTCAATATGGAAAATACCAATCCTACGTGCGATATAAAAACGGCATTAACACGTAATTATGTAATCTAGCGAAAGAAGCTTCTCGTGTCTCAAACTAATGAAAAATTACTTGAGGTCAACAATTCTCGAAGATAGATTGATATATTTGGTAATTCTTGCTACTGAGCGTGATCTATTAGGAAACAGAATTCTTCACTACACGCAAGGCTCGTCAAGTAATTCTGTACGTAATAAAGAATAATAAAATGCAAAGACGAATATGTTTTCTAATACAAACTCTTAATTTTCACTTATTATTCGTATCCCTACCCAAGCTTGGCCCCGTGAAATCCGTTTCGCATAGGGCTCCACAATGGTAAAGTCCGGCCCTGCTATTTAGTGACGGGGAATACTACTTGTTCTCCCCTCCCTCTTTTTTTCCCTCTTAAATTATGTAGGGTAACTCTAGTCCGTCGACTTTCAAAAATAAAAGCGTGATCTTTCCATTACGTGGCGTCCAAACTCTTGTTATATATATAGATATTAAGCAACTTCGTCTTTCTGTCTGTCAGGGTTCTTTTACACGTGTTTTCTCCCACTTCCCATTCTCTGATCAAGTTGAAACCTTCCAAAATTATTGTTGAAATCAACTTATGAATAAATTAAAAAAATAACAACAAATAAGCTGATTGATTAGTGTTAATTAACTAAATTTGTTAATATAGGAAAAGGGAAATACATCTTGAAGTATTAAGATATGTGCCAGTAATCGAGCGGTTCTTTCCATTACATAAGCTTTGTTTAATAAAAAGGACTTTTATACTTTGCTTGTTATCTTATCTTATATAATACAGACGTTACTTCAAAAAAGAAGATGATTACGTCCTACGCGTCATGCATTTAGTCATGCATATTAACCAATGACTTAAATTCTATCAAGTCACTGGTTTTGCTGGCTAGCTCATGTGTCGTAATCACTTTTTTAAAATGATGGCGTTGGGAGAATCGAACTCTTGCTCGTTATGTCACCCACCAGAAATGCAAGATTTATGACCATCCCACTAAGTGACTACGATATTTCTAGATCTAGCTACTATTATGTTGCCAGTATATCATATATATCTACTCTGTCTATCTTGCTTCTCAGTGTTACCTTAATTTACTTACATCGAAACTAGTGAAAACGACACTACCATTTTTTTTAAAAAGGGGGTGGGATGAGGTTGAGTAAAAAAATCAATTTTCAAAATTGTCTTGGTAGCGATGCAATAATCATTTTTATCACAAGGCAGAGTGTGCAATTTATCGACAGGGCTGGTAATCCGGTTATAATTTGTAGATATTCTGGTTCACAGTCGTTGTAAAAAAAAACAACACACCAAATTTGTAACCAAACGAAAATTGTTTTTAATGTGTCAAAATTTTGTCAAAATTAAAATAATGTAATAATAAATAATAATGTAGGGCTATTTATTTATGTGTTTACGATAGACGTCCATTCGTTTATCAACTACAGTTATTAACATTTCAAAATATACACTTTGTGGAGCTATTTGTACACAATTATAAAAAGAAGATTTCATTGCAATTTTTCTTTCATTTAATTCTGCCTGAGAGTTCGATCTGTTAGAGAGTGTGCATTTTATCATTTCATTTATTTCTCTCTTTCAATCCAACTCTATTTCTCTCTCTCTCTCTCTAAAAATATTGATAACGGTTTCTTATCTAATTAATCTCTCTCTCTTTTTCTCTCTCTCTCTCTTGTGCCTCTCCCTCCATAAGAACAATTATCCATTATCTCTATTTTTGTGCTTCTTTCTCTTTCTCTCTCTCTCCCTTTTATTCTCTCCTTTTCTTTCTTCCTCTTTTTCTGTCTTTCTCTTTTTTCCTCTTTTCTTTCTTACTCACTCTTTCTTTTTCTCACTCGTTCTTTCCTTCCCACAAAGTCTCTACTTTATTTAGTGACCTATTTTTCTTCCTGCTTCCAGCGTGAAGTCATATCCATCCATGTTGGTCAAGCCGGTATCCAGATGGGCAATGCCTGCTGGGAACTCTACTGTCTGGAACACGGCATTCAGGTCAGCTTAGTATGCTACACACTCGTCCACACGCTCACACGCAATTACACTACTGAGTACTATATAGTATTGCAGAGGCGTTACTAGGGCTAGTGTCAAAGGTGCGGTTAGCTAATAGTGTAACTCACTCGCCCTATTACTTATCCTAAAGCATTTCTGTAATGAAAATTGTTTTAACATTTATTATTTTTATTATTATTATGCTAGAAACCAATGAGTATTCATTCTCTGGCGCTGCCAGGGTCGAGGGAAACAAAATTCATCGTAGTCCCTTTATCAGTTTCCACTGAGGAGTTTATTATTATTATTATTAAATTATAAGCTTGTTCCATTATAAAGCTCAATCTCAATTTACTTAACTAAAAATAGTCAGTCTTTGAAAAAAAAAAAGTTTCTTTCATTTGGTGTTACCCTTCTGATGCGATCCGCACACCTAGCTACGCCACTGTAGTGTTGTATTAATAACACAAAACTACTCCCTAGATTTTTTAAAAATAAAAATATATTTGCACTTTGGTAAGGGGAGGGTGAAGGTAAACATGTTTCTGGGTGTTTTATTCTAGATCTTTTGAGAATTAAGGCAAAGATTTTAAATTAGCTTCAATTTAAACAAGCCGGTAATGCTTTAAATTAGCTTCAATTTAAACACAATTCCTGTACATCGAATACAAGTTAGTTTAATGTAATTGCATTAATGAACAGACAACAATGTTTAGTATAGGCCTAAATAACAAAAGTTTGTGAAGCAAATATTTGTAGACTCAATTTTGGGTTAGGGTTAGGGTCGCGTTAGGATGATCATAATTTTTTATTTCTTTTTTGAAGCACTACCCATAAGGCTTTGCATGATAACTGTATTTTGAGCACTGACTAGTAGCCTACTGTACTATGTTCTACATCTTTCTCTGTCAATTAGCCTGACGGCAACGTGATAGAGAATGGATCCAATGGAGAAAGTTCCATGCACACGTTCTTTAGTGAGACTGGCTGTGGTAAACACGTACCCAGGGCTCTGTTAGTTGACCTGGAGCCAACAGTAGTAGGTAGAGTAACCTTTCCCTTTCTTTTATATCTCGTACTGTTTAGATCTGAATCTGCTTGGCACCTAGAAAAAATGTCTCGTGGTGGTGTTGGTGGTATTAAAATGGTAGCCTGGATCACTTTTAATTTTTCAGACTCCCCCTTCCCACCTATAAGAATGTCCCTCCCCATATTTTGTTCTCAGTATTTTCCTAAACACCCTCTTTACCCCCTCTCTCCTCCTGTTCACCTGAAGAAATCTCTGGGGGAATGCTAGACTGTGTGTATCAATGTCGGCGGCGGTAACATCGAGATGTCATAGGAGAAGGATGAGATGACATCAGAGGAGCAGGCAGTGTACTGTGAGCAGGGGTGATGGAAATTAGAGAGAGAGAGAGAAGATTACCAGGAAGAAAAAGATGAACAGAATGAAGCAGAAGATGCAGATGAAGATAGACTGGTAGCTTTTGTGACATGCAAACGAGAGACAGAGAGAGAGAGAAAGACAGACAGAGAGATACAAAGAGTTAGAAGGAAAGAGAAAGAAAGAGACATACAAAGAGTTAGAAGGAAAGAGAAAGAAAGAGACAAAAGAGAGAGAGAAATAGAGATACAGAAAGAGAGAGGAAGAGAGACGGACAAATATAGAAAGAGAAACAGAGAGACAAAGAGAAAGAGACAAACATAAAGACAAAGAGAGGGAGACAAAAGGGATAGAGAGAAATAGAGAGACAAAGATATAGAAAAAGAAGAGAGAGAGAGAGACAAAGAGAGAAAGAAAGAAAGAGTGAGAGAAAGAGAGGCATATTAAGAAGCAGCCAAATGAGAAACTGGTTAAAATTTTAGATAAAAAGCTGAAAACATGACACAGGAATAATAATCCTCTTATCAAGAACGTCTGTAATTTTATAAGATAAAACATCAAACAAAGAGAAGACTTGGGATCCTCTCCTTGAACACACCACAGAGTCTGTACTTTCATACATAATCATCCATCTATCTCCCATCCAATCTATTCACTAATGCATCCAATCCGTTCACACATCCCAACAGATCCATCTCTCCAATAAGTTAAGTCCCCTGTTTCTTCTCTGTCATTCTTCTCATCTTATAAACTCCCTTGGCATTCCTTTAAAAAGGATTATTAGTGTGTATGTATATTCATCTAATTCATTTATCTACCTATCCCTTCATTCCTAACAGAGTTTGTGGCCACAGATATACAGTTACTTGTTACTTTACATGTCAGTTTCAGAAGGATGTTGTGTGGCCAACACAATGGAATTCAAACACCAGTTTTTATAAAACAAATTTTAGATAGGATAGTTATTAAATCTAAGCAGGCTTAAGAACATTATCACATCCTTTGTATAAGTCAATATCACTTGAATATAAATCTATGGTCTGTCTCTTCTCTCAGATGAGGTCCGAACTGGAACCTACAGACAGTTGTACCATCCCGAACAGATGATCAGCGGCAAAGAGGATGCTGCCAACAACTACGCCAGAGGTCACTACACTGTCGGCAAAGAGATCATTGACCTGGTCATGGACAGGATACGAAAGTCTGCTGACCTTTGCAGTGGTCTTCAAGGCTTCTTGGTCTTTCACAGGTAAATAATCATATTGGCGCTATATAGTTCAAATATACTCATACTGAACACCATATACCACATGTTAAATGTGAGTTAATAGATGTAGCTCGTTGTACGCATAACGACATAAACAAAGGTGTTTCTCCATACAAGATCCTCTGAAAAACTGTTTAATGTATCAAGGCTGCGGGCAAAAACCAAGGTTAGGAAGCTACTCGTCAGTTAACTCCTGTATGCTGATGATGCAGCTATTGTGGCTGATTCTGATACTCAGCTACAGTCCCTGGTTGACAAACTATCTGTTGCTTGCCAGAAGTTTGGCTTAAACATCAGTCAAAGCAAGACTAAGATACTTGTCCAAAACACAAACACTGCACCTCAAGTAAGCATTAATGGCCAACCACTAGAAATTGTTGATCACTTTTGTTACCTTGGCTCCATCATATCCAACAACACTCTACTGGATAAAGACATAAACAACAAGATAGCCAAGGCAATGGCCACCATGTCACGGCTGCAGAAAAGAGTCTGGGACAACATATTGCTGACTAGCAGTACTAAAGCCCTAGTTTACCGGACCTGTGTGTTGAGCACCTTGCTGTACAAAAGTGAAACTTGGTCAACCTACTCATGGCAGGAAAAAAAGCTGAATGTTTTCCACCTTGGATGCCTAAGGCGGATCTTTAAAATAAGGTGGCAAGATAAGATAACCAATGAGGAAGTGCTACAAAGAGCAGGGTGCCAGGACATCCGCTCTGTTATCAGCAGCAGACGCCTTGGCTGGCTTGGCCACATTCGTAGAATGCCAGTAGGTCGACTTCCACAGGACATCCTATATGGCGATCTAATAGAAGGCAGGAGAGCTGCTGGTCGCCCACTTTTACGTTAAACGGATGTATGCAAACGCAACATGAAGCTCTTCAAAATCGACACTGGCAACTGGGAAGAGGTGGCACTGGACAGATCCTCATGGAGAGAAAGCATAAAGGAAGGGTCAAAGATTGCATATGTCATACACAACAGAAGCAGAAAGAAGGGTGAAAATGCATCTCTCGAGACGTAAAATGCCACAGAATAGATGTAGCTAGAAACATATAGACTGAATAGTTAGACATTCAGTTTTAGAGTCGAAGTGAAAGCGAGAATCAATTACAAGTGGCCACACTTTGTCATCAGTGTATATATAACAATGAGATGCCCTTGTACCTTAGCGAACTGATCACTCCATATGTCCCTCAGAGAGCCCTGTGCTCAATGGACTCAACGCTGCAAAAGGTGCCTTGTTTCTCCCTTAGAAGCTACGGTCTGCAGGCTTTTGAGTGCATGGCCCAAAGGTTTGGTACTCACTCCCCATTGATCTCTGACAGACAACACTAGTTTCATAAGAACATTGAGATCTACCTGTTTAAAACTTTTTTAGATTAGTTTGTCATTTTAGCTCTCGTGTTTGTGTTTGTAGTGTTATTACAGCGCTTTAGCCTACAATTTGTTTGTTAACAGCGCTTTATAAATAAAATTATTATTATTATTAAGTATGAATTTTGATAAGGTTAAGGAATCAGAAATGGCATCTCTGAGACACACAGCTGTTAAGAGGTATCTGGCTTAAGTTAAAGAAATAAAAATCAGTTGGTCATTGTTATATCCACATGATATTGTTGTTTGTTTCACCAAAAAATGGAAAACATTTTTTAGCATTATTTAAGATGCTTATGTCTTAAATGAAATTTGTTTATCTTAATATTGTATTAGTGTGGTGCAAACAGCTTTGTGTTATTTAGAGTCTTTGACTCTTAAAAGCTCCACTCCTAATTAGTTAGTTCATCTTTTTTAGGCAGTCTTAAAATAACATTAAAAAAATAATCTTTTACTAATATTCCTTGGTTGGTTACTGTTTGAAATTCTTTTTGTTATGTCAATAAATTGTTATATATCTTTTTAAGGGAATGTACATGTCATCAACCGAAAATGTAAAGTTACAAATAAATATATAATGTTATAAAAGTGCTATGACTACATAAAGAGAAATATTCTGTAGCTAATAGAAGGGAAATGATCTGTAGCTGATAGAAGGGAAATGATCTGTAGGCATGATATTCTTATCAACATTGCTATTATTCAGTTGTTTGACATTTTTATTGTTTTCATAAATGATTCCTAGATTAGATTACAAGTGTGCCAAGATTATGTCACATTTTATGTAAAAATAATAAGATTCACAAAAACATCAAAATGAAAAACGAAATATATATTGTAATTAATTTGACTTTCTTCCAGTTTTGGAGGTGGCACAGGTTCTGGTTTTACATCTCTGATGATGGAGAAACTGTCTGTTGATTATGGCAAGAAATGTAAATTAGAGTTTGCTATCTACCCTGCGCCACAGGTAATTTTGTTTTTAAACATGTTTTATTTAGAAATATTAAATCATATGAACTAGTGTAAAGAGAAAAAAAAAGTTACGTTCCCCTTTTCAGACTATAAGTCTATAGGGCAGATTTTTTGTAAAGGTCATTGTATCTAGTTAATGAGGGTGTCATTTGGCCTGCTTAATGACCAACACTAATGTCAGGGATCCATTAGAGCTGGGTGGATTCTGAGGTGCCCTAAATATACCAAAATTTAAAATCCCAGTCTTTACCAGGATTCAAACCCAGGATGTTCCGGTTCAGAAGCTAAGGGCTTTATCATTTAGCCACCGCATCTCCTAATTTAGTAAGAAAACTAAGGTTATTCCATCTCTCAAGACCCCTAGGGTAATGTCCATAAAAGGAAGCCAGTAAGTTAAAACTATGAGTAAAAGCTGGTCACTATTGGATTACCTCTGTGTTCTGGCAATAAGGCATTCAATGCACCTTTCTCTGAGCTGTGATGTGGGGGTTCAACTGGCGAAAAAAAAGTAAAATGCAGTTCAGCTTGTATGGCTTCTGAATTAAAATAATTGGCAGATAACAGTGTCAGTGGTAACATTACAAGAATTAAAAACAATTCTTTGGGTTGCATGGTGTCTGGGTTCTAGAGACATATAGACCTTAGTGAAAGTGACTTAGGAGAACATCTTAATAAAATGGTGCTACCTGAACACAGAATAAAACATCCAGACAGAAGTTGATCCAAGAATGTCTGATTTACTTCTGTCTGCTAGGAGGAATCCTTCTTAGTGGTCATAGGACTTCACAGGCTATAACAAAATTTATCTCTGGTAAGGAGATATGACTAGAGTGTCAATGATATGAATTTCAACTCCCAGCCAAACATTCTACCAGTGTCTCTACTCTGTGTCACAGTCTCATTTGACATTGCCTGATTTAATGTTTATGTCATGTTAAGAGGTTAAAAGACACAGTGGAATTCTTGAAGTAGAAAACAGGAAGTAGAATGAATAAAGTCGACTTGAGTTCAGTCAAGTCAGTCAAGTGGTATCCTTTGGACCGGGCAGTCAAGTAGTACTTTTGGTTCGGGATGGACAGTAGCGACTTAGAAAGTCGAGTAGTAATTTCAGTTAAGAAGTAACTTTTGGGGAGTTGATGCCAGTGGTCTTTTGAGACATGTATTTCTAGTAGTTATTCTGTATTATTCTGTACCGTGTTACCCGCTGAGATGCTGATGTTATTTGTAATATACTCTGGAGAGTTTAACGTATTCGATATATTTGATACCGCTGTTATGCAGATAGGATTGTTTCTTGACTTGTGTAACTAACAAGGAATCAAATTATCAAATAAACTTTATATTTTATCTGCTGAAACAGACTTAAGTCAATCTGTAGTAACTATGTTTGTCACGTGTCAAGAGTACTCCAGGAAGCTTGAACCCAACATTCTACGCATTTGCGACACAGTAGTAGTGACCAGTCCCTCATGTGTGTAATGGTAATACAAGTCACACAATATCAACGCCACATCTCAAAACGTGCATTTACACTCTGTAAACTAACACAATTTCATGCTATTCTATTCTGTCCATCACAGATGTCCTCTGCAGTGGTGGAACCCTACAACTCCATCTTGACCACACACACTACTTTAGAACACACAGACTGCACTTTCATGGTAGATAATGAGGCCATTTATGACATTTGTCACCGCAGCCTGGACATTGAAAGACCTTCTTTCATCAACCTTAACAGACTCATTGGTCAAGTGGTCTCATCGATCACAGCATCTCTCAGGTTAGTATAGACTCATTCTTGGTTAAGCTGTCTCCTCCTTTAAATAAATAATATAAACTAAACCATGTCATATTTAGAAAAGATGGCTACCTATTTGTGTGGTTTGCCCTTTGGACTATCGTTTTGTTAGGTGTGAAATAGTTCTCTACCATCAATATGCCAAAAATTATTTTAACTTTAAAGAATATGAAACTATCAACTGGACATAATCTCTTTTGTTGAACATATAATTATGTCCACCATGGGATTTACTTAAACTATAACTGTAGGGAAAGGGTTGAGGATAAATAGAAAGTAGATAAAATAGGAGAAGATTTGCAGCCCTAACATTCTATTACAAGCATTCTTGTTATATGTTTGTAAATAATATTTAAAGCTATAATTATTGAGCAGTAAACAAAAAGATGGGTGCATGGTGGTGAATTGGTAAAATGCTTGGCTTCCAATCTAAGGGGTCACAGGATCAAATCTCAGAAAAAGACTGGGATTTTGAATTTCTTGATTTTTAAAATGCCTCTGAGTCCACCTAACTCTAATGGGTACCTGATATTAGTTTGGAAGGTAAAGGAGGTTGGTCATTTTGCTGGCCACATTACCTCCTTACTGTATTTAGCAAGGTTTAAAAGGGGACTTAACTATGATAAGATTATACTTTTTTTTTTTTATTTTACAGGTTCGATGGAGCCCTCAATGTTGATTTAACAGAGTTCCAGACAAACCTTGTGCCATATCCCAGGATTCACTTCCCTATAATAACCTATGCACCAATCATTTCAGCAGAAAAGGTAATGAACTGGAAAATACACTTATGGAAATTCATTGTTCAAATACCAATTAAAAAGATGGTCAAATCATGAATAATTTTACCATCCATCAACAGGGACTGTAGTTTTTTTATATTATTAGACTTCAAATCTAATATAAAAAGAAAAAGTATAAGCATAAGTAATGTAGATATATTTAGAAATACATGTGTCAAAGGAATGAAAAAAAAACCCAGTAATAATTCACTTTCCATTAAATAAATATAGCATAATAAAACAGAAAGACCAAAATATAATCATATTATTTGTAGTATATATAATAGTAAATGTCGACACACCATTTTAGGAATGGTAAAGCTGCCCAAACTAGTCAGTAAAGCAAATGAATTAATGCACTTTAATTAATGTTTTATTAACAAGATTTACTAGATAATTAAGAAAAAATTATCCTTTTTGATAAACTGAGTTTAGGTGATAAGATTTATATCATAATAATAATCTAATGGACCTACTTTTTGAATGGCAGGCTTACAGCGAGAGATTGTCTGTGGCAGACATCACCAACACTTGCTTTGAGCCACACAGCCAGATGGTGGTGTGTGATCCTAGACATGGAAAATACATGGCTTGCTGTATGCTTTTCAGGTAACATAAATGAAATATAGTTTAACCTTTCCAGCTCTTAGCCTCTAAAACAAACTGTCCCTTATACTAAGGGCCACAACCCTCTTACTTACTATCTTTGGAACTCTAGATCAAATGGAAAATCATGATGGATCTCTCACAGTATCATTCAGTGGAAGGGAAGCAAAAAAATTGGTCTTCATACAATTTTTACGCCGAAGAGTCGAAATCAATTAAAATATTGATAAACTTTAGATAAGTCTAGACCTACATTTTACATGCATGGTTTATGTTTATTGTAAATTTTCATGTAAAAGCACACCAATTCAACGTTAACACGTGGGCGCAGCCATTAGCCATTTGCATGTAGTTTAATTGCGATTAGTTCTTATTTTTAGATTTTGACAAATCACAACTCATTATTTTTAAATGACATAGACAAGTACAAAAAAAAGTGGTCTAGCAACCACTTTAGAGATTACAGAAAAAGCAGTCCACTGGTTTGGCAGTGCTAAGGTTAAGCAAAGTGGTATGCATTTCATCACTGTAGTATTCCTTTGCTCAAACCCTGTTTTCTTTTTTAACATCTCCTAGCTGTCTTAGAAAAGGTTTTGACTAAGATGTTAGATATACAATACTTTTTTAAAGAACTTTGAAGTAAAAGTTTCAACATGCTTAGGAACCAATACCTGGAATAAAACCTGAATAAACATGCTCAATTACAAATTTATCCCCCATCAAATGATGTGCATCTATGAAGAGAAAGCAACCAGTCTGCTAGAAACAGAACACAGAGCTTGCTGGTACAGACAACTCTTCTATGCCACTCAAAGAAATGTTGTGCATACCAAATCATATAGCTTTTCCAGTCTAGTAAAAAACATGATTCATTTTGTATAATCATAGTCCTTGCTGCCACCACTCAGATATCTTTCTTAAAAAGTCTTTGGTATGCACTCTGAACTGTCATTTGATGGTTGAAATCTGCATCTTGCCATCCCATTCATCTTACAGAAGGTTTGGGCTGGGATGTAATTATTTTCAAAGCTGAAGAAGCATCAGAAAGACGCAAAACGAAAAAAAAAACATTCAATATGATCAAAAGAATAACACTAATACACTAATATTAAATAATAAAGTCTCATAAAACTGTTTTTTTTTGTTTTTTTTCTAATTATATTTCTATTGCTTTCTCTGCTGTAGAGGTGATGTGGTTCCCAAAGATGTTAGTGCAGCTATTGCCAACATAAAAACCAAGAGATCCATACAGTTTGTTGACTGGTGTCCCACAGGGTTCAAGGTAGGATGAACTGATGGTTGACAATAATGTGTTGTCTACTTAGAAAAATGTAATGCTGTTATTGGTGGTAGAGCGCATGGATGACTTATTTTGAAGATCACAAGTAAAAATGTAATTAAAAATATTTAAAAAAAGGGACTATGGTAGTAAAGTTTCCTTTTCAGATCATACAGTTTATAGGGCAGATGTTGTAAAGCTCATGTTTCTGGTCAACAAGGGTGGCATGTAAAATGTCCAACTGCCTTTACTTTTCCCCAACTATTGTCAGGTCCCCATTAGAGGTGGGTGGACTCAGAGGCGCCCTAAAAATCCTAAAATTAAAAATCCCGGTGTTGACACCAGAATTTGAACATGGGACCGTTTGGTTTTGAACCCAAGTGCTTTACCAATTATCCACCACACCTCCCATTAAGGTAGTTCAACCCTTATGTTACCATATTATTCTTTAAATTATTGCATCCAGCACATTTCTAATTAGTTTTGATATCTGGAGATAAGGAGTTTATTACTAAACATCATGTCAGTAATTTTGAAAGTCTACCATATCAGTTAGTTCTGCAAGCTTGTGCTTCCTTCACCAAGTTTTATCTTTGGTCAAATCACTTGTTTTTTTATTTATTTTTTTTACTTTTCTCTCAATATTGTTTCTGTGTAAGAATAAGTTAATAGAAAAGGTAGAGTCTTGTAAATAATTGTATTTAATAATAATTTCATTTATACACCGCTGTTAAGAAACTTAATTTAGTCTTAAGTCATTATTAGAAGATAATAGACATAAAATAAATTTTAAAAATACAAAAACAAATGAACTGAGAATATAACTTTGAACAATTTTGGAAATGAATCCTAAATCAGGGAAATTTAGCCAATCTGTATTTTGTCAAATAAACAAACAAATTGCAATTAGCACACACATATTTAGTCAACTTGTCAGAATTGACAATTGGGAAGACATAGCTCTAGACCGTAACAGGTGGAGAGAGACAGTGACCAAGAAAGCTATGGACAGTGAAAGTACATGGGTCTCAGCTCAGGAAGAAAAATGTACAATCCGAAAAACAGCCAGCTCCTCTACCACCGAAGCAAAAGCCACCTTAACCTGCGCTATCTGTGGACGGGAGTGTCTCTCCAAAATAGGGCTCCACAGCCACATGAGTAAGTGTGCTCTGAGATGAACCATAGTTGTTCTACGACTGAAGGAGGCCAATGAATCAAGTCAAAACAGAAATAGGTTCTTCAACTTAAAACTTTAGTAGTAAACTTCCAAAATATTGGAAACAAATCAGCAGATTTAAATGTCCTAATAAAAAGAAAGGGAAAAGCCAGACATAATTTAGGAATAGAAACAAGACAAAATCTAGACATGTTTGGTTATGAAATAAAAAAATAAATTACAGATATTATGATCGAGCTCTGATAGCCATTGAAAAAAAAACACAAACTGATAGCAGGAGAAATAACTCTACCAAATTAAAAAGAAAATTGAATCACAATGTACACCACCTCAACACTAATACAATATTTAGAAAACATAAGCCATAAATCAAAATCAAAATATTGCATAGAAACATAGAATATCACATAATTAAAGTTAAGATCAGTGTGCACGAAAACAAATTAGTTCAAACAACATACTAAATCTCTTCTTAAGTAACAGATGTGGACTAGTGGTAGATTATAACATTATTCCTGGAATATCTGACCATGATGCCAGTGGCTGAGTGGTTTAGCGCTTGGCTTCTGACGTGGGGTCCTTGGTTTGAATCTCAGTGAAGACTGGGATTTTGAATTTCAGGATTTCTAGGGCACCCATGAGTCCACCCAACTCTAATGGGTACCTGACTTTAGTTGGGGAAAAGTAAAGGGGGTTGGTCGTTGTGCTGGCCACATGACACCCTACTCGTTAACCATTAGCCATTGAAACAGATGACCTTAACCTTACCATCATCAGCCCCAAAGAACAGAAGTTCTGAAAGGGAAAACTTGACTTTTACTTGACTTTAACTTGACTTTTGACTTTTACTTGACTTTAAACTGAAGCGTGGTCGAGAGGCAAAGTGCGCTTGAACTTAGCCTGTTCGACACCTGACTCGGGCAGAGTTGCGTTTATTAATCGCCTAAAGGCAGCACGGAAAACCAACTCCTAGATACCCCCTCCCCCCCACTGGTCCACAAATGAGATTGGACCAAAGCGCTCTGAGCATGCTATAAGCATGAAAGTAGCGCTTTATAAAAGCTATAATAGTGATAATAATAATAAAAAAACATTTACCAACCAGTTGATGACTTCACAATAAAAGGCATTAAAAAAATAAATGTATTATTTAACACCAGCACAATAGTTATCATCTAACATTATTTCCCAATTCTACTACATATGTAGGCCTATCCTAACAATAATGATAAGCAAATATAAATAAGTCATTTGACAAAGTTCACCTCCATAGTTTAAACAATTAAAATATTTTGGCATTATATATAATATTTTGTTCCATTACAGAAATTCAGGATTTTCTGATAGGTAGAGAACAAACTGTAATGCTAAATGGCTCCAAATCAACTCTAACAACAGATAACTCAGGTGTACCTCAAGGAAGTCTTAGGGTTTCTAATGCACCTAATGGGGACTGATTAGATTATATATATAGAACTATGAAAACAATAAAAGATACTGAAATTATTCAAAGACAATTAGATGAATAATATAAATGTGAATCTAAATGAAACACACCCAGAAAAATAACCTATTGTTGAGACTAAAAAAAAAAAACTAAAACAAAAAACTACTTATTTTATTCATGGTAAAATCAGTTACACAGACTAAGATCCAAAATATCTAGGTGTAATAATAAATGAAAAGTTTCCATGGACTGATGAAGTTTTTGAAAATGACCAAACAAAGCATTAGGGTTTAATAAATTACATTTTTACAAATACAAGAATGATGAATCTATATCTAAAATGCTATTGATCCTTGGTTAG
This sequence comes from Biomphalaria pfeifferi, assembly GCA_030265305.1. NCBI lineage: Eukaryota > Metazoa > Mollusca > Gastropoda > Planorbidae > Biomphalaria > Biomphalaria pfeifferi. The sequence continues at coordinate 3,525,425 of JASAOG010000052.1, read as the reverse complement.
ACTAATATTAGATGATGCATTCTCTGTTTGAGACCCCTCAACTAAAAACGATAACATACACAAAACAGAGCCTGAGACTCATACCAAAGAGATATTCTTATTTGACTTGATTGGGTAGCGTAACACCACTAGTCAAGTCACTAAAATTAGAGACACTTCAAGACAGAAGACAATAAAATAGAACAATAAAAACAACACAAGCTACAGAAATTTTTACAATTATTAGATTTCACTGTACTTAGAAACTATTTAAAGATCTGTTTAGCTACAGCTTCTTGGGGTTGATGGAGGTCTAGGCATCAGCAATTAATCGATGTGCCCACTTTGTTTTTTTCTCCAACAGATTGGCATCAACTATCAACCTCCAACAGTAGTGCCAGGTGGAGATCTGGCCAAAGTGGAGAGGGCAGTTTGCATGATGAGCAACACAACAGCAATAGCAGAGGCTTGGTCTCGGCTGAATCAGAAATTTGACCTGATGTATGCCAAGAGAGCTTTCGTTCACTGGTTAGTGTTTTTTTTGTGTGTATCAGAATTATGAAATGCTTTGATCCCCTATAGTAATAGATAATCTTTTTTTCATAATATATATTATCTTTCTAGAGCAGTGTTTCCACGGAGCCCTATAAACTGTTAGAATAATTAAGTCGAAGGCCACTCAGGAATGAACTTATCTTAAATAATAAGAAAGGTGTTTAAGTATATACACAGAATGTGTGAAGTGTTCTGTTAAGGAAAAAGTTTGGGAAACACTGTTCTAGACTATGGTAGGCTTAAAAATTAAGAGTTTTTTTTTATTTTTTTTATAAAGGATATTCAAGGGGCTTAATTATTTCTTTTTCCTTTAGTGTTGACAACATAGTAGATTATCTCCCTTGTGTTGTACTTTTCTTTTTGTCGATTAAAATGTTTAGAAGTCTTAATTCTAACTTTATAAATGCATTTATATCAAGTACATTGAGTTTCACATATTGAATTATATGTTCATTTTTCATAAAAATAAAGTATTACCTCTATTTAAAATTGTATTTTTAAATATTGTTTTTTTTTTTATAATCTCCCCTTCATTTTAACATCACATCCTGCCATATTTTCTTGTATTTGAATCTATATTGTTATTGTTAAAGTCAAATAATGTAGTCTAACCTAATATGTTTGGAATAATAAAATTATCTTATCTTAGCTAAATTATCTTATCTCATCTAAATTACCCTATCTACATTATCTTATTTCTACTTTCCTCAGGTATGTTGGGGAAGGTATGGAGGAAGGAGAGTTCCACGAGGCCCGCGAGGACCTGGCCGCATTAGAAAAAGACTACGAAGAGGTTGGCGCTGACACTGTAAATGGCGCAGCGGAAGAAGGCGAAGAATATTAACTCCAACATAGAAGCGGAAGGTGAAAGAGATATATTTATGAAGACTGGAGAGCTATATTAAATATGTTTAATGTAAACAAAATGCGTTATTATAAGTATTTCTTACATCAAAAGTCTTTCTATTTTCTTAAACTATAAAAAAAAAATTTACGTTATTGAGAGAGTATCTTGCTAGAAACCCCATTGTTGGAGAATGTTTATAAATATGACTGTGGTTAGTGATAATATATGTGGAAAAACTATGTTGGTTGATATGTTTCTATATGATTTATATGTTGGTGAGCGTGTGTGTGTGTTAAATATTTGCTCTGGTTTTGCTTAAAATTTAAAGAAATTGGAATGGGCTTAAATTTAGTATGAAATGGTTAATGCTAATGGAATCTTGGTTGTATGTTCAAGAGATTCATTTTTCTTTGTCTGGCTTTAAGTTTGTTTCTTCACCATTTTTTTTTATATGTGCAGTACAATCAAACGTCCAAACCAGGTTGTATACTTTTTTTGTTATTGCTATGACTTAAGTTCTTGTATAATTTTGTAGTCCAACTTCTCAGCCAGAACTACAAACAGTCTTTGAATAAATCAAACGTGCATAACAACTAAGTTTTCAGTTAGGTTCAAATGTTTAGTCAAATAAAGTCATAGGTTTAATTACACTAACAATGTCAATTTAATTTAAACCAGTGGGGCACAACTATTTTTTTCAGTCAAGGAGCCTAATTATTTTTCAATATGTGTCAGGGGCAGCAACACTGCTTAAAAAATCTAATACTATGAAACTGAGCCTCTGCGATTTTTGTGTACACTCTGTACAGGTATTCTGAAAGGCATGATAGCACGACATTTTGAATGTAACCTACAGATCCTAGTTTGGGTATAACTGAATTGTCTATACACTACATAACTTAAGACTGTAAATTTAAAAAAGGCTAAATAATGTTCATAAAAATCTAAATGTTGCAATTCCAAAATAAAAAATTTTAGCACTGAATCTTTTATTATATTAAATGATACATAGTTTTATTTTGAATATAATAAAAATTCATATCTACTTCTCATTTCAGATGTGTGTGTAAAGTTTGTTAGTGGTTAATAATATGTGTGGGTCAGTGTGTTGTGCTTTAGTTTGCCTTAGGATTTATAAGGCTGAATGGTTTATGGGAACTTGTGGATAAAGAATTGTTTCCTTAACTCTCTTGATCTCCCCTGTGTGGTGAAATGTGTGTTTGTGTGCCTGTCACTTGCAGAGAATTACCATGAACTGTTTGACAGACATTGAACTGTGCTGAGTGTGTATTGCTCCATACATTGTACTGTGTCTGTAGTGCTCCATGCATTGTACTGTGTCTATAGTGCTCCATGCATTGTACTGTGTCTGTAGTGCTCCATGCACTGTACTGTGTCTGTGGTGCTCCATGCATCGTACTGTGTCTGTAGTGCTCCATGCATTGTACTGTGTCTGTAGCGCTCCATGCATTGTACTGTGTCTGTAGTGCTCCATGCATCGTACTGTGTCTGTAGTGATCCATGCATTGTACTGTGTCTGTAGTGCTCCATGTATTGTACTGTGTCTGTGGTGCTCCATGCATTGTACTGTGTCTGTGGTGCTCCATGCATTGTACTGTGTCTGTGGTGCTCCATGCATCGTATTGTGTCTGTAGTGCTCCATGCATCGTACTGTGTCTGTGGTGCTCCATGCATTGTACTGTCTCTGTAGTGCTCCATGCATTGTACTTTTTCTGTAGCGTTCCATGCATCGTGTTGAGTGTGTAGTGCTCCATACATTGTACTTTACTGTGTGTAGTGCTACATACATTGTACTGTACTGTGTGTGTAGTGCTCCTTGCAGTGAATCGTCCAGTGGTATAAGCTCATTCTTAAGTCAGTTGTTGCTGTTACCTTTATACAAAATGATTCTGTTTGCTGTTTAAAAAAATTGAAATAATAAATAATAATAAAAAAGAAATTTATAAAATAAAATCGCAATATTTTTTTTTTAAACCAGTGTTTTTATCTTGTAAATTTTGGTTTTAGTTTCTATCCTTAAAGCACCCATTTTATTTTTTTTCTTTCAGCTCAATTTTTTCTTTTTTAAAAATATCTTTGTATCTGTGTGTTTGTCTGTGTGTGTTTTATTTCATTTATATAATTATATTATTAAATTTCTATTTATTATTTTTAGGTTAGGAAAATGATTTGCTACTGTGGACATAAATCTATTTCATTGTTGTTGTTTGTTTTTTTCGTATTGGACAGTCTGTCTATAAAATAATAATCTTAAATAATAATAATCTTAATCATCATCATCGGACTTTTGTTGTGAGGTGCTTTGACAGTTCGAGTAATCAAATCACTCCACTTTTCCCGGTCAGCAGCTGTTCTTAGCAGGATATCAAGAGAGAGGCCGGTCCATTCTTTTATGTAATCCAGCCAGCTTTTCTTTGGACGACCCTTACTTCGTGCTTCCAACACTTGTTATGAACATACTGATAACAGAGTCGAAAGCCATGTCCGCTTAGAAAGGCTTTAATACACTGAATGACTACACAACACACATTTCGTGAACACATTCTTACGGACGAGTTACAAGCACATGTAAACATAAGAACGACAACCGAAACAGCATATAATTTTCATAACAACTGTACATTTTGAAAGTGAGTCATGTCTTACAAAATGACCAAACCAGCTCAGCTATCGTCTCTTTACAGTATTGAGTTCTTCCTTTTTGCCAGCCAGAGTTATTAAGAGCGAAATAATTGTTAGTGGGAAGCGAGGTCGAGAGGCCAAGTACGCTTGAACATGGCTTGGCTACCTATGAAGGGCGCTCGAGATTCGACACCCGACTCGAGCAGAGTTGTGTTTACTGAGCGCCTAAAGGCAGCACGAAAAGCTTTCTCCCAGATGCTCCCTTCCCTCCACTGGTCCACAAATGATATTGGGCCATAGTGCTCTGAGCATGCTATAAGCATGAAAGTAGCGCTATATAAGATTCATAATTTATCAAAGAAATTTAATTGTTGTACAAAATATGATCAGCTTCCTAAAGGAGGAATTGTTTTTTCCTTTCCTGGTAACTTTTTTAAAAATGTTGTTTGTTCTAACAGTGCACTGACCTATATATTTCCATGTCTATGAGGCCAAGGTCAGGGACTCAAAAAGGAAAGTGTTCAATAATTTGTAAATGTTTTGCAGACTTTTTTGGCAGATAAAAAAATAATAATTTTTTCCCTCTTTAGAGTTTTAGGCTGTAACCTTGCTCTGAAATTGAGACACGGGTTAAACTGATGTCATGTATCGTCATTAATGGAATATCATAGATCTCGTGATTTCATTTGTCATGCGCAGACAATGTAAACCCAGTGAAACGTGAAATTCTCATTTTCTCTGTCTTCCCCCCCCCTCCCCCAAGAAAAAAAATCGGGAGAACGTAATGGGGGGGGGGGGGGGGGGGGGCGTCAGAAAAATTGGAAACAACCAATCTGGAACTAGGGTAAATCTTGACAAAGCTGTCAAATTTTTGACAACGTTGTTAGATTAGAGTCTACGAACTTGACCTTTTTTTTTTTTTTTTTGGCTGCACCACAAGGACGGAGGCTGGGAAAGTTCTTTGAGAGCAAAATAAATTGGTTTTAGGTGTGATTCTCAATTAGTTTCTTTTTTTAAGAATATTCTCGCTTTAAATACGCTTTAAAGTATCCATTCTCTCTGCACTGGATGTGGCAAAATATGTAGGTCACATCAGGGACTGCGTATCCACGTTAAACACTGCACTCCTCAGTAATCTTTGATACTCCATTATGGAAACTTCTTGCATAGCCTACCTGGTTTGCAATTCTGAAAATTAAAAATAAAATTGTAAGAACTTTAAAAAATTAATGTATTGAGCATTGACCAAAGGATTTATAATATTGAAGGGATAGTCTAGTATTAAAGGAAGTCTAGTATTGAAGGAATAGTCTATTTAGATGCCGAGATGGAGATCCAAACAGCGCGGCCTCCAAGGACCTTACCCTTAAAAGGGAACATCAACAACTGAAAATTAAGAATAACATTTAGAAAATATTGATAAAGCTAAGCTTATATTAAGTGTAGGTTAATTGTATCCATTAGTTTGGATCAGTCATGGAATTAAATTTTGTAATAGATCTAGACTAACGATAGTAGATCTGTGCGATTACAAATAAGCAATTATTTTTGTTAAGCGTAATTTCATGCTTTTAGCTTTCCTATGATCCTATCCCTTGTCTGGACAAGTTGGAAAGGGGTGATGGGGGGTGGAGAGAAAGAAGGGAGTATCTGGGTGATCACTTTTAAATCCATTTATAAAAAAAAAAAAGATGTACGACCTGAATTCAAATTTGAAGGCTAAAGCCTCCTCAAATGGACACACTCGCCTCTGAGGCAGCGAATCGTATTTATAGTTATCTTTTCTTAGCTTCAAACTTTAAAGCGGCAACCTATAAAGTATTAAGGGGACTAATTCAACTTATACCAACACATCAGTTCAGTACAATTTACCTGTCTTGTTCGAGATCTCAAACAAAATAACTAATTACCAATAGTTCATCAACTAAATTTTTAATATTTTTTTTGAAATTGATTCTTGTGTTGTTAGGAAAAAGAAATAATTGTGCAAAATCTCAGCGTGATCCAAGATTAGGTGTGACAGAAATAACGTGTACAAACTTTTTACCAGACAGACAGACAGATGGAGTTGATACAAGGTTTGTAAAAAATAAGAATCTTTTTTAAATATCCATAAATAATGTGTAAAAAGTAGGGAAACAATATAGAAAGTACGAGTATGGTAATTTATAATGTATCATTCCTCTAGTTATTTTATTGAAGTCTTTCCAAGGGGGCTAGAGTTTCTCACAATGGGGAGTGGTTGATGAAGATTTTTTGACATCCCCAGTATTAGAGCTGTCACTGGGTACGACGCGTTCCTCTACTACGAGAGGGGCAGGGTCCTGCACAAATATACTAACCAGGGCAGGGTGAAATTGGAATCCCCGAAAAGAAATAGAAAAATAAATAATAAACAGGAAAAAAAACAACAATAATTCAATTTATTAAAAACGCTTGCACTCCAACAATAACATTGGGGACAAGCTTAACGATTTCTTCCCTAAACAAAGTTGTTTTGAGTCCTCCACCAATCGAAGGCCCTAAACGGCTGCCCAGATTGCCTATGCCTAAGGCCGGCCCTGACCAGGGCCTCTGTTAACTCAATAGTGTATGTCACTCAGTGTTGTGCCCATCTATACCAGGAAAATGGTGTCACGTATCACGTGCATTTAATAACGAAAGAAACAGACGAAAAAAACAACAACAGCATTAAGACAAGTAAGCTTAATAAATAGGTCGATACATTGACAGCCCGGTCGTATTGCATGCGCTCTGGACTGTCGTTATCTTATGTGAAGGAGGTTTCGTCTAGAACAGCGGTTCTCAACCTTTTTAAGCTCGGCGACCACTTTTACAATTCCTCACTTTGCCGAGAGCCCCCTCCCCCAACACACACAGCAATAGAAGCGTAGACAATAACAATCCATATTTTCGATGGTCTTAGGCCACCCCTGGCAAATCGTCAATCGACCCCTTAAGGGGTCTCGACCCACAAGTTGAGAACCCCTGGGCTAGATGGTAATAATCTTCAAATCTGGAGGAACATCCGAAACTTGTGGCATGCTATTAGTAAGCCATTTTAGCAATGAACAGATTTAATTCGAGATGGACCCATTGAAACAATAGCCGTAGCACTAACAATTAAAAGCCTCTTGAACTTAAAGCATGTCCAATTCGCCCATTGAACAGGAAGAAGCATTCTGACAATCTGAAGGATAACTCTCTCTTACTCGCTGTCTGTCAGAATGTGCATTTCTCGTGCACCAATCACTTTAACATTACTTTAGAGTTTAGAGTGAGCCTGGCTGTAGTACAACATTATCTAAATAGTCTCCCATTGAACACTCGTCTTTCTTTCATATACTTATCTCCCCTGCCTTATTATTTTTTTTTTTGTTTTTGTATTTCTATTCAGCAGGCGTCGCAAGTTGGCTCTCGCGCGTGAGTAGAGACAGCTATGACGTGTTGGCTAAGGGTGAGGGCGCCGATGTTGATAGTAGTGGTACCTGCGCCGAGATATGGGAAAGGGAGGGATGACTCCCAGCACCACAGTTGACATTCTTCGACTCAGCAACAGCCGCTATTATTCGACTTTCTACCTTCCCACTTGTATATAAAAATGTTTGCTGCTGCTTGGTGAGTTTTTTACTTTGGCAACAAACAAACAAAAAATAATTAAAACAAAACATTTTTTTTTACTTTGCTCTTGGATTCTGCGTGAAAGAGTTTCCCCGAGAGCTTTTCACCAAGACTTCGCAAACGATCAGTATTTAGCATCAAGTGAAGTCGAGCGCTTGAAGGCTGAGGTTGTTGCAACCCCTTTAAGTTTGCTGCGTTTCATTTTAAAATTAACTTTTGAACAAACAAAAAAATGACCTAGAGACTCAAAAATGTTTTTTTTTATTAACGTAATTTTCTTTTATAATAATTTATTCATATTTGTAATACCAAATGTTAACTATTTATAGGTCCTATTTAAACACAGAAATTTAAATTCTCATTACTTACAAAGTTACACAAATATGCGGATTAACTTAAAAACTATCTTATTATAGTTCGAATATTATTATAATTTCTTTCCTATGGAAATACAAGGTGATTATTTAGTGGTGATTATATTCGAAGTCAATTAGGATACCTAATTCCAGTTTTTAAATGCACCAATCTGGATATATTTAGACTTCACGGTGCCTGTGGATAAAGCTATTCTTATTCTTTGTGGATTAAATTTTGTTTCTCGAGGTAAAAGATAAAATAGTAGTTATAAGATTACTAATAGTGTGTGTGTGTTTAGTTGTATTCACTGGATATGCATGTGTAAACGTGTTGGCATAAAAAAAATGTGTAAAAGTGTAACGTCTGTGTGTTCATAGAATAAACTAACGGAACAAATCATTTCATATTGGATTTTTTGTTTCTTTCATCGTACTTAATGTCAGTGTTGCAAGCTGAAAGGTGAGTAGATCACGCTAATAAGATGTTAGTCATGATTCAATTACTGAACGACCCCAGTAACTTCCTTATGGGGAGTTTCAGGAAGTCGCCTTCCATAAGTCTTTTCAGGGGTTCATCCTTTGGTAATAATGTGGTATTGACCTATCTACTCACCCACTACACTTTGTTTATAACTAGTGAGGTGGGCTACTGGAAAGTGGGTCCTTTGTTACCTGTCTTTCTTGCCGCCACCACTGCCTCGGTATCTGAGCAAGAACCTTAGCTCCAGCTGTCTATGTGATCTTTTAAAAAAGACTATAGATTTCTTGTTCATCTCCCTAATGGGGGCGTGCCTTGACCAACTCCCCAATGGGGCACGCTTTGTTCACCTCCGTAATGGGATACGCCTTGTCCAACTCCCTAATGGGGTACACCTTGTTCACCTAAGTAATGAGACACGCCTTGTCCAACTTCCTAATGGGGACACGCCTTGTCCAACTCCCTAATGGGGCACACCTTGTCCAACTCCCTAATGGGGCACGCCTTGTTCACCTAAGTAATGGGACACGCCTTGTCCAACTCCCTAATGGGGCACACCTTTGTCCAACTCCCTAATGGGGCACACCTTTGTCCAACTCCCTAACGCAGCTCACCTTGTCCAACTCCCCAACGGGGCACACCATGTTTGCCTCCCTAAAGGGGCTCGCCTTGAAACCTCCCCAGTGGAGCACGCCTTGCGCACCTCCATAATTGCCTTACTTAATGAATTCTAGAGCTACATTCTCATGCCCTTTAATCTACAGACGAACACATTTAAGCTATCATCTAAGCTGTCTACCAGCAATAGTAAAGATGTATCATTATATTTTACCCTTATTTATTTTTTTGTGTACTACTGCTTTTTTCTACATTTTTTTTGTTTTCTTTTTGGCAAGCGATACACATTTTTGTCTACACATTTTTTCCCCCCAAGTTATTCTTTTATACGTTTTAAAAGAGCCTGTTAATTTTTACAGCGCCTTCCCATTTCTATTGTAACTTTTATCAACTTTAACTCTTTCCCTCCGTAATTATTTTTCCACGTTTTGAAGGAATTCTTCATTTGCTCATTACTATTTCACTCCCCCTATGATTGGGCTTCAATAGTTTTGTCGTTTGTTTTCAGAAAATGTTGTATTTGGTATAGAATTAAAGGGAAATGCATGCTCTTATTATATAATTCAAAGCCAATTTTAAAAAATTAAACATTAATTTAATTTAATGAGGTCAAAATCAACGATGGTATCGTCGATTAGGAGAGAAAGAGTTAAGAGAAATCGTAGTTTGAAAACTTTCCAGAAAACGAAAATTCCCGAGCGTCTTGCAGTAGTTGGTTAGCGTCCTTGCACTTTGACACTCTGTGCCAGCTGTATCGATCAATGTACTGAACTCTGTAGCTGGTTGTAGTGGATGAACATTGGCCACTCAAAGTTTTCAGGATGTAATAGATCGAACAACGTAATTTCGTTATATTAAATAAAAACATATAGCGATGCTAATGTTCTAGAGTTAAGAGATAGCAAGGCCGGCCTTACATATTGCACAGCCCTATTTAATGGATGCTTGCGAGGCCATCTTCTATTATTTTTTTTTACAATAGCCACCATCACTGCTGTGTTATAACAGAGTGACCATATATCTTGAGGAGGGGGGGGGGGGCTATTTAATTGATGCCATGACGGATAGTGATATGTTAAACGTAAATTGCGGGGTCCCTGCCAGGCGCGGTGCCCAGTTTGAAGCAATCGGTCAAATCGGCCTAAAGCCGGACCTTCGACATACTGAATGTAATTTTTTTATCTTATATAATACAGACGTTACTTCAAAAAAGAAGATGATTACGTCCTACGCGTATCCATGCGTTAATCCAGTTGCGCATGTTAAATATAGACTCTAACTTTGCTAAATATTTGGTTTCCCTGTCTGATTCAGGCAACCCGCTACATATGCTAATGGCAATGGGAAAGAAAGGAAAACAATCGGATTCGTCCTAGCAAGGGGAATTAGAAATGTGTCTTTATATCGATTTTTATTGTTAATATTTATTAATAATGATAAAATAGTTTGTAGCACTTATTTTAGATTCTCGGAGATGATAAAGAGATAGACAGTCGAGAGCAGAGATGGTCTTAGGTGGTGGTAACCGATCCGACTCCGCGAGATAGAGAATCTTTTGTCACAGTAAGCCCATCGTACGCATATTTGTGGCCATGATATGACACTCGCCAGGGGCCCCGCGCACTGCTAAGGTCGCCTCTGTTGAGAGGAATCAATCGTCAAGACATGGCCTGAAACGTACCGAATAGCATAATATTGTTGTAACCCTATTGGCGGCGCGATAGGGTTAACTGTACGATCAGTGGACACACGTGAAGCAGGCCAGTAATACAGTTTAGCGTGCTATGTCGATGGACAAAGGGGCAGTTCTGATATGAACTTTGCACGTGAATGTGACCCATGTTATGGTCGTGTGATCGGAAGCCTTTGTGGACGAGAGACAGTGTGTAAGGCAGGAGAGTACAGCACAGGACAGCTAGGAGACCGTGACTGTTAGTCGGTCATGAAGTCGGTCCTGGCGGAGTCCTCGAGTAAAACGTACGAATCCAGAAAGAGACAGTAGAGCTTAGTACGGATGTACGGTGATGTACAGTGTAACTGTTTGCAGTAGTTCATTATACCAGATTATTTTTATCTTATCTAATAGAGACGTTACTTTAAAAAAAAAATTACGTCCTACGCATTTCATGTGTCAATCTAGTCATGCGTGGTAATCAATGACTGAAACTGCTCTAAGTTGTTGATTTACCTGGCTTATTCAAGCAACCGATTTCATTCTCTAATGGAATTATTTTTAAACAAAAAGTGCAAACAAAATGTGGACATTTTCAAGATTTACATTTCTAAAAATGTAAATTATCTATAGCTTACACTCAGACAGCAGACGACCAGAAAGAAAGGTAATGCCAACTTTGATAAAAGTGACAGAACTTCAAAAAATGGGAAGTGCGCACTGCACTATATAAATAAGCTATCATCTATTTGTACGTTACGTACACAGAGAATGCGGAAATGTCAACCAACAGTTCTAAATATTATCGAATTCTTTAAAGCCTTTTCGCTTAGTATTGTGATAGCCTAAAAACTTCGGTTGATATTGTCACGATCCAAAGATTAAATTGTCTATCAACAAAACAAAGCAATCCTACGAGGCATATTGCCAGGCGGAAGGATACAAGGAAGACAAAAACTGATAATATGATAGCGTGGCCCTGCCCTATTTAAGAGTCTACATAGGTGGCCCAAAGTAAGGCTTCATGGGCGGGTAGGCTATGGGTTTAGGAATAATAAAAAAGATGTCTGGTACGTATGCTCTCTGGACTGTCGTTCTTTAGTCTTAAAAGTCCTTACCCGGTACATTCCCCGGTCTTTCCGATAAAGTATTTGGCTAGAATGTAATTATCTTCAAAAAATGAAAGAACATCCGAGACATGAAAAATTAAATTACAAAGGAACAAAACAGAAAGACAGCTCAACGAAACATTTTTATTATATGCAAACGTTTAATATTTAAAATTTACATTTTAAATGTTTTCACATGTCCCGATCAGAAGACACGCGTATGCAAATTTCAATATTAGGTAGGCCTTCGCGAGTTGTCAATGTCTCGAGAAATCGATTTAGACATTTTCTTTAAAAAAAAACTGGCCAGCGCCATCTTAAAGGCGTGCCATAACGTGAAACCTGATTGATACACTTTGTGTTCCACACTGACAAGTCTCATTCAATGAAATGTGTTATAATAAGTCGAGTTACTCTACTAGTTATTACTGTATTGCTTAATTAATGGATTTCTTTTATTTTTCGTTTATAGAAGTCTCGCAGACTATAACTAAGTTATTTTCATTTTTCTAAAACCAAAGCGAAAAAAAACAAACTACTCATAGTGGAAGGTACGAGCATTTTGGTGGCTAAATGTTTCACGACTCAAGAGTTATTAAAGACTTGAAATCACGGTCAAATAGATCGAGCATCCACAACAGACTTCAGCGTGTGCATTGTCTATGTATTGATTCTTTGTAGATGATGGTAATTTCCCAATCTAGAGTACATTTGTATCTTTCATCTTTTTGTTATTGACTTTGGTTCAGCTGTTGACACACTCCACTAGCCTTCCCTTTTTCTCCTGTTTTTTTTAAATTTGATTTCTCATCATTGCCAATGGTTCTTTATCGTAAACTTCCGACATGCTTGTCAAGGACAGCAGCAATACAAAAAAAAACAACAAAACACAAACATAGTCTAGTTCATTAAACCGATGTTTCATTTGAGCAAATATGGCAGATGTTTCGATGTGTTGTGAAAGATCGTTGACCTGTAGCACCAAAACTGCTGGTAGACATCCAAACCGTTGTAGGCGTATTATATTTTTAACTTATAAAACTTGAAAATCACTTGATAAACCTGAACAAATTGAATAAAACTTTATTACAAATATAGACTAATTTAACCCTAACCCTAACCCAAATCTAACTCACAACAAGAAAAGCGTAAAAAATAATTTAAAAAAACAACAACAACAACAAAGCTTATATTAAATGTATCAATTATTGTATTAAAAAACAGAAGCAGTAAAGGGAATGACCTAAATTCGGACTTGTGGGCTAAAGCCTTCTCAGGCTTCTTCAGCACACTCGGTATGAACATGGAAGATTGTATAGTAATCTATTGTTTCTATTTCCTGTTTGTGTTCACTAAACCTCAGACGACAATCTATCAAGGGGACTAATTCAGCTTATACCACCACTTCAGTCAAGTAAAAATGTGTTTGTCAAAATAATTTATTACCAATAGTTGATTAACTATTTGGTTCATTTTTTTTAAAAATTGATTCTTGTGTTGTCAGGTAAAATTTTCAGCTTGATCCGAGATTGGGTGTGGGAGAAATAACATGTACCGACATTTGGCCAGACAGACAGATAGACAGAGTTGATATAAGCTTTGTAAAAAAAATACTTTACAAAAATTAAATTACCTCCTTCATACTACTTACAATAAAGCTTGTCTTCGAGTTCGAAGATTAACGACAAGTGTAACTTATAGAGCATGTTGTGATATGATTAGAATTTAGTTGTCTGTTTCGGGAATAGGGGGAAAGTTTTACTTAGCGACGATGACGTAAAGTTTGTTAAAAAGTAAGAACGCTCTAGGATTTAATAGAGACAAGACGCTTTTCCTATCACAGCAAGAATAAGAAGTAGTTTACGGACATAGCTGACATCGGACGATTCCCATCTTGATCATTGAACATATTTGTTGACTAACATCAGCGTTGACGTCATATCTTGATTGTTTCGGCCTTTCGCCGGTGTTTGAAGGTTACCTTCTGTTTATCTCATTGTTTGTATTTGACACGGCGGAAGAGCCACAACAAGCAGAACGTCAAACAGCTATTTATTTAGATACTACTAGAATACATTAGGACATACGTTTACATCGAGATTACATTGGAAAATAGCTTTATTGCGTCATCAAAACTTCCAGTCGGTCGAAAGGCTTACAAACATGGCAGCTGAACGATCTATTTTAGGTCGATTTTTTTTCTTGTTTAATTAGTTCAACCACATGCTATTAACATGGATTTGAACAAGTCTAATATTTTACACTAGTTGACCGGCGGCGTAGCATACGCCGCTATTTTGCAGGGCCGACTTTAGGTCACTGCAACATATGCCACCGCAGTGGGCCCCCACTTTTATAGAACCCGCGCAAATTTTAGGTGTTAAAATTATTAAATTAAACGATTTTAAAACAACAGATTTCCCGCGGCCTCCTGTCGATTTAACAGGAGGTCCTGGAAATCTCCTGAAATTGCAAAATATACGAAAAACTCCTGGAAGTATACGGAAATTATTAACATCTTTTGAAAACTCATACAAATCTCCTGAAATATATAGACGAAAATTGTCATTTTGGGGTGTCATTCAATATCGCAAACGCCAATCCTACGCATTATGCAATACCCGCAATGGTGGAATCTAGTGAAAGAAGCTTCTCGCGCCTCAAACTAATGAAGAATTACTTGAGGTCAACAATTCTCGTAGATAATAGATTGAAACTTTTGGTAATTCTTGCTATTGAGCGTGTAGGAAATAGAATTTTTATGAGGCTCGTAAAGTAATTCTGTACTTAGTAAAGAATGAATAAAATGCAAGGACGAATTTATTTTCTAATACAAACTCTTAATTATCACTTATTACCGTATCCCTACTCAAACTTGTTCCCGCGAAATCCGTTTCGCATAGGGCTCTACAATGGTTAAATCCGGTTCTGCTATTTCGTGAATACGTGTTCTCTCCCCCCCCCCCCCCCCCTTTGTTTTCTCGTGGACTATACGCAGAAATAAGAGAGTGACCTTTCCTTTACTTCTTCTTCTCGTTTAAACTGTCGAGAGAAGAGGGGAATTATATATATTGATTCTTGAAGCTTACCTAATTAGTAGTAATAAATGAAACTAAGAGAATGCTCATAAAAACACTTGTTGATATGTTTACATAGATGTAGATTACATTGGAAAAGAGTTTTATTGCGTCATTAAACTTAATGATCATTAGTGGTGTGTAAAATTATTCTTTACTTTATGAAACGAATCAATAATCTTACGTTCGGAAGTTCTCGAACGCGATAGTCCTTTCAAAACCGATGTTGAATCTAGATCTAGATCTTGCATCATTTTACAAGACTAGTAAAAAAAACTTCCCTTTCAGAACTTTCGATCTATAGAGGATTTTTTTTGCACAACTGTTATCGGGTAGGGTGTTATGTGGTTAGCACAACGACCATCCGCCTTTACTTTCCCCAACTAAAATCAGGTAGGGTGGGTAGACTCAGGGCCGCCCTAAAAATCCCGAAATTCTCCGCGCCCCCATTCTACAAGAGTTACATTAAATTAATGCTCTCTCTCCCTACAATTTACAATAGATACTCCCTTTCTAAGACGAACACACGCATACGCCTTTTAAACAAAGGACTGGATAGCACCGCCGACAAGGGCAGGATATGACTTGCCTGCTGCTTCATTTTAGCAATGTGAGAAATGTTTAAGCGTCAAGGGCCAGATATGGCTTGCGGGCGGTAGACTGGGCATCACTAGCGTCACGAAACCTCTCAGCATCTCTCGGTCAAACGCCACCCGCAGAAGTGTGTCAATAGCCATTCCAGTCCATCCTTCATCTTGTCCATCCATCTCGGTCTACATCTCCCTCCCCACAACTCTCACCCAGAAAAAAAAAAGAGCTTTAGATGTCAACGCCCTATGCGGGTGCCATCCTCCGCTCTCTACCCTTGCACAAAACTATGGTGTAAATCATTGATTTCTGCATTGAATATTTCATGTGTTTACATCTTTTTGTAAGCCTACACAGAATCTTTAATCAGCAGGACAGAGCCGAGATGATATAATTGGGAAAAAGGAAAACACTGGACACTGAAGTCCCATCTCGATTGTCTCCCCATGTCTTTTTGTTTGACCACACTGGACACTGAAGTCCCGTCTTGATTGTCTCCCCATGTCCTTTGTTTGACCAAATAATGAACGAGGAAAATAGACGCTATCCCCAGATTTGCACACGTATTGCGGACAACTAGATACAGTTCGCTATTTTTTTGGTGTCTCTATTGTGCAAAATTTGAGATGCTACAGAAAGAGATCCTGGTGTCCAATACAAAGACCGCATCCAAAAAAAACGAACGAAGAGATTAGAAGCAGGATTAATTCCGCGATTGGACACCCACTACAGTATAACACACAAAAAAAAGCCCACACGGAATCTCAAAACTCTATGGCCATATCACAAGGTCATCAGGGCCATCAAAGACCTTCCTTCAGGGAACAGTACCAGGAAGAAGATGAAGAGGAAGACAGAGAAAGCGATGGCAAGACAACATGAAAAAAAAAATGGACGGGCCTGCTATTGAAAGAAATTCTGTCCATGGCAAAAGACAGAGAGGAATGGAGAAACACGAGCAACAGATCTTGTGGTGCACCAATATTCCAACACACTCAGGATTAGGTCAAGGTCAAGGTGAAGGTAAAGGTCAAGGTGAATGTGATTGTACTGAAGGAAGTAAGTTCTGACAAACTATGTGTTTTTTCAAGAAGAGATAAAGATACTTTTTTGTGTGAAATCCAATCTCTAAGCTTTTTTGATTGAAGCACAATGTATTTCATATTAGTTAGTGATTGTATATTCTAGCGTCATTGAGCTGGTTAACTTTATGTATTTCAATTCTCTCCCATATTCTCAAGTTACAACGTTTCTTGTTGCCCTGGGGAGGGGAGGGATATATTTAACTTTTTTTAAAACTCGAGTTACACAACATCGCCTTAAACAAAATGTCAAATTCAATGGAAATGATTCGGCCTCATTGCGCCTTGTGGGCAGTGGTATCGAGAGTCGGATAGCACCAAGTCAGGGGACGAATATGGCCCCACTGCCGTAGGTTGTGCATCACTGTTAATGTATTGGACGTAGGCTGTAGTTTGTGCATCTCTGTATAATGTATTGGATGTAGGCTGTAGGTTGTGCATCTCCAGGGCCGGTCCTAGGCCACTGCAACCTATGCGGCCGCAGTGTGCCCCGCACTTTCATAGGCCCCGCGAATATAGATCTAAATCTATCTCAACCTCTTAAAAAAAAACTAAAGCGATATTTTACTAGTCAATAGTAAATCTAAAAGGCAGATCTGAATGTTTATCGGCTTTTTGTTGGACAACTAACTTCTGCTGTAGATGGCTCGTAAAGTTAATTTGGCCGCGATTTTGTACTTAGTAAAGTATGAATAAAATGCAAAGACGTATTTATTTTCTAATACAAAATTTTAATTTTCACTCATTATCCTTAACCCCGAATAGGGCCCGCAATCTGTAGGACCTTTGCATCTCTGCATAATGTATTGGATGTAGGCTTTAACTCTGTAAAGAAGTTGTAAAACATTGACTTTTAAGACACTATTACTTATATGCAGTCCTAACTGAATCAAACTTTATGACATAATTACTTTTTTAAAGAAAAAGGTACGATCTTTACATTGGAATGTCTTTACATTTAGTTTACTCATTTTTTGTCACACACTAAATTTGTCTTATTGGCTGGAGAGGAGCCCATCAAGATGTTCTTGAACCCGGAGTACTAGTGTGATATTTACTTGTGTAGCAGGCAGTGGTTACTTCCTATAGTCCTAGCAGTACTGCTATGATATTTACTTGTGTAGCACTCAGTGGTTACGTCCTATAGTCCTCGCAGTACTGGTGTGATATTTACTTGTGTAGCAGGCAGTGGTTATGTCCTATAGTCCTCGCAGTAATGGTGTGATATTTACTTGTGTAGCAGGCAGTGGTTACGTCGTATACATCTACAGTCTCTGGCCATCACCTAAATTAAAATTTAACTTAACACTAATAGTCCAATATTTAAACTACATGCTTACATATTACTTCCTAATGCGTCTTAAAACGAATAGATATTAATTAATGATATCCCGTGCTTTTAAGAATGTGCGCTTATAATACTGTCTCTAATTCAGTAACAAGAAAACTGGCACTTGATTTCCAACATCAATTCGGTCCACCACCAAGCCGTGTTTATCCTATCTCCCATTTAGCTCGAGCCTGTCACACAAGTCCTGAGTTGGATCACGATACTAAATGAAATATAGATGTTAAATGTTTTCTTGGAGGTTCAGCGAGTGCCTAATTAAATTATTCCGATAGCAGATTACAGCGGTGGTTGATTTTGAAACCAATACGATGCAATGCCAACTCGTTCACATCGTAAGACCTTAAAACCATCCATTCGAATAACTTATTTTTTTAAAAAAGATACAATCTTTACATTGGAATGTTTTTGCTTTTAGATTACTCATTTTGGTTACACACTAACTTTGTCTTATTGGCTGGAAGGGGCCCGCCAAAATGTTCTTGAACCCGGGCCCACGGGTACCTTGTAACGCCACTGCCGTTGGGTATTATACTATATCAATTCTTACCGTGTTCTCCTTTTGTGGTTACATTTGCAAAACAAGCCTAAGTATTTTTTTTTTAAAATTCAAATACTCCTTTCAGACCTTGCGATCTATAGGGCGAATGATGTAATGGTCATCTGTTCTTATGACACGGTTTACGAGAGTGTAATGTGGCCAGCACAACGACCATCCGCCTTTGCTTTCCCCAATTAGAGCTGGTCGGAGTCAGCTGTCTCCTAAAAGTCCCAATATTCAAAATCCCAATCTTCACCGAAATTTGAACCCCACCCCTCTGTTCGGAGGCATGGCTAACTCAGATATCATGCTCTTCCCACTAGCCTATATATATATATATATAAACTTGTATGATTTTGTTATCGTAGGTAGATCTCTCATTTAAACTAGCTTTTTTGTACACGTTTAATTTCAGTCATAAGTACGTAAGAGTTAAAGGCTGGAGAAACTAAATTTACTCAGAAATATTCACAGTGTGGTGGTGGTGCTGGAGAAACTAAATTTACTCAGAAATATTCACAGTGTGGTGGTGGTGCTGGAGAAACTAAATTTACTCAGAAATATTCACAGTGTGGTGGTGGTGCTGGAGAAACTAAATTTACTCAGAAATATTCACAGTGTGGTGGTGGTGCTCAGATTGACTTAATAGTTAAACCAATGTTAATTACAACAAGAGCAGACGTCAAACGTAACCCCCACCCCCCACTCCACCCAATTCAAAAAAAAAAATAATAATTCTTCCCAACGTTAGCACTCGAGTCAACAACTTGGCAAAAGTAAGGCAGAGTAACAGAACATGACTGGCTCAAGGTCAAACCGCGAAGCGTTTATAAGCAAAAATAAAAACACCAAAATAAAAACACACTTTTTTTCTTTAACTCTTTAATCTATACATCATAGTTTTGAAGAGCAACATATGTCAATATTCTTGTGTTCTCTTATTATCCTCATTGCAATGGAGATGTGAAAGCTAGCACAGTTATCTCGGAAGTCGTCTGGTTGAACTAATTACCTGCATTCGAGAATGCACCTTATTAAAAAAAATTAAAAAGTTAAGAAGGAAAAAAAAAACGAAACATATCTGTAAAAGAAGCACAGCAACATTAACCGAACCGATGCACTGCCCGGTTCTTGTTTTGTTTTGTCGTGTGAGTGTTGATAAAAGAATGCCTTGATTGACGTGGCTGTTATTATTTGCAATTATTTGAATAGCTTGCTTTTAAGAGTGCAATTAAATTCGCCGAGTAGAAAAACACGTTTAATGCAAAAAATTAACGACGTCGAGGGGAAGACACTCTGGGCGCCGCTTCTGAGATGTCTCATTATCGTCAACCTACTTGGTTACTTCCCTTATCCTTCAGTAGGAGATGTCGCGGGGAAATGTCGCATACGGTCCTTGGTTCGGTGTGAGTAAAAGTAAAGTAAGCAAGGTGCGGTCCATTGTGTGTGTGTTTGTGGGGGGGGGAACATACCTTCTATTTTTATATCCGATGGTTAACGAGAGTGTCATGTGGCCAGCACAACCGCTAACTACCTTAACTTCCGTATCTTTAGTCAGGTACCAATTAGTATTCAAAATCACAGTCTACAACGGGATTTAAACCCGAACTCCCTGGTTTAAAAGGCCACAGAGTATGTGGAAATCAGAATGTCGATTTCAGAAAGCTGTAAGAAAACATAAGACGTTAAAGTTTAAATGTCATCAGATGGAAGAATAGTGACGGAATTTATATAGTATATATATATAGACAGATACATATGCAGATATATATATATTACTCAATTCAATCGTTTTTCAAGATTGAAAAGTAGAACCATAAAGAAGTTATCAAAATTTATATAAAATACTTTTTAAAAAAATTAACGAAGAAGAAAACTTTACAAATACAGCCATTTCTCTCATTGCGGTAAGAATTATTTCCCCTTTTCTATATCAAACAAAAGTAATTTTTTACCACTATTTAATTAACTAAATATATATTTTTTACATTTATTTATTAGTTCATGTTTTGCAAAGAAAATGAATAATTGTACAAAGTTTTAACTTGATCCGAGAATGGGAAGTGGGAGAAATGACGTGTTCAGAATGTTTATTAGACAGACAGACAGACAGAATAAGTTTATATAAGCTTTGTAAAAACGCAAAACATGAAATGGTAAACGTCCTATAATTACGCCACGACAGCCCCACTTCATCTGTGTTTACGTCCTCTGGTCCTAAAACGTGAATCAGTTCTAGAAGATTCCACTTCAAAATTATGTGCAGTGGGCATTAGCATAATCCCGTGTTGACAAGAGAGGATAAAATGGCGCGTAGATTTGCTTCCCCCCCCCCCCCCCCCCTTTTTTTTTTTACATCTTAAGTTGAAGCAAAGTGGGACATTTTGATATGTTTTTCGAATGACATGATATGGTTTTTTTTTTTTAAATGTCTTCTATTGATTTTCGTTATCATTGGTCTGAAGAGCTCATCAGGGATTTTGACTTTAAGGATTTAACACTAACCCTTGTTCTGCGTGTTTGTGCCAGAAATGCTGAACTCTCGAAATAATTTTTTCTTGTCACGAAGATTGTCATGGCGACTGGTAAGGTTTCACAGCTAATCAATTTCATTACATAAGGACATAACTTCGTTGGTCTACCGTTTGATTGTCAAAAAAAGGTTCAGCCGAAGGCACTTGGAACTCTAGGCTTGCAAGCCTGATTGAACAAACCGCTCTGTCTGGGAGAGGCCCAAGTCAATGTCTATATAAAACACTTCTATTTCCAATGTGAATGACTAGAATACATAGCCGAAGGCCGAGCACACCGGGAATCCCCACCATTTTCCTAGGTTTTTTACCAATCTAACCGTGCAAGACTCGCCATTGGTGTAATGGTCCATTAAGGAACAGCGCCTGTTTTATCGACAGGGTCGTGGAAGCTCTTTTACAATTCCGCACTGTGCAATGGAAAAACCCTCGCATTCCCTTAAACGAGTTTTTCCCAAAGTGAGGTACGCGTACATCATTAACTGAGCTGATTTTCTTTTTAAATACCCATTTGTTATGTTCATTCATCTCATAGATGCAAGGCGAGGGGTACCCAGTGTTACACAAATTATAAAAGGGTACACTTAAGTCATAAGGTTGGGAAGCACTGCCTTAGACACTTTCACAGGAGACTTTTGTTGCTACTCGCTTCGCCTAATCACTACCTCTAGCGATCTTTTCCACCCGAGTGCCACGTTTGGGCAGAGTAGCGTTCCCAGGTTGACAGACCAGAGGAGTAGTGCGCTATCCATCAAATACGTCGGCCTCACTGTCGTCTCGATAGTCTGAGGTTCGAACTCATCCCCTTGCCTTCCCACTAGGGCTAGGACGTAATAATCTTTATCTCTGAAGGAAAGTCTGCCTTCCCACTAGGGCTAGGACGTAATAATCTTTATCTCTGAAGGAAAGTCTGCAAGTGAGAAGTCTAACTGTTGTGTAGGATAAAACTGTACATTCAACTCTCCTTTGAACGTGACAGAAACATAAGAAGTGGTCAGTTTCAAAGTTTCAGTTGACAGTGGCTAACAATGAGAGACAATAATGGCCCAATCTGTTTACGCAGAATACCCAGCTCCCAGATGTCCATCTCATAATGACGGCAAAGGAGGAAAACTTGAGTTCTAAACAAACAAACAAACAAAAAAAAACCCAAACAAACAAAAAAACTGACCGTTTTGGAAAGTTAAAGCTATTTATTCCCTTGTGCTCGTGATATATTTTAATAGTTTTTTTTTTTTTGTTATCTGAGAACTAAGAATTTAAAACGCTTTAGTGCACAATTCAGAGTTGCATAGAGAGGAGATTTGCCATTCGACACATGGAGATGGATAGGTCACACCCTTAGAAAAGATACCAGCAACAGGGCTAGGCAGGCTTTAGAGTGGAACCCCCAGGGAACAAAGACGCAGAGGAAGACCAAAAGGAACATGGCGACGCAGTGTACTTGAAGAAGCAGAGAAGACCGGGAAGAGCTGGGAAACCATCAAAAAACTAGCAAAAGACCGTGGAGAGTGGCGGGTTTTTGTCGAGGCCCTATGTTCCATGAGGAACTCAAAGGACTGATGATGATAGTGCACAATTACTGCGAAGCGCAACTTTTAGTTTCCCGCCATTTAGGTTATTGGTTCTAAATAATATGGATGTAGAATTCTCACGATAACATAAAATACTTTTTTTTTTATAGAAAACTTGCTTGGCATAGTCCAATTGTTATAGTAGGCCTGAACACAGACCTTGTGTTGTGCTAGCGAGCTATTGGTCTACACTGACTACTCCTTACTAAGTCACAGGTCTGCATTCTTTATTACTTTAATAATTGGTCTCGGTCCAACCCACTTTCAAATCACATTAAAAAAACTAAACTAGTCAATAACTATTTAAAAAAAAAACACCCTCGGTTAAAAGTGCAAGAGATTTCTTGAACGTAGCACTTCCGTGATATCATTAGGAAGGTCTGTTTTTAATTGGCTTTCTAAGACTTACACCATAGGCGTAGCCAGTATTTTTTTCGGGTGTTGGGGTTGGGGGGGGAGATTTATTTTCTTTTTTCACAATAATGGCATCTAGTGGAAACGTTATATAAGTCTCTTGTTTGTGATGATTTCATTTGAAATAGTATTCTTCTTATTGGAGACCACCATCTATTACGGATAGCTCTACCTAAAGTGTGCTGGTTTGCCAAATAATCCTAATCTTAAAAACAGCTAGTTATTTTTGGCATTTCCGGTGTGCAGAATGTTAAGTAAGTAAAGCTCACCTTACAGACCTTACTATCCATAGGGAATATGATGTCAAGGTCATCTGTTTCTGTGGCCGACGGTTAACGAGGGTGTTATGTGGCCAGCACAACGATGGACCGCCTTTACTTTACCCCAACTAATGTCAGGTACCTATTAGCGCTGTATGGACTCAGAAGCGATCCTAAAGATCTAGAAAAAAAATCCCATGTCTTCACCAGGATTCGAGTATTGAGTTGTTGTTTTTTTCCTTTTTGAGCAATGTAAAAGACTAATTGTTCGCTCTTTTTTTATCTTTTTCTTGCAGCACTAGGTAGTTGGTAATGTCAATCATTTCATTTGGAACAGGAGGGATCTGTCACTACAGCTTCTCTGACATTGTGTAGTTAATCCAGTGTTTCCCAAACTGTGTTCCGAGGAACCCTAGTGTTCCGCGAGAACTGAAGAGGTGCTCCGCGAACTACTGGAATAATAAACTAGTAGGCCATCACGTAAATTAATCCATCTGAAAAATAAGCAAAGTCTTCCGCTAAATACTCATTATGTGTTCCGTTAAGGAAAAAGTTTGGGAAACACTGACTTAATCCATTAATTTTAAAATCCTTTTTAATAGTTTTACTTTTTTTTTTTGTTCAGTTTACTTTACGTTTCCCCACATATATCCATATAGCTTTTCTTTTTTTGTTTATATGTTGCTGTGTTTTTTGTTTAAATAATGCAAACAATATACTTTAAAAAAAACAAAGCTTATATTAAGTGCCATTATATCAATTGGTTTGGATCAATTATGTAATCAAATCTGTACGATTACAAATATTTTATCGATTGTTTTTGTTTAGCGCAATTTCATGCTTTTAATTTTCTCAATATCACTTGTCAGAACCAGTTGGAAAGAGGTGAGGGGAGAAAGAAGAGGGTATATGGGTGATCGCTTTTTAAATGCATTTATAACAAAAAGATGAATTTGAAATCGAGGGCTAAAGCCTCCTCAGACTACTCAATGCAATATACTAACCACTGTGCTAGCAAAGTACTTATGGAAATAGAAGTTGTTTTTTTTTGTTGTCTTTTGTTAGTTTTAATCTTTTCTCTCTACTAAGTATAAAGGGGGCTAATTCAACTTATATCACCGCATCAGTCAAGTATAATTTCTTTTCCTTGTTCGAGATAACAAACAAAACAATTAATTACCAATAGTAAATAACTTATTTATATTTTTTTTTTAAAAATTGATTCTTGTTTTGTCAGGTAAAAGAAATAATTGTGCCAAATTTCGGCTTGATCCAAGATTGGATGTGGGAGATAAAACATTTACAAACTTTTTACCTGACAGACAGACAGAGTGAGTTGATATAAGCTTAGTAAAAAAAATAGACTATTGTGTTGAAATTTTATCGTGATATTCTCTAATAGTAAGAAGCTCATCTCGCAAGACTTTCTTTCAAAGTCCAGAATATGGGAAATCGGTCATGGTGTAGATAGCATCATTTTACATAGATGGTTTAAAGCACCGCTCGTTATGTGCGTGTCATTAGAGAAGGTTGATATGGGGAAGCGGGAATTCCCGGAGGGGAAAGACTGCGTCATTATTCCACTAGTATAGATAACACATAGACACCGCCATTGTCTTAGCTTCCAATAGGTTGTTTGAGAGAGGCAGGATGGAAAGGTGGACGCCTGGTGTAACGCTTGAGGGGAAGAGGGGGGATGTAACCTATCACGTGCTAATTTGACACCCGCTGTTCCTGTCTGGAAGTGATACTGTCTCGGTACTCACGCACATTGGGGGGTGGGAAAGGGGCCCTCGGTACATCTCTACCAGCTACACCCGATGTTATTATAAATTCATATTTGCCACTCTTTCAAGTGTAATTACCTGTTCACTTAGCGTCATCCTTAAGTCAAGGGCGTCACCGGCCAAAGGTACTTGGGTTGTTTTCATATTTACCCATTGGAGAGCTCCCGCGTACATTTCGTTTCATCCAGATCTGCACCTGGGTCAGGTTGACATTTTAAGTTCCAAATATCATCTGTTTCTTCGCCGCCCACTTCCGGTCTCACTCCCGTTCTCCAGCACCCCCCCCCCCTTTCCTGAATTTGTTTTACAAAACATCGGGAAATCTCAAATATCATGGCGGCCCCCTATCAGGGAAATATTCATATTATTTTTTCGTTCGCTAGTTTTAATAATAAGCACGCTGACTGACCACGTCCGGGGCGAACTCTTCCAAGCTCCTCCAGGTGTTCGTGACCCAAGAGTTGAATTTCGGATGTTCATCACTGCGATTCATCACCACCATACATAAATATTTTTTTACAAACCTTATATCAATCAACTTATCCTGTCTGAGAGCCTGGTACAAATCTTGTACACGCTATTTCTGCCACTTCCCATTCTCGGATCAAGTTGAAACTTAGCACAATTATTCATGGTCGATGACAGCACTTGAATAAAAAAAAAAAAATTAAACAATTAGTTAATTATTGAAACAAAAAAGTTCCCCTTTCCGACCAGGCGGTCTATAGGGCAGGTGATGTCAAGGTCGTCTGCGGGCCAAAGAAGCAGACGACAGTTAATTATTTAGTCGTTATTATAGTGTTGTGACTCCGCTCCCGCGCCGACCCCGATGATGCGTACCAGAGCACCGTTCAACACGAGTAGGAGAATACTTGTGGATTCTACGGGGAAGACTGTTGTAGATCCGGCTGAAGGGATCTGCAGGTTAAGGAAGTTTGAACTGTCTGGGGGCTAGGTGCTGTCCCGAGTGATACCAGTGAACTGGAGGACCTGGAGCGACACTGGGAAGTGTGTCGGTGGTCTGTTGTAGTGTTAAGTGTTAAGCATGACGCGTTGGACGTAATCATCTTCTTTTTTGAAGTAACGTCTGTATTATATAAGATAAGTATTATTTTATAGAACTTAAGACATTACTCCCTGTGACTTGATAGCTAAAGTCCATGTCTAACTATTTTTTTTAAAAGCTGTAAACAAATACATCGTCTATTATTACCTCCTTTCTTTCGTTGAGTGCTTGCATTAAAATTGCTACAATATTAATTTTGTTTTATACAGGAAAGGGGAGATAGTTCTTGCAGTATTGATAGATGTGATAGCTTTGCGTTAATTTACCTTACAGAAGCTTTGTTTTTTTAAAAAAAGCATCTTTTATATACTTGCTTGTTACTTATACCAATATCTCTTACAGTAATACATAAATCTTAATATAGTTTGTGTGAAGTCAACAAAATGATATTAAAAAAAAAGAATAAAAATTTATATAAAACAGTTGTACAGAAAAATGAAATATTTTAAAATTAAATTAATATTTTTAGGAAGCTACATTTATTTATTTTATTTTTTTTAGCTATAAGAGCAAGAACGATAACTCTTTTACTTTCTGACGTCTGCTTCGTGAAAGTATTCGATTTCAGCTCTTTCACTGTCAGACATGAACAAACTTCAACTGCCTTGTAGACTGGTGGATAACTAATGTGTGTGTGTGTTTGTGCGCGTGTGCTTGTTTTGGATGTTTGTAAATGGTTTTTATTACAAAGCATATACCCACTCACTCCGTCCGTCTGTCTGTCTGTCTGATACAATTAGTGACACGTTATTTCTTCCAACGTCCCGTTTGGAGATGAAGATGAAACTTTACGCAATTATTCGTTGTCATTAACAAAACATAAATGTCCATCAAAACAAATTAACCAATTAATTAGTTAGTAAGTGATATAGAAAAACGGAAACAATTTTACAGTATTGAGATATATAGATGTAAATGTACAGATTTTTCCTACATAAGTTTTGCTTTTTTATTTTTTTTATTTTTTATATTTTGCTTCTTACATTTACATATTAACATTATTATATATTATGCATCATCCAGGGTTGGCATTGGAGGCGAGGGAGACCTAGGGTTGATGAGGGTGCCTATCGTGGCGCCCTCATGGAACCATCTGCGATGGAAGTTAGATAGGCTAACAGGAATGAAAAGAATTCCTACAGACTCTTAATAGATAGTCTCGACCAGGTTTAGGGGTGAAAACTACGGGCTACGCCACCATATGCCTCATAGTGGCGTTAGGGTGGAAAAAGTCATAAGAGGAAACCATCAAGCTTTTGGAAAGCAAACCGAAACTTCCGCAGGGGATGCCTAAGTGGTGCGACAGCATTCTCATTGCATAGGTCGGAGTTGCAACCATGACAACAATCAACACACCGTTCCTCAATGGAACTTTTCACAAATGGGGAGTCCAGCAAGGTTAGTGTGGCAAAGAGAAGGAAGATGGCGGGGGTACCCCCGGATGTGCTCGGCCTTCCGCCACGCCTCTAGCCCGTGCTTCCGGAGCTAGAAATAGGAGTGTGGTCAAAGACACCAACTTGTATCTCCTTCAAACAGAACGATCTGATCAGTCTGGCTAGCGAAAGGAAACTCTTGTTCTTTTGTGCTGGCCTAGAGTTTTTTTTTTTTTTTTTAGAGAGGTCAGCTCAACTGCATAGACAGTTTTAAAAGAGGTGGAATCATCTCTAGCTTTTACGATAGCAACGCCCCCTATCTTCAATTATATCCAGGCCCTACCCTCTACTAAGCCCAGAACTGATTAGACCCAAAGTAGAATACCAAACACCTGCAACAATAACCAGTCTCATTCTGTGTATACATTCTACTAATTAAAAACGCATGCACCAAATTCATTAAATCTTTACCATATGTCGCGCATGTTTGTGTTCTAAAGTAAACAGAAAGCAAATGTCATATACATCCTTCCATAATGACACCAAGTTATGAGTTATTGCTTGGAAATTATCCAAAACATAACAGTACAGCTTGAGTCCTTCATTGTGACGTTTACCCATCTCAAGACGCCAATAATCTATTTGGATTATGTCTAATTCACAACTGGATATTCCACCACCCCAGGTGGTAACTGCGCTTTAGTTCTAGGGGCTATAGTTCCTCCGATAAGTACCAGTTCTCTCTCTCTCTCTTTCTCTGACCCTCTCTCTCTCTCTCTCTCTATCTATCTATCTATCTATCTATCTATCTATCTGTCTATCTGTCTATCTGTCTATCTGTCTGTCTGTCTGTCTGTCCGTCCGTTTGTCCGTCCGTCCATCCACCCATCCATCCATCCTCCATTTATCCATTTATCCATCCATCCATTCATCCTTCCATCCATCCATCTATCTATCTTTCTGACTGTTGATCTGTCTACATTATTATTCTTTCTATTAGTATGTCTCTCTTTGCGTCGTAACAGCCGTCTTTCTAAGTGCGTTGAACATTAATACTGTCTATTAGAATAATAAAACAAACATTTAAAAAGTGGCCGATGAAAAACAGGCACCCGTAGGCATGTTATTCCAGACTTTTCCTTTAATATTATTTGTGTCGTTGAGTTCATTCGGTTCTAAAATAACTGTAAAATAATAAATTTTAAAAAAGTAATTTTAGATTCAATAGGAAATATGAAGGTAGAATAATATAAAGTGTCAAGTATTATTTCAATCTGAAAAAGATTTTGATCGCTGACAATATAAAAAAAAATGGCTGTAGTGCTTGTATGCTGGCATCACTTGTCATATAGCGGACATTTTGACAACAGCTGATACTGGGGGAATGAGTCTGAATCATTTCAAACAAAATGTTTATTTGACAAAAAGAAATACATATGTATACACATACATAGATACATACATACACACACACGCGCATGATTTGGCCGAATCCCAATCTTGTGCTTTAATCAGAAGATTTAAGATGTAGAGAAAGACTTTTTTTTTGTTATCCGAAACGTTTAATACAAAATGAAAATGTTACCTGTTTCCTCTCTGATCGTCTGCTCTGGTAGATATTTAAAGGACTAAATATCGTCTGTTCTGGTAGATATTTGAAGAACTAAATATCGTCTGCAATGGTAGATATTTGAAGGACTAAATATCGTCTGCTATGGTAGATATTTGAAGGACTAAATATCGTCTGCTATGGTAGATATTTGAAGGAATGGTAGATATTTGAAGAAGTAATACCAAAATACCTTAAAACCTTAGTAATAAATTTTCAAAGCATTAGGAACAAAACAGCAGACAGAAATTTTATTAGAATGTGAGAAACCAGACATAATTGCAGAAACAGAAACTTGGTTACATCCTGAAATTTATAATGCAGAAATTTTCAATATGAAAATTTTAGAAAAGATAGGGAAGATAATCATGGAGGAGTTCTTCTAGCAATAAAAAACACTCTTATAGCAGAAGAAATTACCTTACCTAACTCAAAAAATATATATCAACATTTTGTAAAATTAATACCACCTCAACATCCCTAATAATAGGCAGCATTTACAGACCACCAAATTTTAGTTTAGAATACATGCAGGAACTATGTAATCAGATTACTACACTTAAAGAGACAAACAAAATGCAGTTTTTTGGATTATGGGTGATTTCAACCCACCTGATATAAATAGGAAAACACTAACCATAGATAAACACCAAAACCTTAAGGACATAAATGAGATTTTCATAGAAACTTTACACAACCTAAGTTTAGATCAAATCATTAAAAAGCCAACTAGATTAAACAACACATTAGATCTCTTCTTAACCAACAGACCTGGATTAGTAGTTGATTATGATATTATCCCTGGTCTATCAGACCATGAGATAATACAAAAACACCGTCAGATAAAAGCAGTAGCCAATTCAAAACCCAAAAGAAAAATCTTACTCTGGAATAAATCTAACCTAACACAACTACACCAAGCTGCATTAAACTTTCAACAAACATTCTTATTAGAAAAAGACATTAACCAACCAGTCGATGACCTCTGGAATTTCATTAAAAACCATCTTAAAAGCATTATAGAAAATCATATATCAACTAAATACAAATCAAACAAAATAAATAAATGCTGGTTTAATAATAGACTAAAGAAGCTTTGTAAACAGAAGGAAAACCTATATAGAAAATTTAAAGAAACTAAGGCAGAAAGAGTTTACAAAAAGTATATAAAAATTAAACACTTAACCCAAAAAGTAAGCAGACAGCTGCAGAGTGAATACATAAACTATGTAATATCTAAAGATAACAACAAAAACCTATGGTCATACTTTAAGTCTAAGAAAATGGAAACAACAGGCATAGCGCCATTAAAAGATGAACATAACATAATACATAATGATAATGAAACTAAAGCAAACATCCTAAACAAATACTTTGCATCAGCATTCTCAGCCCCAGGAGACAAAGACATATTACTGAATTTGAACCAAGTAGACAACATAGAAGATATAGTAGTACAAGAAAATGGAATTCAAAAACTATTAGTCAACACCAAACCAAATAAAGCATCTGGACCTGATGGTATTCCAGCTAGATTAATCAAAGAACTAAGCAATGAGCTAGCCCCAGTGTTCAAAATACTCTTTCAGGCTTCACTTAACCAGGGCAGAGTACCAAAGGACTGGAAAGAAGCTAATGTCACCCCCCTATTTAAAAAAGGAGAAAAATCTGACCCAGGAAACTACAGACCAGTATCACTTACACCACATCACATGTAAAATCATAGAACACATAATATGTAGCAACATCATAAACCACTTAGACAAACAAAATGTCCTCACACCATACCAACATGGCTTTAGGAAATATAGATCGTGTGAAACACAACTAATAGGACTAATTGATGATTTTTCTAAAGGTTTAGATAATAGTGAACAAATAGATGCTATCTTACTAGATTTTTCTTAGGCTTTTGACAAAGTTCACCACCATAGTTTGCTTAAAAAATTAAAATATTTGGCATTAATGGTCCACTGCATCAGTGGATTAAAGATTTTCTGATAGGGAGAGAACAAACTGTAATAATAAATGGCTCTAAATCAACACCGATAACAGTAAACTCAGGTGTACCTCAAGGAACAGTCTTAGGTCCACTACTATTATTAATTTACATAAATGATTTACCAAATTGCATTATTTCAGGAACAAAAGTCAGATTATTTGCAGACGATTGCATAATATATAGAACAATACAAACAACACAAGACACAGATATTTTACAAAGAGAATTAGATGAATTACAGAAATGGGAATCAAATTGGAGCATGTCTTTCCACCCAGAAAAATGTCAGTTGTTAAGAGTAACAAAAAAACTAAAACAAATTAATTCCACTTATCTTATTCATGGCAAACCAGTAACACAGACTAAAAACGCAAAATACCTAGGTGTTATAATAAATGAAAAACTGTCATGGAATCCACATATTGATGAAACTATAAAAAAAAATCAAACAAAGCATTAGGATTTATTAAAAGAAATTTCTATAAATCAAATAAGAACATAAAACTAAAATGTTATTTAACCTTGGTTAGGCCAATAATAGAATATGCATCCTCCATTTGGGTCCCCTCAACTCAAGAAAACATTAAGAAACTGGAACAGACACAAAATAGAGCAGTGAGATTCATAACAAATGAATATTCACATTTGACTAGAGTAAGACCTATAGTAAAATCACTAAATTTAGAAAGCCTTCAAGACTGAAGACTCAAAAGTAAAGTATCAATTATACATAAAACACTGAACCATAATCTTCAAATACAAAAACAAAATTTAATAAAATACTCTGAAAGACACAAAGATAAAGGCACATTCCTCGTCCCATATGCTAGGACAAATTTGTACAAATACTCCTTCTTCCCTAGTGCTATTAGAGCATGGAATGGCTTGCCTGAGCTAGCCAGGAAAACCAGTGACTTAGCAGAATTTAAGTCATTAGTTAATATGCATAGGACGTAATTATCTTCTTTTTTGAAGTAACGTCTGTATTACATAAGATAAGATTAGATAAGGACTAAATATCGTCTGTTCTGGTAGATATTTGAAGGACTAAGTATCGTCTGCTATGGTTGATATTTGAAGGACTAAATATCGTCTGTTTTGGTAGATATTTGAAGGACTAAATATCGTCTGTTCTGGTAGATATTTGAAGAACTAAATATTGTCTGCTATGGTAGATATTTGAAGGACTAAATATCGTCTGCTATGGTAGACATTTGAAGGACTAAATATCGTCTGCTACGGTAGATATTTGAAGAACTAAATATCGTCTGTTCTGGTAGATATTTGAAGGACTAAATATCGTCTGTTCTGGTAGATATTTGAAGACTAAATATCGTCTGTTCTGGTAGATATTTGAAGGACTTAACTAATGAACTTGAAATGACTTGAGTAACTTCTTTATGAACAAGACTAAATAGAACTTTGTTTACAATAAAGACAAAATCAGCTTGTGATAAAATGAGATAAATGTATTAGACTTTAGTAATAAAACATACTTAACATTTTCTCTCCAAATCGACGATGCCAACGTTGATTTGACTCCCATGATACTAAATTGATTTTTGGATTATTTAACTTAAATTTGTAAAGTGTAAAAAGAGCATGCATTCTCCTATAATTCAACACCAAATACAACATTTTCTGATGACAAAAAAAGTTATTGAAGTTTAATCATAACAGAATAGTGAAATACCAATGAGCAAAATGAATAATACTATCGGAACGAGGAAAATAATTATCATAAGATCACACAAATATGAAATCATAATATCAAACAATAATGAAATCATAATATCAAACAATAATGAAATCATAATATCAAACAATAATGAAATCATAATATCAAACAATAATGAAATCATAATATCAAACAATAGTGAAATCATAATATCAAACAATCTGGCAATTCATTTTTTACTCAAGTGACCTGGGACCTATAAATAGTATCATTGCTTACGCTACGCAAATAAAAATCATGAAGTTAAAATCACGAGAGGAGTTCCTTTGGCTTCATGCCTACCAACTAGGAATCGCCTTCCATTATCTTCTGTGAGTTGAAGCCAAATGTATCATCTAACCTTTCTTTGCATCCATCTATCTATAGATAAAGGACTTATGACACATGAGCAATTCTTGGCCCTTATCGAGCGCCCTATTCAACGCCTCTGATATTTATAAAATTTAGCCAGACTCATTCTGTAATCTTGGTGGCATTCTGTTAAGAAAATTCCATATCAGTGCTCTGGAGATTCCCGAGCTATTTTTAGCAGCTGAGAGTTATCCTAGCAAGAACAAGCAGATTTAAGGTGTGATGACGCAATAGTAGAACTACATCTAGTTGCAAACTTCCGCTGTAAGAGATAGCCCTATTTGGCGGCATTATCTCTAACAAGTGACCGCGAAATACGAATGTTTGATTCTGCCGCCTTATTTTTTCCTCACCGGAAAGATAGTGCCATCCTTCTGTAACAGAAAGTGTTAACTACACTGTATTTTGTAAACATATCTATTCTGAACTGAAAGCCATCTTGTTTACAGATTAAGTGCAGCCTCCCTTTTTTTTATTACTAGCATGAAGAAAGACAAATCTGTTAATCTTAGTGTACTTAATCCCAAAACTATCTTTTACACCTGGAAGTGCTCGCGACCTGGTGTTATTCTTATCTGCTATAAGATACCTTATACCAGCACGAGGTTGAACTACTAACCAGAAGGTTTGCATAAATCCACGGACGTGTATTGATTCCACAATATTACCTGTTCAGCCGTGTTGAACTGAACCAACGTACACTTACACCTAATTAAAGTTCGATAACACCTGACTGGATATAGCCAGAACATAATCCGAGACTCAAACTCACGGCTTAAGGCTCAGTATCTAAGCTCTTTAATCTTTTCGCCCACCACCGAAGAACTGTTAAACCTACAGCCGACTGGTTCAACTTTTAGCTGTTTGTGGTGGAATAAGTCCGCCGATCGGCACTTCCCGATGGGGACGATGGCCTGCGACTTCTAGGGGTAAAGTCTTAGAGCCACAACGTGGTAAATATTTTGTTGGTATTATATAGGCACATAGACAGGCACAAGCAAAACGCGAAGCTTAATGATTTTGTGGAAGAACAAATGTTTAATAAAGGTTAATTAAGAAGAAATACAATCAGTGAGTGAAGGGGGGGGGATGTACAGAATGATATAGGATTTTATGATGTAGTTTAAGATAATATCATCACTGGGATGTTGCTCATAAAGATTCATGTATGGTTTGCTTATTCGGCTGTCTCTCACTTATCTGTATTCAAGGTTCTCCTTCGGGATGGGGTAAGTTGAAGCTCCGTTGTGCTGGCAGCCAGTTGCTGGTGCCCTTCAGGTAGGCAGGCACTAGGGGTGATGAATATGAGGATGCCACGCGGTGGGCTTACTCCCGTGGTAGTTGCAGACCGGTCCTGGGACTTCAGCCTGGAATGCCTTCAGTTCTTAGCCGAGGGTGATGAGTGACTCACCCTCAGCGGGAATGTGTGGAGATCTGCTGAGGTCTGCCTTCAGGCAACAAAACACGCCAGCCCTGGTGTAGGAGGCTATGAAACGAGACATGAGAGGAGCCTGAATTATTAAACCATACTGTCTGAATGGCGAGGGACGCATCATTGATAGGAGCGTCTCCCTCAGACTAACTAAGATACATGTTAACGACATTTCACTAAGTCTGATAATAATAGCTATACAAATGATATAATAACAATATTACGAATACACATATTAATATACAAGGCAGGGGCATAAATAAGGAGGGAAACAGGGGGGCCGTATTACGGGGTTGTAGCCCCTGTGACTTCATTGACCCACAGGTAAACAAGTCGCGGTCGCTCGTGACCAGAGGACAGTGACAAGAAGAATGGAAAGGGAAGGGGGGGGGGGGGTAGAAAAGGGCACGTAACTATGCCGGCCTACAAGCCGAAAATAGTGGGGTAGACACACGAGACTGATTCTCGGGCCTAAGGATGCATGGTAACAGCACATTATGTGCATAGCAAGAACAAGCATAATTATAATGTATATATATATGCACATATACAGGTACATATGCACAGGTAAGGAAATAATCTAGATGTGAGTAGGTCCAGATGAATATGGATATGAATGAATAACAAATGCATAAATAAACATTAGGATTAACTAAATTGTAAGGTGGATGTCCACCGTTGGGAATACAGCCGACATTGACGAGTTATTACGGAGCACATATTCATAGAGATTTATAAATATAATATTTGGAAGCAAACAAGTGTTAACATGGTAATGATACATGAACATAAATGTTACAGGCGAAGACACACTAAATAATAATGATAAAGTTTTTCCAACTCACCCGCTTTGCCTCACACAAGTTCCCAAATGAATCGTTGACTTGAGAGACTTCTGACTTCTCAGTGATTTTGACCTAGAATGGCTTAACCTGAAACTTTCGTCTTCGGCTTTTATAGGTTCCTGAGCGGTATGTTAGAGTAGTGACGATCCAATGGCCAGCGAGTCTTTGAGTTTGGAATTGTTAAATTGGACCAATCTTTTCATTTGGGGCTCACTCACCTGACTTCTTTAACCCGCGACCCGGCTGGGGGAGGACGAAGGAGGATGAAAGCGGAACCATGCAACAATTATCAGGCTGGACCATCGCTCGATGGTACAGCGGACGGGAACGATTTGAATAGCCCTGGGCGTTAGGAGTGTCGACTCAAAGGGATGTACGTGGACACCAAATTTTAATGTCTCTGGACTTATTATTTGGGGATTGGATCTAACCTTGGTGTAATAGGATATTAGTGTTCTACACTGGTCGGTTTAGTGTTAAAAGGGGATATACAATGCTAGCTAGTGGTAAAAAGGGGGGGGGGGATAGTTACGCACTGGTCAGTTCTGTATTGAGAGAACGTATTTCGTCACACTGTTTAAACCTCAGATATTTGCTAAATTAGCTCAAAATCAAGAGGATCCTACAAATTGGACGTTGGTATCAAATATTACATAAAAAATAATGACATCTTGAGATAGCATATTAAGTAATAACAAAATGGGATCATTCATTAGAGTTACATAGAAATGACATCATGGGGTCACAAAGAAATGACATCATGGGATCACACAGAAATGACATCATGGGGTCACAAAGAAATGACATCATGGGATCACACAGAAATGACATCATGAGATCACACTAAAATGACAACATAGGGTCACACAGAAATGACATCATGGGATCACTCAATGATATAAGCATGGAGTCACACAGAAATGACATCATGGGGTCACACAGCAATGACATCATGGGAGCACACAGAAATGACATCATGGGATCAGTCAAAATGGGGTCACACAGAAATGACATCATGGGATAACACAATACAGAAATCGTAAGAATCAAACAATAATGATAAATTGAGATCACACATTAATGCAATAATAAGATCAAACATGAATGGTATCACATGATCACACGAACCACTCATCAGAGCTAACCTCTGTCGAAAAACAAAATGTAAACTATGGTCACATCACAAAGTCCTCGGGGCTCGTAAAGACCTTCCTACAGGAAACAATACCAGGAAGAAGAAGGAGAAGAGGCAGGGGAAGCGATGGGAAAATATCAAAGAATGGACTGGCCTGTCAGTAAATGAAATTCTAAGGCCAAAGGACAAAGAGAAGAAACAGTAATATATTTTGGGGAAGGCCACTAACACTTTAGCTATTGTATTGTCTAGCAAAGAAATCAATACAGACCACCTAGTAGGATTACCAGGCCATCAACCACTGCAGCTTACTCTATCAGAGACTCGGGAGACCAGAAGAATTTGAACGGTGGAACAGTAGCGCGAAAGCTTTGCCACGAATCACACCTATCTACAGACCGCCAGCCACATCGCCCCACAACGGCTCCTAGAAAAAATATGTCTCACATTAGGAAAGTATTAGTTATTTTCGCGATCACCTGATATTATAAAAGGTCACTTTAATTGGATATAATGTCAACATTAGTGGTATCATTAGTGTGTATGTATACACAGCACTTTTGTTTCCTGTAACCTTAATTTTTAGATATTCCCAGCTCTTGCAAGTTCGCCCCTTATCACAACCCTCTTCCTTACAATTTCAATCTTATTCGCCCCCCTCCTTTTTTAGTCGGAGAGGCGACTCTTCTTTTTTGCGTACATATATATTTTTTTATTCCGAGAGAGGGAGAGAGAAACAATTCTAAATGAATTAACTAAAACACACACACAGTCACACACACAGACGCACTCACTCACTCCACACACTACCTATGAAAGCGTTTCGCGGTGTGGCTAACAGATGTCCAAGGTTGAATGTCATTGGTATCAAAAGTACTCGTCCAAAAGTACAAACATCGTCTGTCCATCAGGCTGACCAATGTGAAAGGGCTGTACTTTTGTGACAGAACGTCTCCTGCCCTTCTGAGTGGGAAAACCCGGAGCCAAAAATAAAACCTTTTTTTTTATTCCTAAAATATCATCGAAGAATGTTAAGCCTTCAACTTGTCTAGAAATATAACCTTTCTGTACCCCCCAAGAAAGAAAGTTTCTGGTGTCCTCTTTTAATCCTCATAAAGAGCCTTTTTTTTGTGTGTGTTTGTTTGTCCGTGTCTGTGTGGAGAAAACGAAATCAGACAGCAGACGACAAAGCCGGAAATGCGATCACGTGAGATATCCTGTCAAAGGTTATGTTCCAACAGATGGAACACGTGACACAAGACATGGATTTTCAACATTTTGAGCATTGACCAATTCTGGAGCGACAGAGTTTGCCACAGTTCGTACATGCATACTATTACATTTTTAAGGTAAGCTGAAAACCAAAGGGTTGGTTAACGTGTGAGTGGAGATTCTTTTTGGCAGAAAACAAAAACAACAACAAAAAAAAACAAAGCTTATCTAAAGGGGAAGAACTCCATCCTTAAAACTAGTCACTTGTCAGTTCTGTATTGAGAGGACGTATTTCGTCACAATTATATAAAGAAATAGAGGGAGACAGTGAATTAGAGAGAGAGAGAGAGAGAAAGAAAGAAAGAGAGAAGAGAAAGAGAGAGTAAAAGAAAAAGAGAGAGAAAGAGAAAAGGAAGGATAAAGAGAAAAAGAATAGAAGGTAAAAGAAAGAAAGACAGAAAAAAAGATATTGAGTAAAAAAGAGGGATTGAGGAAAGAGAAGTGAGAGAGAAAAAGAGAAAGACAGACAGAAAGAGAGTCAGAGAAAGAGTAAGAACAGATGGAAACAGAGAGAGAATGAGAGAGAGAGAGAAAGAGAAAGATGGAGAAATGATTAATATAAGAATCTTAATTACAAGATAACTATTTCCACTAATGACCCGCCACCAAAAACTCTACCAAAAAAAAAAAAACCCAGAATCTCGTTCCTTGTCTTCGGTCTAGTATTCAGACAGGAACTCCGCTGCCAATTGTGCCTAATCCAGACTTGTATCATGTTCTTCTTCCCGTGCAGCTGTGTGCCATTCACCTGCCAACTCTGTCAATATTTTCCCAAGAAAATATCCAAGCAATCTCTAGCGATCAAAACTTGCAGTTTTAAGACTATATTTGCTGTATTTTTTATTTTTTTTGCTTGTTGCGAAATTCTTAACTTCATATTTTTTAAGAAAGCTGATCAAGTCTTTAAAAGAAATGTCCATTTAATATATCTTGAGCTTAAAAGAGCTTAACACGTTTATCTAATGAGATAGCCATCTCTTTCAACAGCATTCCGGAATCTTCTTGCCGCACATGTTTTTAATGATAAATTAGTTGTTCTTTTAAAACCGATTCTACAATAGTGTGAAGCATCCATTTAATTGTACAAAACAAATGAATTAGATAACGCTGTGATCATCAATTTTTTTTTTCAGCCACTATATTATTATATGATCAAAGCCGGCCTTAGGCCGATGATTCTAATTGCTGCAAATTGGATCCCGAGCCTACCCCGCAATTTATATTTAGCATATCACTATAGACTGCATGTTCTAAAAGGGAACTTTACTTTAACTTTACGTTTAATTAATTTAAGTCATGGTTCTTGTCACAGCCTTTGAAAGACGTAGCAGTTAGAGGGTTAACATAGTTAGAGTATCGTAAGGTTTGACCTAGCTTTAATTAACCCACTGGCACCTATTGCATTTGGATTCGTTCCTATGCAAGTTGTATAATAAATGTTGATATAATGATCTAATTAATAGTAATAGTTGTTATTGTAAATAAAAAAATAGGAGAGGAGCCTCGCAAACATCCCTTCAATAGGGCCCCGCAATTTGTAAGGCCGGCCCTGTATAGAAGGATCTGCTACTGATAAAGATAAATTGCATATTAAGATACCTCGATCTGAATACGAGGCTAGCTTACAGCATCTCTTACTAAAGTGATAGGCATGGAAAGTAAACAGAGGGCAGTGTTCAAGGGAGATAAACAACAGAAAACAAAGGGCGAGTTATGTCGAGACAACAGAAAAGAAAGGATAATTTATAATTAGTATTCCATGATACGAAGTAATCATAAGCTTAGTTTCTGACGTTCCAAGAGCCAAAGTGGATGGTCCCACAATCTGTTAAGATATCACCGTAGTTAATGCTAGAAATCAGAACAGTTCTTCCTGTTTCCTAGCTACTGATAAATATTTATATTACACGTAATCTTACATTTCTGGTGTGTTGGAGATATAAGAAACAAAGAGAAGAAAGAGAGCGAAAAGTGTATGTGTGAAGAGAGAGAGAGAAAGAAGGAATAAGACAAAGAGAGAGATAGAGAGAAAGAGAGAGAGAATAAAAAAAAAGAGAAAGAAAAAATCTTTGCCTTTACACTACTATAAATGTTTGATTGGTGTTGTATGGAGCATGTGTGCTTGTGTGTATGTCCAAGGTAATGTCAAAGAAAGGGAGCATTATTCTTTTTGTCGAATGATGAAATCACAAACATAATAGTTTATGTTAACAACGTCAGACGATCTAGAGGCATGTAAGAGTCAAGCCGTGTTTCGTTGTGAGTTACGACTTTGTTTAAATATCAGTTTATTTCATTACTATTGTCAGGGTGGGATTTCAGATTAGCTAGGGTATGATATTATGGTCCCGTATCCCCAACCAGAACAGAGTAACGCAAGAACATAAAGGTAACAGCATGTAAAATACACACATTGAATAAAAGTTATTCAACTGAACCTTTAGTCAATACCAACAGTTGTTCAACGTGAATGATATTAATGCCAACGTAAGTTAATGGCCATTAGTTAACAACAAGGTTGTACTTTTACCAATTTAATGAATGTATGAAATATGATGACATGAGTGATAAATAAAAGTCAATAGTATGTTCAAAGGAACCACAAAGTATACATTTTATGCCGCGAAATATATCACACCTTCAACTCGAGGCCATAATTCAATCACGACGCAGCCTATACTCAAGGCCTTAGATACACAGCCCATATCGAACCGCACTGCGAATCAAGCTTGACTCCAACAGAGTCCCAAGCCTGCGTCCCTATTAAGAAACATATTCCTTGAGATCGCCGTCCACACGATCATAGGAACAACGAATTTCGAGCTACACCACGAAGACTAATACAGTAAATAAATAACTTACCCAATACTGAGGAAGAAAACCCATAAGAGAAACTCCCAGGAGATCTAGCCTCATCACACAACAGAAGCAAAAACATGTAAGCAAAAATGACATCAACAAAAGCGCGTTCCTAGAAACCAAAACTCACAATCTCGAATGGTACACAAAGGAAAACACCAAAAGAAGATGCGCATGACATCCCCCCTAACTGGATCTTGCGAAGACAAGTCCAGTCTTTAAAGAGACATTGAAAACTTAAGTATTAAACAACTGGAATATGCAAAAGAATTTAGGAACCAGGTCAAGAGCTGAAGCCAAAATACATTCTTCAGATAATCAATAATAAATATCTATTCACTCAGATGCTTCAGCAAAAAACAACATCCATCATAAAATTATTACAACATTGAAATGCATAATAAGACAATAAGACATATTATATAGGCATATTACAAAATAAATATCAATAACTATACTAAAATAGTCTTTTTACGCCATCACACAACAGCAGCAAAACAAGTCAACAGAGATGACATCAACAAAAGCGCGTTCCTAGAAACCAAAACTCACAATCTCGAATGGTACACAAAGGAAAACACCAAAAGAAGATGCGCATGACATCTATCAGATAGATATCCAGTTAAATCTGTGTATATTGTAACAAAAAGGTATATTGAGTTTTTATTTACAAGAGAAGTCTAAGTTATTTAAAGTCTATTTATTAAAAATACATTACTCCAACATTGCTTCAGTTTTAGTGGCTGTTTGGAGCTACAAGCCAACAACTTCACAACTATGGGATCTAAACGCCTGGTTGCTTTGAGTTCAAATCCAAATAAAAACGAGAAAATTAAATTTCGATTTTTTTTCAATTTTTTTTTTTTTTTAAAAATGTTTTTCGTACTTAAGAGCCTAGAATCACAACGGCGATCTACTAAATACCTCCTTAGTTGATACTGTCAAGGGGAGATAACAATGAATTCTGTTTCACATTTATGAATTTCTATCCTGGCTGTACCAGAGAATGATAGTAATAAGTAAATTAAAAAAAAAAAAAAAATGCATAACTAATTAGCGCTAACTTTCATCCCTAAAGATTTGAGTGCGTGTGTGTATAAGGATAAGGGCTTTGTTGTATAGCGCAATAAGATTTAAGACTTTAATTTTTTTTTTAAAATAGTTTTTATTGTACATTTGCCAGACCATGTAGCGTGTATATGTGTCTCTGTATGTGTATGTATATGTGTGTGTGTGTGTTTGAGAGCGCTAGAGTGTTATTTTCTCGCCATTAATACTTGTATTGTCTAGTCTCACTTCTTAGGCATGACTGCTTCTCTCTCTTTCTCTTGCATTGCCCGGCCCCCCCCCCCCCCATTTCCCCAAATTCCTGCTAAGCTATCCAGCTCCAGGCCTGACCAGCAATAAACTGATGGTGTTTTCTTGCTAGGGCTGCGCTCCGGGAGATGATTACCCTCGCTATGAGTTCCCCGCTTAGCGCCACAGAGGCACGTTGTTAAGGTTTTTTTTTTTTTTTAGCTTAGTACATGGAGGTACACTTACAGTTGCTATTGAAATGATTTATAGAGTTAGTATGAATGAAGACATTTCAATACAGACGTGACATTAGTATTGCTGTCACGCCATTATGAATGATTAGCATAAAGAGCTTGGATACTAAGGGGAAGTTCGCTTTCAGACCTTGCAATCTACAGGGCAGATGATTTAAACGTCAACTGTTTCTATGGCTGACTGTTAACGAGGCTGAAGTGTGGCCAGCACAACGACCAACCGTCTTATTTTCACCAACAATGGCATATCTCCCAATACTACAAGATTTGTCCGCCTTTTTCTATATAGAATAAAAATAATTAATTAACTATTTTATTTAGCGGCCCCTGAAAGGGGAAAAGACGCTATTAGTTTTGTGTGAAATGTCTGTCCGTCCGTCCCGTTTAGATCTCGTAACTAGAAAAGATAGTGAAAATCCGACATCATAATATTTTCGTCCATTCAAATTTCTGATGCAACGGCTACTGTTTTCTTTTCTAAAAGCGAAAAATCTAATTTTTTAAATCACTTATTCAACAGTTTTTTCATAAAAATACACCACTTTTACAACTATTCTCTATTACTAATAACAAACACCGGAGGTTCTTTAGTAGGGATGGTCAGTGTATACCGCGGGCACGCTACTCTGCCTCATCGTGGCGCCCGTGTGGAAACGACCATTAGAGGAAGTGGTTAGGCTAAATGGGTAGCAACACAAGACTCTCAAGGGGATACCCACGGGTAGACGAGAGTCCACCCATTGCACGGGCGGTGTTGTAATAAAGTCCCCACAAACCTGTCACACATCCATGCGCTGTTCCTAAAGGGACCGTTACACAAAATGGCGAGTCCCCCACGGTTAGCTTGGTATAACGAAGGAAAATGGCGGAGGCTCCCGGTGTCCTCGGCCTTCGGCCATGTGCAGCCAAGCACGCGTCGGGGGCCAAAGGGCATCGGAAATAGCAATGCTTTACATAGGCATTGACTCGGGTCTCTCTCAAACAAAACT
Organism: Biomphalaria pfeifferi; assembly: GCA_030265305.1. Taxonomy (NCBI): domain Eukaryota; kingdom Metazoa; phylum Mollusca; class Gastropoda; family Planorbidae; genus Biomphalaria; species Biomphalaria pfeifferi. The sequence continues at coordinate 3,482,124 of JASAOG010000052.1, read as the reverse complement.
GTGTTCTCACAGGTTTTTTTTTTTTTAACTGTTTGGCGTCCAAACAGGTTTTTTTTTTCAAACTTAGGGCTCGAAGAGCCTTCGGCTCAGCCCTTGGACATCAACAAGGTAATATCTACTCTATTTTTTACGCATTCGTGCAAACGGTTTTTGATTTTTTTGTAAAATTTTTTTTTTTACATTTGTATTCCTAAGTTAAGTAATTTCTGCCATAGTAACTACTACATTTACATGAAAAAATATCTATTTAGTATGCATACAAGTTGGACATAATTTAAAACAACAATTAATACGTAATTTTTCATATTATCGCGTGAGCTGCAATTTTTAGTAATTTTGACCATTTACAAATCAATTAGATCGATTAGATATTCATTATAAGACATCAGTTCACTTTCACCTATCCTTTGGTTAGCTGGACCGCTGGGGCACCACACAAGATCTGTCAACCTTCTTTCTCCTTTTTTCTCTGTCCTTTGTCTTTAATCGAATTTAATTCTTATGTTCTTTCTGAAAATATTGACACCTGCCTTTTTACCTGCCTGGGTGGACCACTTCGGGGGCCGATTTTGAGTTTGTGTTTCCACTCAAAATGTCTTTTTATTCTTGTTTATTGATTCATGTATTGTCTTTGAGAATGAACAATTGTGTGAAATTTGCACTTGATCCGAATAAGGGAGGGATGTTTGGACTAGGAAGTAAACTATCTTCAACTCTGAAGGAACATCCGAAACATGTCAAACATTTTACAAACATTTTAGTCTTTCTCTCTCTTTCTCTCCTTCTCATTCTCTCCTTCTCATTCTCTCCTTCTCATTCTCTCTCTGTCCTTCTCAGTCTTTCTCTCCTTCTCATGCTCTTTCTCCTTCTCATCCTTTATCTCTCCTTCTCCTTCTCTTTCTTTCATTCTCTCTATCTCTTTCTTTCTCTCTCTCTCTCTCTTTTTCCCTCTCTTTCTTTCTCTTTTCCTTGTGATATCGCCCTAAAGTTTAAGTTAGCCTTTTTTGTTACAGTGGTCATCGTGAGGCCATATTAATATTGGGATCATGCTACGAATCTCCTCATTTGTGATGCGGTCTTTGTAGGTGATACCTAGGATACTTCTGTAGAAGAATCTTTTAAAACGTTTACTGACAGAGTACTGTACTATGAGATGTATTTTTGCAGGTCGTTACCCTGTAGGAGACTATAATAAATCATAATAAATCATTTAAGATACTAGTTCACGCTTCAATCCATCGCCCTACTGGCCTGCTTTCAGCTTTATTGCTTGCTAAAAAATCCTTAGCAAAATCTTAAGAACCAGGTCGTAGCAAATGAGTTACGTCTGCTGTTGTATTGATCACGTGTCTCCGTAATGTCCCATAAATCTAAGACATGTATAAAATAGGAAAGAAATCTAAAGTAAAGTCACGACTGGTGGCGAAACTGATTTTTTTTTTCCGCTGTAGACTGGACACATGAAGTACAATCGCCACTGATATAGCCAATACAACCTCTATTTATACATTAAATACCCTCAATTTTTCACATATCCATTACCTGCTTCTCACCAAGTAGATAGTATCACCTCACACACATATCAAATAGAGTATTTACTTTAAAACAAAATTAGGTTTGTAATATCAACTGGCCTCGCCTTTGCAGATTACACGTAAATATAACAAAAAAGTTGATTGGCTTCGTTACATTAAGCGTGGTGGCCCGAGATGGTTTTCAAATTCTGCCCCTCCCTCCCCCTACCCTAGCTACGCCTCTGCTAGTTTGACTGACTAAACATCTCAAATTAGCGAAAAGCATGCCTTGTTTTAGAAAGAGATTAGATTATGATTAACTCTTTCTCTCCTAACTGACGATACCAGCGTGATTCCACCAGAATGTGGTAAATAATTATGGAGAGAAAGAGTTATAACGCTTTAGAGAGCACAAGATTGCAGCCTATGCAAAAAAAAAAATGCAGAAGAAATTATTTCCGAATTGTAATACCATCGTGCTTTGGTGTAAAATAAATATGGCGGAACTTTTTGTCCTATCAAATGGAAAACTGGTAAAGATGTAATTGAATACTTTCATTTTCTTGTCAAATATGAACCAGAAATAAAAGAAATAGATGTCAAGTAACACGGTAGTTTTAAAAAAAGATAAAAATTAACATTTATACAACTTATTAAAAACAAAAAGTTCACCTTTCAGGCCTTGCGATCTATGGAACAGATGATGTAAAAGTCATCTGTTTCTGTGGCCCAGGGCTAACGAGGGTGCCATGTGACCAGCACAACGATCAACTTTACTTTACCTTTACTTTTTTCCATTTAATGAACTAATGTCAGGTACCTAAAGATCCCGAAATTAAAAATCCCAGCGATTAATTTGCTTGTAATAATTAATGAATGTTAGATTTCCCAGGTTCAAATCTTGCGGGAGGCTAGGACTAGAAAGTAAATTTTCTTCAACTCTCAAGGAACATCCGAAACATGTAAAACATTTTACAAGCATTAAAACATTTTTACATTTAGCAATGAAATGTCCTGCACCAAACACGGCGGCGCCAAAACGTCCTGCTTTTGACGGGTTGGGATATTTTTTCTCTTTTTTTAAGTTGCGTACATCTGATTAGATTCTGTGTTCTAGGTAAATGACATTCTAATGAAATTTTTTCCCCTTCTTAAATTCAGGGGCGTAGGTAGGAACTTTCCATAAAAATTTGGGGGCCCGGAGGGGGAGTTGAACATTTTGGGGCCCTGTATATTTTAAATAAAAAACACTAATTTGGGGCCCCCTCAACTGGGGGATTCTCAAATTCTCCCCCTCCTCACCCCACCATAGCTACGCCACTGCTTAAATTCTTCCAATATTTTTTTTTCTCAATTATGCATTTTATTATTTTTTTAAAGGCAATCATTTGTGGTGACCTCCCTTTTCTCAACAATCTTAGATTGTTCTGTTGTTTTTTTTTCTTAAGTAATTGAGATCCGTTGTTATTTTTTTTTTAAGATAGAGAATTTACCGCCCTGGGCGTAAATTGAAAATGGCTCCGTTAGTGTGTGTGTGTGCGTGTGTGAGTGTAAGTGTAAGCGTTTACGACTTCTAGAAACATAGAAATGACGTAATAAGATTAAAAAAAAAAACAACAAGAAATCTCATTATTCTGCCAAAACCGTTTTGCGACAAAGAGCTCTAGAGTTTTTCTCTATGCTTCCTAGAGAGCCATTCGATACACAGAATCATAGATTCTTTAAATAGTTTTCAGTGTCCTGCCCAAGGCGGCCGCGAAGTCCTGCCCAATTAAAGTAACGACCTTGATGATTTTTTCCATTAAAATGTAACTTTTTTTTTTTTTTTAAATCAGTAATTTTTGGAGAAAAGAAAATCTTCTATAAAATTTAAACAAATCCTCAAATAATTGGTTTAGCCAAATAGAAGGACATTTTCATAATGCTTTACAGAGTCACGTGCTCTTACTTCACCTTTGTGTCCTGATGATGGGGACATTTCATAAGGATGTGGGATCTGGTCTGTTTTTTGGGCAGAGACATTTTTGTCTTGAATTCTCCGAACAAGTTTTGTTTCTAATCCTCAATCCGTACAAGGGTTAAATACGGTCAAGGAAACAATGAGACAATAAAGAAGGAGACAGAGAGAAGGAGAGAGAGAGCAAGAGAAAGACAGAAGGAGAGAGAGATGGTGGGGGGAAAGAGAAAATGAGAAGGAGGGAGAGGGAAGGAGGAATAGAAAGACAGAAAAAGAAAGAGAGAGAGAGAGAGTAAAAGAAAGTCAGGAGGAGAGAGAGAGAGTAAAAGAAAGTCAGGAGGAGAGAGAGAGAGTAAAAGAAAGTCAGGAGGAGAGAGAAAGAGAGTAAAAGAAAGTCAGGAGGAGAGAGAAAGAGAGTAAAAGAAAGTCAGGAGGAGAGAGAGAAAGAAAGCTTTGCAATAAATACAGAAATAATTATATGCAGACATTCTAAACCTCCCTTCGCTCTAAGAGAACCCGTTGACCATGACGTCACACCGCTCGTGTTCTTTAGTGGTCAGTTGTTCAAATCTAAAGCACAATAAGAATGCAAGCTACAGAGGATCTAAAATATTAACCGTAAGTCAATAGCTCAAAACAAAACAAAACAAAACACAAACAAAAAACAAAACAAAGAACATAAAAATTTAGAAAGGTGAATATGAAGCTGTAATTGTATGAATCTGTTTGAATCAGTCACCATGGGATTAAACTTTTGATAGATCTAGGCCAACAAGAATAAATCTGCGATTAGAAATACTTGTTTACCATTTGTTTTTCTTAAGCGCTATTTCATGCTTTTAGCTTACTCAATACGCTTTGACCCCATGACTTAGGCTATTGGGACTTTTGGAAAAAATGGGGGGGGGGGGGGGGGGATTGGGTGTACAAACTTTTTACCAGACAGACAGGCTTTAAAAAAAAATTAGTGACAACTCCATATGCAGCACTCTAGGCAATATACAATGAAATTTGATGGTCGACTATTTTAAACTGAGTAATTCAAGTACAGGAGTCTTGTATAATCAGTGACATGAAAGAGTACATGTAAAAATCTTTTTATTTTTTTATTTTTTTATAGGAAACCTCCGAATTTGCGCTATTTAATTTTAGCATTGTCATCATAGGAATCCTTGGGCCTTAGGCATCTTTTCTTTGCCTCTTTTTTGGGCTTAATGTGCCTCTTTTATAGGCCATCTTGCCTCTTTTGTGGGCTTTTTTAAAATATGTTTTTATTTGTAAGTTCTCATAATTCACAAGTATCAAATCATAAACAATTGAAAAGTGATTAACCTGAAAATATAATAATAGTAATAGAAATATTATTTAATATCAAAGACATACTACCTAACCATCCTAACCATTGAACCCACTAAAGACAGAAAAATGATACAAGTATCCTCTACTCCAGAACAATCAACACAATATCAGATATCCGACCCCCAACACCCCATTTCTGGAAAACTACCTGAGCATTGTACAAGTATATGAAAATCAAACTAGATAATTCTCTACCCTAAAATCCATTATTTTTCTAAATGTCAATTATAAGTGATTAGGATCAAACACATTATTATGTAGAGCTTTGAGCCAGCTAGCCCAAACAAGATTCCTGTATTCGGAAACAATAATTAAGTTAAAGCTACGTACGACGTTATTTTTTTAGTTTCGGCAGCTTGTTTAAAACAATAGACAAGTTAACATTTACATAGTTGCCACAGTTTGCTTCTAATAAGTCCTTTACAGTACTTCTAACTTGAAGGAATAATGGACATTCCAAATACATATGTTTCTCATTATCAGCATTTTCAAGATGGCATAATTTACATTCACGGTAATTTGCTCGTTTTATAACCATAGGGGTTATCCCAAAGATAAGTCTCTAACTTATCTCTCTAGCTTTTGGTGGGATATGTTTGCTGTGTAGGTTTATGAATGTGTCCATGAGTTCTGTCACCCCAAGAACTCTCCCCCACTTAATCCTATTCACTAGGCTTTCATGTAACAGCTTTTTAAGTGTTGTGTATGATTCTTTGGTTTTGTTGTGTATCAAATGTTCATTACCAGGTAAAATTCTTGAAATAGATCTGTAAAATGGATGAGTGACTGTACCAAAATAGTGAAGAGTATCATTGTGTATTGGAAGAAGACTACTTAATCTTAAACCATAATAGTAAATTGTCAAGGGAAAGTTTGTTGGGTCTCTAACTACTTGACCAACAAATTTTAGCCTTAGCGAATGTATTTTTGTTTTAACATCTTGCAAGTTTATCCCCCCCCCCCATCCTCTTTGTTTTGAATGAGTGTAGTGTGCTTAATGCTCCTAATAGTGTTTTTAAATATAAAGCTTCTAATTAACTTGTTCAGCTTGTTTATGAATTTAGGCGGTGGCTCTGTAAGGTTAGCTAAATAGACAATCTTTGGAATGACCAAACTATTTATCAATACAGCTCTACCAAATATTGTAGAACCTGTGTGCTGATAAAGTTTAATCAAGTTTGAGGCTTTGACAAAAATATTTTCCCACTGGTCTTTACAATAGAACAAAGGATTGCAGGTATAGACAATATCACAAATCTTGATTTTATATACAATTTCGAAAGCGCAATTCTCTTTGAATTTCCATTTCCCTAGTCCCATTACAGAGGATTTATTTATATTTATTTTTGAACCACTAGCTTCTCCGAAAAGTGTGAATTTCTTTAGTATATTCTCAATATCTTGCTCTGAAGATGGAAAAAAGGTTGTATCATCCGCATAGGCTTTGACTTTGATGGTTGAGAAGGAACGACCCGGTATATTTATCCCAATAATAGAAGGGTCAGATCTTACAGATTCCAAGAAGGGTTCCAAGCAAAGGATATACAAGAAGGGGGATAAGGGACAGCCCTGTCTGACAGACCTTTGTATGAGGATACTCCTACTGAGAGAATGATTAATTATCAATCTACTTGTTGCATTTGTGTAGACAATCTTTATATATCTGATTAACAGGGAACTTATTTTACATTACTCAAACACATTGAACAAGAAGCTATGGCTTACTCGGTCAAAGGCTTTTTCTTTTTCTACATATAAAAGAGACACATTGAGGTTTTTATCCTTACTGTACATGATAAAATCCCGTAAAAAATGCGTCATGCCATCTATGTTTCTGTCAGGGATACAACAGTACTGGTCATGTCCTATAAGTTGGTTTATGAGAGGTTTCATTCTTAAGAAAATCATTTTTGTGAGAAGTTTATAGTCTTGTGTTGAGAAGTGAAATGGGCCTATAGTCGCTAGGTGAAGTGTTATTTTCAGATTTCCTTGGGTAAAAGTGTGATGTATGCTTCGTTAAAATTTGGAGGAAATTGTCCCAGTTTAATGGCGTCGCTATATAGTCGCAGTAAGAGAGGACCCAGCAGGGGGAAGAAGGTTTTATAGAGTTCAAAGGTTAAGCCATCTGGACCGGGTGATTTATTGTTCTTAGTCGAGTCCAGGGCAGTCCTGAGTTCGTCTAGCGTAAATGCACTCCCTAAAAGATCTTCATCTGTCTTGTCCAGCTGCTTGCAAAATTTTAGAAAATTATCTTGAGCATCAGTATATACTGGCTCTTCACTGTATATAGTAGATAAGTGTTTTGTAAAAATATTCTTAATATCTTCATAATTATCTACTTTATTCCCCTCACTATCTATGATGTTGTTTATTATTTTACTTGATTGTACATTCTGTTCAAACGATAGAAACAGTTTACTAGGACCTTCATTACTTAAGTAATTTTTACGCCTAATCTCAGCACCCCTATAAGTATACTTGTTTAATTCCTCTAGTTTTAAAAGAGTGTCTGTTTTAACCACTTCATCATCCGTGTGTAATAATGTGTATTTGAGTTGTTCATATTCTTGCCTCCTACGTCCATGAGCTAATGTAGATATTAACTGGCTTTGCTGCTTGATAGAACTTGAGTGGCCATGTCTGTGTTAAATCGAAATATAGATTATGTATTTTTTTTTAGGAGCTTCAAAATTATTTTATTTTGGAATATAACTCATTTTAAGATTAAATTATTTTTTTTTAATTGTACTTGTGTTTTTTTTTAAACAATTTGGTAGTCCATTTTTATGAAATCCTGTCCTGTTTGAGTTGTCTTGAAGAAATTTTGTTGATTTGGTCAAGGGGATGTAACCAAAAGAGATTTTTGGAGTCATAAAATCAACTAGCCTAAACAAAGTGGAAATGAATCAAGGCTTTATAAAAACAAAGTTTATTAAACACAAATAAAGTATGTTTTTCTTTGCATAAAATACACATGATTTCGTGCTTTAATATTTTTCTTGTTCATTGTTTGAGAGCTTGACATATGTCATTTATCAGACTATAGAGAAATAAAATGAATTTTTCTTGTTACTTTATTGTTCTTATATTCGTTTAAATTGTACCAAAGGGGTCATACGTGTTCATATATTTTTTTTTCATAATTTTTTAAATGTTTAATTTTTATATTACGTTGGGTACAGTCATAAAAATAAAATGCTGACTTTTTTTTTTTTTTTTGGTTTTCCATATCGGATCTATGTTATTTAATATTCTTGACCTCCAATAATGACTTCAAAGTTTAGAACCTTTGCACTTCAGGAATACAATGACATCATTAAGTGAAGGCTTGAGGCCGTTTCCGTTGGTAAGCTAGACCTCTGCTAACTTAGACGTGAACCAAATTACTTTATTTTCATTGAATTCGAGAAAGGAAAGGAAAGTGAAGTGTGTTTTTTCCCCTCTGTTACTATTTTTAGCTCATGGAAATGGATTGTAACAATACAATAGTTCACATTTTAAAGTTCAACAAACTAATACAAAACTGTTTCAGGAAGATTCGCCTTTAGTTTTTTTTGTTTGTTTTGTTTTTGAAGGAGATTGGAGGATGACGGACGCTCTTAAAATCTCAAACTGTTGATATAAAAGAAATATACTCTTAGGTACTTTACTTCTCCAGATTAACTCTTTCTCTCCGTAATTATTTACTACGTTCTGGTGGAATCAAAGTTGGTATTGTAAGTTAGGAGAGAAAGAGTTAAGGATTTTCTCTTTGCAATTTCTCACGTAACTAAAGAGTCCAATCCTTGGGTATCTGTAATTACAAGAGGCTGTACTACTTTTACCTAATTTCTGCTTCTGCTGGTATGTACTTCATCTGCAATCCGGGATCCTTGTTTTATGCTTGCTGCCCATGTATATCTACCCAGTGCTGCATTTTCTCAGCTGCTAGTTTCGATTTTCAGGAGGTTTATGGCGCGTTTGCACTTGTCAGTACACCTTGAAAGTGGGCGACTTGCGGCTCTCCTGCTATCTATTAGATGGGAGTTGGAGTCCTTGTGTTTACGAATTTTCTGAACGATCTATTTTGAGGCGTGGTGGCCAAGTGGTAAAGCGTTTGTCTTTCGAACAGAGAGTGTCTCGAGTTCGAATCCAGGTTCGAAAATAAACGCTCAAAAATTAGCAGAGAGAAGGGCTCTATAATAATCGAATAAGTCTATTCTATAATCGAATAAGTCTATTCTATAATCGAATAAGTCTATTCATTCATAATATTGGGGATCTCGACTTTAATCTAAATAATGTCAAGGACGCTAAATTGACTTCAATGTTGCCAACTTAATTGAGCTACAAATGCAAGAGCTTAGAAAATGTATATTCTGCGTCGCTAAAAAGTGCACACAATTGACAAACAGCCTTTCATTAAAATAGTCTATCAACACTTCAAACACATTCTACAAACAATCACAGGCTATCATATAACAAGACAAAAAACATATAGACACAAAAGCTGTTTTGTTCCTTTGGCAGATAAATCGTAAATTAAACTGTATTTTGCTGTTGTAAATTTTACATGCAATGATGAAGAGAAACTGGGTTATGAATGTATAATAAGGCTTACAGTATTTCCCGTGGCTACGCAGCCCCAGCTGTGACCTACATATTTTGTGTGCTATGGTACAAATTATTCGTTCTAAATATGTATTTTTCTTTTGTAAAGCACAATTGTAAAACAAATTTAATCACAGATAATAAATATTATTATTATTATTATTATTATTATGTTAGAAACGAACGAGTATTCATTCTCTGGCGCTGCCAGGATCGAGAAACAAACAGAAACAAAATTCATTGTAGTCCTTTTATCAGGCTCCACTGAGAAATTTTCTGATGATGTGACAGGTCTGCTGCAGTACCGCCCTCTGACAGGCAACGATAATGTTCCTAGGAATGTTTAGGGTCTTGAAGGTATCTGTGAGGTCAGTTGTTAGTGTCCCCTCGGTTGATATAACAATGGGGAATATTGATATTTTGGATAATTGCCATAAACGCTTTATCTCCAAGTCTAGGTTCCCATATTTTCTTTGTTTGTTATTAAAAAAAGTAAATAAATATGTACATTTGCAGATATAGGTTTAAAAATAGTAAATATCAAATCGAAAATGGTAAATATTGATAAAAAAAGCAGGCCTTATCAGCCCTTTGTTAAGCCAATAGCGAGTTTAAATGCAAATCAACGTAAAGGTCTCAGTAAACATACACTAATGAAGAGCCGCAAGATTATAAGAAACGGCCTTGACTCATAAAAAAAAATGTGACGTTACTCGAATGGCTCTCATGAGAAACCATCGAGGGTGTTGTTCAGTATGAAGATTTTAGGGACTGTCCAAACTAAACGTCACTCGGTCTTTTTAAAAAATGTTTTACATATTTCGGATGTTCCTTCAAAGTTGAAGATAATTACTTCCTAGTCCAAACCTACCGCAGGACGAGGGGGGATGGGAGCGGGCAGGGTTTGAACCCTGGACCATCGATAAATCTGAATGACAGTCCAGCGCGCAAACCGCACGACCAGGCAGCCATCCTAACAGGCAGGTGAGTTGAAAATGGGGCGGAATTTCTGTGACGAGGTGTACATTGAGTAAAGAAAAAAAGTGTGTTGGGGGAGAGGGGGGGAGGTGTAGGGAGGTTTTGAAAGGTGTTTTTGAACTGCTGAAACTGAATTGAATTTGACCGCAAGGAGAAAAATGTGCAGACGATTAGTGAAGTGTAGGCTTAGACTTTGAGAATGAAAGGACAAGAGGATTCTTGTCAATATGCCTAACTACGTTGAGGCTCGCTTTGACACGTATGCAAGGAGCCAATATGTCTTATCAAGTGTACGAGGAATGGGCTCTCATTCTTTCTTTCCTTTTTTTCTTTTTGTTTCTATTTATCTCTCTTTTTATTTCTCTCACCTTCTCTTTCTATCTTTATCTATCTTCCTTCTCTACTCGAACTAAAAGAAAGAAAATTTCTTGAAACAGTTGAAAATGGACAAACACACAAAGTGGTGAAATGAAATCTAAGACTTTCTTTAATATGAATAGTCGATGGAAAAAAAAAGGGGGGGGGGGGAGAGGGGAATATAAATTAAGGGGAAAAAAGAGAAATGAATATATTATATAGAAAATTAATTCTGGTTAAGATATTTGTACATGACATATTATAACAGTTATTTATGCAAAAACCAAAAAATATGACCACCGCACTAGAACATGCAAATGTCAATGCAGAATAATCTTTAAAAAAAGAATTTAAAAAATATATGGATGACAAAATTTTTCTAAAATTGCGTGACGTCGTTTGTGGACACACTCTTTACCTTCCATGTCCAACTTCACTAAGTTAATCTCATCAAGACAGATGTCGCTGCGTTGTTGGCCTGGAGAAGATCAGTTTTGACACCAAGGCGCCTCGAGCCTGTGCTTCACACCTGTCACGCAACAAAGCGCGTGCCACTAGCTTGAGAGCCCCCCCCCCTCCAACCTGTACCCCCTCCCTTTTGTGACACAGCCCACTGCAGCAATAACTTGGATGAAATAAGTTCCCCGAAGGAGGTCCAGAGATTAGACGTGCGGGAGAATAGTGTAAAACCAACAATCTGCTATAGTTGTTTCCAAATTACGGCCAGCGGGCCAAGTCCGGCACTAAGAAGGGACATTATCCAGCCCCCCCCCCCCCCCCCCCCCCCCCCGCGAAACTGTTGTGTACAGTGCGTACAAAGAAGCCGCGGATGCTCAGTTCAAGTGGACTCAGACATTTGACCCGACACTGTGGCCCGATGTACCAGTGTCAAGTATTTATATGGAGAAAAATGTTGGGTACCAGAGTATGTAAAAATTCCCCCCCCCCCCCCTCAAAACTTGCAATCTACGGGCAGATGATGTTAAGGTCATCTGTTTCTGTGGGCCACAGCCACTACGCCCCAAGAGCACCAGAGTACCACTGGTCTATAAGAAACTTTTTGAACTTATAGATAGGGTTAGGGGGCGGTACGATTATGAACGTAGGGATTAATAAAGCTGTTCGCTGTTTGAGTATTTGCTTGGTTTCATTAAGCACCTCAACAAAAGGCAACTGAGTCTTATTAGTCAAAAGCTGAACAACAACTGATCACGCAATTATAGCTACATAAATCTCCTATTGGTCTCATCCTAGATCAAAGACCTGGTATTACTTTGCTTCAGAACATATTAAAACCACTAGAATCATAAGCCGTGTTTGTGTCGTCAGCCTTTAATAAACTGAATGACTTACACAGTACACAGAACACACACGTGTGTACGTCCACTTGCCAACTAAATAGAAACAGAAGGATTGAAAACTTAAGGCAAATAATTGTTTTTATCACATAATTGCTACCAGCCTACGAGACGATCATAATACCTTTGTGTTACCAAATATGCAATTACATTGTAATCTTTGTAATAGTTGGAAGAAGAAAAAAAACACAGCTCTAAAGCGTTACAGAATCTAATCTAGAAGCTCGTGAGTAGTGAGTCATTCAAAGTGAAACAAAGAGAGTGACGCATCAACGGAATAGCACAACTCACCAGCTAGATGGCCAAGTTGTTATTTGTATGATGCACAAGTCACCAGCAAGATAGCCAAGATGTGACTTGTATGATTACACGCAACTCACCAGATACATGGACAAGGTAATAATTGTACGACACAAAACTCACCAGCTAGATGGCCAAGATGTTATTTCAATAATACACAACTCACCAGCTACATGGCAAGATGTGACCTGTTTGATCCACACCATCATTTTATACAAAGTTCAAATAGAGTGAGTGACACCAAAGCGTTGACCACATATTAAGGGGTGGGGCTCTAGTTCAAATCCCGACTCAAACGGATTTGTGTTTGCCTAATAGCAGCACCGAATCCATCTCCCAAAGAAGAGATATAGGACCATTGGAAATTTTCATACAAAGAGGTGTATTCGGTGTAAAGACTAAAGGAACTGTAGATAAGCTAGGTTTTTATTTGCTTACGTTTTATGGTGTTTTGTGTGTGTGTGCGCACTTCTTAGCACTGCAGAATGAAATGTTCTGAGCTCTTCAATTTGTAAGTTTCATTTAGTCTTCAGCGTTAAAGTTCAATTTAGCGTCCTTGACATTGTTGAATTTCTCATGAAAATCTCCGATGACACATTGAGCAAGCGTGAGAGACGCGCCATTCAAAAGTAATTACAAAATTATGGGATGTTTGTGCCATGATGTGAAGGCTGAGATTATCATCTGTATATTGCAAAGTCAAATCTCTTTATCTACAGCCTTCATGGAATCTCAAAGTCAGATCTCTTTATCTTCTTCTTTAAAATGTATTAAATCTATCTTATTATGTCTGATTCAGTCTGTCTGAATTATTTTTTATTTTTTTATTGATTTACTATCGAAAGTTGCAGCGTTTTTTTTCCAACTACATTGCAACGTCGTTTATCCGGACGTCATATATCCGGACCGCATTTTTTGATTTTGTTAACAGTACGTAGCTAAGTGTAGCAGAATGTCAGCGATTATTTCTCTTAATAATAATATACACTGCCAGCTGACAACGGCGACCGGGAAAATACACAGGTCGCAACTGGCTTTGTAGTCATGTGAAACACTGCAGACTGCACTCACCCTTAATCTTCGGAATCGAAGACATTGCCATTTTGTTTACTTAAATTCTATGCTTTTTTACGGCGCGTTAACCCAAAATGAAGTTCGTTTTATACTGTTGGTCTGTTTATAATATTCCGCATTCGGTTATCCGGACGATCAATTATCCGGTCAGATCCCGTTCCCAATTAATCCTGATAATCGACGTTTTACTGTATTAAAAACAAGCGCATACAAAAGATGATATCGAATACCAGTCACTTTAAAGGTTATTCATTCATCGCCTCAAAATTTGTAGCAAGGAATCCGTGGGACCAGGCTCAATCAAGCCCCTATTAGAAACTCGATGCTAAGTGTGACAAAAAAAAAAGATTCATTATGTATGTACCTGTACATTTACAAATAATACATTAGCTTTGTTTCTCATAGGAGCTTGTCTATCATCTAATCAAGTAATAGTGTTCTTACACTCAATTCAGTAACGACATTCTTACAGCTAATATTGTCGTAACATTCAATGTTTGGATGTCTTCTAAAATATAACAAGAACAGAAAGACAGTTGGTCTGAAGGGCAATGGGTAAGACAGGTCTCAGTATTTCTCAGCATGAATATCAGAAGTTATGAAGTACAACTAATATCAGACGTCACGAAATACAACGAATATCAGAAGTTATGAAGTACAACGAATATTAGAAGTTATGAAGTACAACGAATATCAGAAGTTATGAAGTACAACGAATATCAGAAGTTATGAAGTACAACGAATATCAGAAGTTATGAAATACAACAAATATCAGAAGTTATGAAGTACAACGAATATCATAAGTTATGATGTACAACGAATATCAGAAGTTATGAAGTACAACGAATATCAGAAGTTATGAAGTACAACGAATATCAGAAGTTATGAAGTACAACGAATATCAGAAGTTATGAAGTACAACGAATATCAGAAGTTATGAAATACAACAAATATCAGAAGTTATGAAGTACAACGAATATCATAAGTTATGATGTACAAAGAATATCAGAAGTTATGAAGTACAACGAATATCAGAAGTTATGAAGTACAACGAATATCAGTAGTTATGAAGTACAACGAATATCAGAAGTTATGAAGTATAATAAATATCAAAAGTTATGAAGTACAATTAATATCAGAAGTTATGAAGTACAACGAATATCAGAAGTTATGAAGTACAACGAATATCAGAAGTTATGAAGTATAATAAATATCAAAAGTTATGAAGTACAATTAATATCAGAAGTTATGAAGTACAACGAATATCAGAAGTTATGAAATACAAAAAATATCAGAAGTTATGAAGTACAACGAATATCAGAAGTTATGATGTACTACTAATATCAGTAGTTATGAAGTACAATGAATATCAGTAGTTATGAAGTACAATGAATATCAGAAGTTATGACGTACAACGAATATCAGAAGTTATGAAGTACAACGAATATCAGAAGTTATGAAGTACAAACTTGATATCAACACCTACAAACCTCCTTTCATCTATGCCAAACAGAGATTTCAGAGAATTGGACATCGTGTCCCGTCTTGGTTTACACAGTGCTCTCAACTAAAGTCTAATATTGATGTAAAATTGCTACAACATCAGTGTTTATGGTGCGCACCTGCCCGCCGTTTACAATCGTGACGAGACATTGCAGTTAGGAAAGAGTGATGATAGCTGCTTCCCCTCAAGTGAAAGAGAAACACGGGTCCTTGCTTCGCCACTGCTCTGAACATTGCTAGTTCCAGAATTTCTTGGCTTGCTTTTATCAAATATCACACAATGTGCTTTCCTTGTGTTCCCATCGTCCTACATCTACTTCCTTCCGTTCTCTAAGCTCCGCACTTCAAATTTGAAACTGTTGCATCATTTCCTGCATGAACATTCTGCAATACCAAGAGTGTTATACAAGATTTCTTAATTTCCTGGATATGCATACATAGAGCATAGAATGGGTTGTCTAAAGCATGGAATTGGTTGTCTCAAGCATGGAATGGGTTGTCTAAAGCATGGAAAGGGTTGCCTAGACCAAAAAATGGGTTGCCTAGAGCAGGGAATGGGTTGTCTAAAGCATGGAATGGGTTGCCTAGACCAAGGAAGGGGTTGCCTAGACCAAGGAATGGGTTACCTAGAGCATTGAATGGGTTGCCTAGACCAAGGAATGGGTTGCCTAGACCAGGGAATGGGTTGCCTAGACAAGGGTGGGATTGCATAGACCCAGAGGCGTTGTGATTGAAACGTGCGCACAGGGCAAAGCACTTTATTGGCGACCCCCATTTTCTATGAACATCACATAGATATATAGGCTGCGTGTGGTGCCTCCTAAAGGGTGGCGCCCTGGGCAAGGTACTTTATTGGCGCCCCCCCCCCCCCATTTTCTATGAACATCACATAGATATATAGGCTGCGTGTGGTGCCTCCTAAGGGGGGCCACCGGGGCATCGTGCCCCTTGTCCTCCCGCCTTTTTTACTACGCCTCTGCCTTGAGCATAGAATGGGTTGCCTAGAGCATGGAATTGGTTACATAGAGAAGAGAATGATTTGCCTGAATCAGCCAGGAAAACGAACAACTTAGCAGAGTTTAAGTCTCTGGTTAACATTCATGACTGGATTGACTCGTGAGAAACGTATAGCGTAATAATCTTCTCTTTTGAAGTGACGTCTGTAATTTGTACGATAAGATTCATTAATAGAGTGTGTGTATAACAAACTATGACACCATTTCATCCACAAACACACACTCGTCTGTAGTTCAACACTTAAGAATATCATCGCAGCGTTCAAATTTGACGCTATAGGCGTGACTTCACTCACACCATCAGTTCCGACAGTGAAGTATAATCCTGCATCAACTTACCAGCAGCAGACACAGCCAAGCTAATTGCTTCTACGTCTTCCCATTTCTCTTGTCGTCTGCTGATCTCTCTTGTCGGGCAGGTGTTAACAAGATTATGTGTGTTCCTATTTTTAGGCAAATTTTCCAGCTAAAAAAAAAAAAAAGAGAACATGTGCATTACAGAGTACTGACAATCTGATTTTCAAAAACAATTTCAGAGCTACTTGTAATTTAAAAAGTGTGAGTCTTGGCAAGTGCAGAGTTATCGATTTTGAAATGTTTTTGTTGGCGCTGTAAGAAGTCAGAGTTTACATTTAGTTTGTTGAAAACAGAATACAAAATTATTTATCTCTTTTTTTTTTGTCACCATACATTCGTAAGCTTTACCAATATTCAGAGCAGAACTGAATGTTGCGTCTTGTACAAATCGGAAAAAAAGAATGCCCAGTTATTACTAATCGACTTAGCAATGTTAGGGTCCCGCTCGTGCTTCTATTGTCACGTATGTAAGCGTCAAAGTTGCCAGAGAAATATAAACAGGATGTTTTGTTACGCTAAAAAGTAAATAACTGGGGGAGATGGTATGTTTCCGCAGAAGAAATTTCGAAGAGTTTTGATTTCGAAGTTTTCAAAACCTATAAATAGATAAGACGAACTAATCAGCTGATCAGGTATATAAATTTCAAGCTTCATGTCAAATCTATTGTGAATTTCATAATTAATTAAAAACATTAATTGCATGCTATTAGAAAGAGAAAGTGATACAGAGAGAGAAAGAGAGAGAGGCAGAAAGAGAAATGGAGAAAGAGAGATAAAAAAAAGGGAGTGAGGGAGAGAGAGAGTGACACAGAGAAGAAAAGAGAGAGAGAAAGAAAAAATGAGCGATAGAGAGAGAACGCTGTATATAAAAGATACAAAAACACTGACAAACTTGCATTTATTTTTGTATTGATTGCGTACCGATACATCCTGCTTACGAAGCAAACTTTTTCTTTTATTAGCAGACCTTTGACCCAGAAACACTGACAGGAAAATAGATTGGAAAGGGCAAGGCGATGCAAAAAAAAAAATGTTACTGACTTTGAGGAATCTTTTTTTTCAAGAATGAGGTCATAAAATAAATTTGATATTAAAGAGAAAAAAAAAAGGTGTCCTGGGTTGATCATGAGAGTTGAGACCAGAGCACCATTCAATTATGTCATCTCCTGGGGAGTATGGAAGATGGGACTGGTGCTACTTTGCTATCTATAACATAGACATTATTGGGTAGCCTGAATTTATATGAAACTAATTCGTTGGATTGAAGGGGTCGTCGACCAGTTAATTTAAGAAATGCTTTTTTAAAAAAAAATTAGTATGAATCTCCTATTTTGGTATAAGGTAGAGGAGCCGAGGGGGGTCAGTTCTGACTATCATTCCGTCACGAAGATCAAGGGTGAGTACACTTAAATTAGTATACTTTGAAATTTATGACGCATTGTTAGGAAAAAAATTGAATAACTATATTGTTAAATTAGTTATAGTATAAATTAAACAATATATGAGCCAACTCGTGGGTGTGATACTGTCCTGAATTCCATCGGGATTTTTTACACACAAAATAGGACGTCTAGATTGTGAATATTTCAATATAGTCAAGAGTTTGAAACTAAAAGTTATCTGCTCTTTGTATACATTTTCACTTTTGATTGAGCTTTACAGTGCTATAAATAGCGTACGATATTATTATAAGGCTTTCAAAATGTATATTTTAATCAACAGTTCAACAGACTAAGGGATAGGTCAAAGGTGAGGAACGTGGTAACCATAGACTGGATACATAAAACAAGAAAAATATAAATAACACTCTTAAAAAAATCAATGTATTGTTTACCTCCAAAGATAAACCACCGCTCTCAATAGTGCAACTTGTTATCTCCCATTTTCTCAATATAAGACAAAATAAATTACTTACCACCAATTGATCAACTATTTGGTTAACTTTTTGACTGATTCATGTGTTGTTGTCGACATACAATGATTTTCCACAATTTTAACTTGATCCAGGGCCGGATTATAGTATATGGAAGCCCAGGGCAGAATTTTTCTAGAGGCCCCTACTATTTTTCGAAAGCTTTTATAAAAATCCACTTATTAATAAAATTCGAATATCTCATGAATATGCCATATTATGAAATGAAGAAAGTACTTGTAAATTTAATTTAATTTTCCTTCGTTGAAAAAATAAAATCATTTCATATTTTAGTAAAAAAAAAAAAAGAATTTTTAGGGTTTTCACAATGGAGTCAATCCGGAGTAGACCAATATTATATTACGAGTACACTATAAGCGGACACTTTTTATTATCAAGACAGTGTTGCCAACTGTAAAATGTAATAAATTGATGGTAAAAATGCGAAAAAAATAGCTCCCCCCCCCCCCCCCCAAAAAAAGTAAATTTTCTGACCTATCGAAATAAAAGATTTTCTATCTATTGTGGAGGCCAATTTTTTGTGGATTCCCAGGGGCAATAACCCCGCCTGCCCTACCTCAAATGCGTCATGATATAATCCAAGCATAGAAAAGTGGGAGAAAAAAGAAATAGACGGACGGAATGAGTTAATGTAACTATCTATATCAATAATCTATCAGTAAGTAAAGTAATGTTGCCCTTTCCGACCTGGCGACCTGTAGGGCAGTTGATGTAAAGGTCACCTATTTCTGTAGCCCATGGTTGACGGGGGTGTCATGTGGCCAGCACAACGACCTACCAATCTTTACTTTTCCTCAACTCATGTCAGATACCCATTAGAGCTGGAAGAACTCAGAGGCGTCCAAAAATCCCGAAATTAAAAATCCCAGTCTTCACTGAGATTCGAACTCGGATCTTCGGTTCGGGGTTCAAGCGCTTGATCGCTCAGCCACTACTCCTCTATCTATCAACTATGTATAATTCGTTTCAACTTTTCGATATGAAAGGATGACACAGCGGAACCGTCTAGAACAGCGGTTCTCAACCTTTTATGCTCGGCGACCCTTTTCTACAATCCCCCACTCTGCCGCGACCCCCCCCTCCCCCCCCCCCACACACATACAGCAATAGAAGAGTAGACAATAACAATCCATATTTTCGATGGTCTTAGGCGACCCCTGGCAAATCGTCAATCGACCCCTAAGGGGGTCGCGACTCACAGGTTGAGAACCCCTGGTATAGAAGAATGTTCAGAGTGAATGCCACACGTCAAGGCAGCGATCATTATTTTTATCCCTATCATATATGTTCAATTACAGTTAAACCTTTAAGTTAAATTTGTTTGTAACGTAATATTCGTATATAGACAACTTCATATTTGTATTATATGTAACAGTTATTCGATTAATTGCACATTCATACAATTAATCTTTGCGTTTTTAAGGTGCCATGATTATATACCATCCGATCAGACTCTATCCACACGCGCCTATCAAGACAGTTCATTCTTACTGCTATGTCTAAGACATTCTTTCGGACGACTATTTCTGCACGCAGCTTTTGTCACTCGATAAATATCAATAACAATACCCATACAATTTTTTTTTCCAGCGATATTCATTCTTTGCACTATTAGCACGGATTGATGTTCGCATTTATCCGCCTTGACGCAGGATTTAGAAATTGCGTCAGCCCATTTTCAGACTCCGTGTTCAATCAAGGGAACAAGGCTCATGCTGAGACATGTCTCCAACGTTATTGATCGAGCTTAGATATCGAGACTTTGATATACTCGAGGCTTTCAGCGTCAGTTTAGCGCACTTGACAGATCAAATCTGAACTCAACTTTTTGGTGATATACTGTAGAGTGTTACATAGAGATGGAAAATGTAAAAACAACAACAACAAAAAAACTTTTCTTTTAAGCCTAATCATTGTATTGGAATGGCTTATTGCAACACTCTGAAGACAAATCGGTAACGTTGACAGCACAACTTCTCTTTCATTATGGCCAACAAGAAGCAATGTATCACCTCTTTTTCTTTTTCTAATAACATAAGCTTTCCTGCCAACTAGAAAATGTAGAACAAGGTACAAAACTTTTTTTTTTAGGTCACTTTGATGTTTTTTTTTTAAATTTGAAGATATGATTCAATCTTCTGCTATAATCGATTTATTTCGTGGCTGGCTCATTGAGGCACCAATACTGACCATTTCACAATTTTCACATTGGTTGGGACTTCTGTTGATCTTAACTTGTGACCTAGTTAAAGGCCAGCTCGTGTCCTTGATGTCATCCATCCATTTTCCCTTTTAACTTTTTCGGTTATTTTTTCGGGGGCGTGGTGGCTGAGAACTAAAGCTCTTTGCTTCTGATCCGAGGTTCTTGGGTTTTATACTCGATGAGACCTGGGATTTTTAATTTTGGGATTTTTAGGACGCCTAAATTCCTGAGGCCTGTGTCCACCCGACTCTGATGGATACCTGACATTAGTTTGGTGAAAGTAAAGGCTGTTGGTCGTTAAGCTGGCAACATGACATCCTCGTTAACAAACGGATGACATTGACATTCTCTGCCCTATATGTTATTCTATAATTACTCCACTGAAATTTCCAGATATCCACATAAAACTATCAATTTAACATTAACCTTATCATATGATCCGCATTATATTACCACACCGCATTATCCCCATTGCTTAACTACATTATTTACAAACCAGATGTTTCTTTTTATTCGTATTCGTTTCTGCCCATTCATGTTTCTAAACTGATCTTTTTTCCCCCCACTATAACTGATATCTAAATAATCTTCAAAGAACTTGCAATAAGATGCAACCATTATTTTTAAAAAGAAGATAATTATGTCCAGGTAAGTAGGTGGAACGGTGTAGAAGAGTCGCAGAATGATGTGGGCCTCCTCTAGGTAGACCACTTTGTCTAAAATAAGCACAAGGTGAAGTTGACCGACTAACCTACAAAAACCAAACACGTGATCTCTTCCAATTCATCACATATCCAAAACACATATTCTGATATAACTTGCAAAAAAAAACAAAAAAAAAACATTAAACACCCAACACTCTGTTCTGATCCAACGAATACTCAAATATCCCAGACACCTGTTCTGGTCCAGATTTTATCTAGCTTTCAAATATATCAAACACCAGTTCTGATCCCATTCTCATCAAATTCCTTATTCCACATTCCTGGACAGACTTCTACAAGTGCTCCTTCTTCTCTAGTATAATTAGAGCATGGAATAGCTTGCCTGAATCAGCCAGGAAAAGTCGAAAAAAAAAAACACAATTTGGTCGATTTTAAAACACGGATTACCATCTATGACTATACTGACACAGGATATGAGTAGGGCGTAATTATCTTCTTTTTTGGAAGTCACAGGCGTAGCTGTGGTAGGAGGAGAGAGGGGGAGAATTTAAAAATCCTCCAGGCCTCCACTTGAAGAGGGTCCCCAACTAGTGTTTTTTTAAATAACAATAAATATTACGCAAAATGCTGGGGCCCCAAAGAGGTCAAGCCCCCTGGCCCCTAAATGATGACTAATTCTTAGATACGCCATTGTCTGAAGTAACGTGTGTAATTTATAGTTTAAGAAGATTCAATATTTCAAGAACCAAATCAAAGATGTTTATAAACAAAATAATTGCGACATCCACATCCGACCCTTCTTTACTTTACAATGATGTCGTAACATGAACTTCGTATCCTTAAATCTTGCGTAACTAATAACCCTCCGTCTCATTCTGTAAAGTTATCCCTAGAGGGATGACATTACTCTAAATTTCGCTGCGTCATCTCATCAGTTGTTTGTCTCTCTGTCTCCCGCCTCCAGCATTGTGAACTCGTTTGACCTCGTGTAAATATCCCTCTACCCCAACCTAGTGCTTTCATCCCCCCCCCCTCCCCCATTCTATTCGTCGATATAGCCTCTAGGTGTGCTTCAGCTGATGCACGACAGACCTTGATGTTATACGTTGTGTTTTTTTGGTTTGTTTTTTTTGGGCGGGGGGCAAAAACACATTGCTCGGAAATGTTGGTAGATATAGATAAAAAAAACTTGCAAACAAAAACAAAACAAAAGAACACAATAAAAATAAACAGAATACGCTATCAGTGATGCATCATCTGGATCCACGAAAACCTGTTAGTTGGCATGCATTCTGTTTAAACAAGGCGTATCCAAACATTTCATTGGACGCGAGAATCGCAGGGGGTTACCGTTTAATTTTCAGCAGTTGCTCTTCTAAATACGCTAGAGTTCGAAGACGCTGAGTCTTCAAAGCAGAACGTCACAGCACCATGCTAATGATGGTCTTTAAGAAGAACAGTTTTTGTAATAAGCTGGTTCTAGCAGTAGCGCCCCTCCTCTCACGAGGATGTATTTGTCTAGAGTTCATTACCCTTACCCCCCTCTCTCTCCACAGGTCCACAAAAGAAATTAGATCATATCGCACTGAACATGCTCTAGCAGGAAAGATGCTCTATTCTTTTTTTTTTGTTAAATCTCAAATTTTCTCTTTTTAATTAATAATATCTCTCAATATTTTGCAAAATTTGGTTGCATCTATTAAGCCTGATCCTTTCTAGTTATGCAGATTGCGGTGTGAACTAACTTGGGAGATGAGAATGTGGCTTTCGCGAAGAAAATTTATTAAAGGGAGGGAGATTTGCGCTGCATCAGCCTCACTCTCTCGCCTCTTGCCAGCTGAATCCAGTGGCAGAACAGAGTCCAAACAACTGGAGCTGGTTTGGGGTGCAGTGGATGACCAGTGTGCTCTACAAGTCCCACCGTGCTCCAAAACATTCCATGGCGTTTGCTAGATGATGCCTGATGGCCTTGCTAGTCCAATTCCCCTTGAGCGCCATGCAGCCGCAACTAGACTTCACATGCTGGTGGTGAACAGAGACCATAGTTTCATCAGATACTTGCTGTGGCTTACCCTCATCTGGTTTGGCCAGGTAGTTGAGGCGTTTTGCCGGGACCACTGCTTGGAGCCATAGATGAGAGCTGGGCTCTGAGTGGAGACGAAGGTCAATGAGCTGCTCAGAGAGCCCGACTGCCAAGTTGACAGATGTACTCCTCCTCCTACAGAACCCCATAAACCCCAACTTTGCATATAATAGTTTTATTATTATACTATTTATTTACTATTATATCTACCAACTCGCACATAATAGTCATTTATTAATCAAGAATGTCAAACAATATTTTTCGGCCTACAGACAAAGTTCACAGTTCCGCTGTCAAGTTGAAAGAGATGCATTGATTTGGGACAAATACTAATAACATCAGGACTTTGACTATAGTTTGACATTTGTCTTCCTCGTTATTGTATATAGGCTTTTTGAGATCATTGTTCAAAATAGCCTGGAACCCAAGATCTCCGCAATACAATCATCGTTCCAACTACTAGCTACGCTTGCGAAGCATGAAGGTCGTCCATAAAGCTTAAAAAGAGGCTAAACGTGTCGGGGAATACTGAGAAGGAGCCTATGAATAACATACCGAGATCATGTCACCAATAGAAAATGTCCTTTACCGCGCCTCTTTCACTTTGTGTGAAATGGTAAAGGAGCGTCGTAGAAGATTCGTGGGATATATCATGTAAGATGCCTAATCTGGATCTGTAGAGTTTGTGCTGATCGGTGGATTGATTGCGTGTTTCTGTACGTGGGGTGTTACTTTTGAGTTTGTAGTTACAGACTAACAGATCACGACATATACAATAAAGTCAATCAACAGGTGTAATGTCAAATATGAATGTTTAATCCAGAACGGGAAGGTCTAGTCTCAGTTACTATAGCAAAGATGTTGCTCCTATAAAAGCCTAGCCTCAGCGTCTGTTTATATCTAATCTACAGTCTCGCTCTGAATTCATGTCATCAAAATTGCGCGTACACTATAGCAGTCTCCTAAAGTGCTTCACTACAATCCTCAGACAAGACGAGACACGTTGACTTCAGTCAGCCTAAACATGGAAGCTGAAAAGGTTGAAAGCGAAAATAAGGCCTTCCAGGTCTAATATGGCGTCGCACCTTATTAGAAGATTTAAAATCCGTGACCCTCAGCTGGGAGGAGGCTGTGGAATGACCATGACAATGTTTATTGTTCATTTTGTTGGAGGTATTCTTCCCACTCAAAGCGGTGTTGGCCAGGTCTTAAGTTATTCGTTAGTCCTTCAGTTATCTTATCTTATCTTATATAATACAGACGTCACTTCAAAAAAGAAGATGATTACGTCCTACGCGTCATGCATTTAGTCATGCATATTAACCAATGACTTAAATTCTGCCAAGTCACTGGTTTTTCTGGCTAGCTCAGGCAACCCATTCCATGCTCTAATAGCACTAGGGAAGAAGGAGTATTTGTACAAATTTGTCCTAGCATATGGGACGAGGAATGTGCATTTATTTTTGTGTCTTTCAGAGTATTTTATTAAATTTTGTTTTTGTATTTGAAGATTATGGTTCAGTGTTTTATGTATAATTGCTACTTTACTTTTGAGTCTTCTGTCCTGAAGGCTTTCTAAATTTAGTGATTTTACTAATGGTGTTACCCTAGTCAAATGTGAATATTCGTTTGTTATGAATCTCACTGCTCTATTTTGTGTTTGTTCCAGTTTCTTAATGTTTTCTTGAGTTGAGGGGTCCCACACGGTGGATGCATATTCTATTATTGGCCTAACCAAGGTTAAATAACATTTTAGTTTATGTTCTTATTTGATTTATAGAAATTTCTTTTAATAAACCCTAATGCTTTGTTGGATTTTTTTATAGTTTCATCAATATGTGGATTCCATGACAGTTTTTCATTTATTATAACACCTAGGTATTTTGCGTTTTTCGTCTGTGTTACTGGTTTGCCATGAATAAGATAAGTGGAATTAGTTTGTTTTAGTTTTTTTGTTACTCTTAACAACTGACATTTTTCTGGGTGGAAAGACATGCTCCAATTTGATTCCCATTTCTGTAATTCATCTAATTCTCTTTGTAAAATATCTGTGTCTTGTTTTGTTTTTATTGTTCTATATATTATGCAATCGTCTGCAAATAATCTGACTTTTGTTCCTGAACTAATGCAATTTGGTAAATCATTTATGTAAATTAAAAATAGTAGTGGACCCAAGACTGTTCCTTGAGGTACACCTGAGTTTACTGTTATTGGTGTTGATTTAGAGCCATTTATTATTACAGTTTGTTCTCTCCCTATCAGAAAATCTTTAATCCACTGATGCAGTGGACCGTTAATGCCGAAATATTTTAATTTTTTAAGCAAACTATGGTGGTGAACTTTGTCAAAAGCCTTGGAAAAATCTAGTAAGATAAAATCTATTTGTTCACTGTTATCTAAACCTTTTGAAAAATCATCAATTAGTCCTATTAGTTGTGTTTCACATGATCTATATTTCCTAAAGCCATGTTGGTATGGGGTGAGGACATTATGTTTGTCTAAGTGGTTTATGATATTGCTACATATTATGTGTTCTAGTATTTTACATGTGATGCTGGTAAGTGATACTGGTCTGTAGTTTCCTGGATCAGATTTTTCTCCTTTTTTAAATATGGGGGTGACATTAGCTTCTTTCCAGTCTTTTGGTACTCAGCCCTGGTTAAGCGATGCTTGAAAGAGTATTTTGAACACTGGGGCTAGCTCATTGCTTAGTTCTTTGAGTAATCTAGTTGGAATACCATCAGGTCCAGACGCTTTATTTGGTTTGGTGTTGGCTAATAGTTTTTTTATTCCATTTTCTTGTACTACTAAATCTTCTATGTTGTCTACTTGATTCAAATTAAGAAATATGTCTTTGTCTCCTGGGGCTGAGAATGCTGATGCAAAGTATTTGTTTAGGATGTTTGCTTTAGTTTCATTATCATTATGTATTATGTTATGTTCATCTTTTAATGGCGCTATGCCTGTTGTTTCCATTTTCTTAGACTTAATGTATGACCATAGGTTTTTGTTGTTATCTTTAGATATTACATTGTTTATGTATTCACTCTGCAGCTGTCTGCTTACTTTTTGGGTTAGGTGTTTAATTTTTATATACTTTTTGTAAACTCTTTCTGCCTTGGTTGCTTTAAATTTCCTATATAGGTTTTCCTTCTGTTTACAAAGCTTCTTTAGTCTATTATTAAACCAGCATTTATTTATTTTGTTTGATGTGTATTTAGTTGGTATATGATTTTCTATAATGCTTTTAAGATGGTTTTTAATGAAATTCCAGAGGTCATCGACTGGTTGGTTGATGTCTTTTTCTAATAAGAATGTTTGTTGAAAGTTTAATGCAGCTTGGTGTAGTTGTGTTAGGTTACATTTATTCCAGAGTAGGATTTTTCTTTTGGTTTTTGTATTGGCTACTGCTTTTATCTGACTGTGTATTTTTATGATCTCATGGTCTGATAGACCAGGGATAATATCATAATCAACTACTAATCCAGGTCTGTTGGTTAAGAAGATATCTAATGTGTTGTTTAATCTAGTTGGCTTTTTAATGATTTGATCTAAACTTAGGTTGTGTAAAGTTTCTATGAAAAGCTCATTCCTCTAGAGAAGTGGCCAAGACCTCAAACGCTGTGTATTGCTTACAAGTACACGTCACAGAAATGGACATTTCTTGTCCAGAAACTGGACTATATGGAAATCAATTGGAGAATGCCCAACGGACTAGAGCATAACAGAATTAAAGGCTTTCTACGTGAGTGATCTTTTGTGAGGTGTAAGCTATTCCTGGACACACAAAACAATGCCAGTAACATAGACGAAGTATAATTTGATTCAACTCCTACTTTTTTTTTTGTTAATTTATATCTGTTCATTTTGACCTTTACTGAGTTAATATGTTTGAAAACCTTTTGTTTGCGCTGTCTTGTTTATCCCTCGAACACCACTCTCTTCTCTTTCTTTCTTTCTCTCTCTTTCTTTCTCTCCCCCTCACTCTCTCTTTCTTTCTCTGTCTTTCTTTCTTTCTCTTTCTCTCTTTCTCCCCCCTCACTCTCTCTTTCTTTCTCTATCTTTCTTTCTTTCTCTTTCTTTCTTTCTTTCTTTCTTTCTCTTTCGTTCCTTCTCTATATTTCTTTCTTTCTCTTTCTTTCTTTCTTTCTTTCTCTTTCTTTCTTTCTCTTTCTTTCTTTCTCTTTCTTTCTTTCTTTCTTTCTCTTTCGTTCCTTCTCTATATTTCTTTCTTTCTCTTTCTTTCTTTCTCTTTCGTTCCTTCTCTATATTTCTTTCTTTCTCTATCTTTCTTTCTTTCTCTCTCTTTCTTTCTTTCTCTTTCTTTCTTTCTTTCTTTCTCTTTCTTTCTTTCTCTTTCTTTCTTTCTTTCTTTCTTTCTTTCTTTCTTTCTTCTCTTCTTTCTTTCTCTTTCTTTCTTTCTTTCTTTCTCTTTCGTTCCTTCTCTATATTTCTTTCTTTCTCTTTCTTTCTTTCTCTTTCGTTCCTTCTCTATATTTCTTTCTTTCTCTATCTTTCTTTCTTTCTCTCTCTTTCTTTCTTTCTCTTTCTTTCTCTTTCTTTCTTTCTCTTTCTTTCTTCTCTCTTTCTCTTTCTTTCTTTCTTTCTCTTTCTTTCTTTCTCTCTCTTTCTTTCTCTCTCTTTCTTTCTTTCTTTCTCTTTCTTTCTTTCTCTCTCTTTCTTTCTTTCTTTCTCTTTCTTTCTTTCTCTTTCTTTCTTTCTTCTTTCTTTCTTTCTTTCTTTCTCTTTCTTTCTTTCTCTCTCTTTCTTTCTCTCTCTTTCTTTCTTTCTTTCTCTTTCTTTCTTTCTCTCCCCCTCACTCTCTCTTTCTTTCTCTTTCTTTCTTTCTCTCTCTCGTCTCTCTCTCTCTCTTCACAGCGTAATAAACTGTCTCAGAAGACTCTACATCTCCTCTGACTCTTTACCCTTTCTTATCCTCTACTGTTTACAAAGTTTACATCAACTAACTCTGTCTGTCTGTCCGTCTGTCTGGTAAAAAGTTTGTACACGTTATATCTCCCAGGCTCGAATCAAGTTGAAACACTAAAAAAGTTAGTCATTGTACCTAAAAATATGAATAGAAAAAATAACCAATTAGTCAATGGTAATCAATTATCTTGTTAATACAGAATAATGGAAATGGCTTCTACATTACTGAGAAATGTAGTTATAAGTATGGAGTTCTTTCCCTTAATTTTCTTTTTATAATTTGCTTGTTAACTAATTTTTTTTTTCTGTCCTCTCTCTGTTCATTTGACTTCTGTTTACTATACATTTATGTGAACTTGTTTGCCTTTGTAATTGCTTGGGATACCTACCCACTATTTTATGGTCTATAGGGCACATGATGTAAAGGCCATCTGTTTCTTTGGCCTACGGTTAACGAGGGTGTCAAGTAGCCAGCACAACGACCAACCGCCTTTACTTTTCTCCAACTAATGTCAGGAACCCATTAGAGCTGATGGACTCAAGAGGCGCCCAAAGATCCCCGAATTAAAAATCCCAGTGCTCACCAGGATTCGAACACGGGACCCCTGGTTCAGAAGCCAGGCGCTTTACCACTCAGCCACCGCGCCTCCTCCCTTTACTCTTTACACAATGTATAACTCTGTCTCTTTTTTCTTTTGTTTGTTTGCTAGTTCTTTTATGTTTACACACACTCTCTCTTTCTAACTCTCTCCACAGCAGAATATCCTGTCTCTTCCTCCCCCCCCCTCTCTCTATTTACCCTCTCCTCTTGGCCTCTTTTCTTTTCTCTCCTCTCTTCCTGTACCTCTTTCTATTTGCTTCTGTTTTCCGGGCAACATTATCAGCCTCAACGTAGGGCAGATGATGTAACGGTCATCAGTTTCTGTGGCCGACGGTTAGCGAGGATGTCATGTGGCCAGCATAACGACAAACCATCTTTACTTTCCCCAACTAAAGTAGTGTCCATTAGAGCTGGGTGGACTCAGGGGCGTCCTAAAAAATCCTACAAAATAAAAAAAATCCCAGTCTTTAAAGAAAAGACAAGAACATTTTTTTTAAAAAAATCCTTCTAGCCTCCGGATGCAGTCATTGTATCAGTTAGTTTAGGTCAGTTATGTAATTAAATTTGTAATAGATCTGTAGTCTAGACGAATAACAATAAATGTGTGCGATTAGAAATACTGTGACCAATTGTTTTTGTTTAGCTCAATTTTAAGCTTTCAGCTTTCTCTATACGCTATGATACTGTCACTTATGCCGACCAGTTGAGAAAATGGTGGGGGGATTAAAGAAGAAGGTGTCTATGCTACCGCGATCGTTTTTTAAATGCATTTATAATATAAAAAGGGAAAGACCTGAATTCGAAGTCGAGGGCTCAAGCCTCCTAATGTTAACGCACTAACCACTGTGCCAGATATGCGCTTATGAGAATAGAAAGTTTTATAGTTATCTATGGGTAGTTTTAAACGTTAAAGCTTTCTCTCTACAGGGTATAATGGGGACAAATTCAACTTGAACTATCACTTTAGTCAAGTACAATTTCTTTCTCTTGTTCGATAAAAAATAGTTATTGACCAATAGTTAATTAAATAATTTTTTTAAAAAAGGAGTTTGGATATTAGATCATTTGTCTCATTAAATATGCTGACGCTGTAGGTTTATATTTCTCTGTTCATCATCAATCATTTCGGAAGTAATTCGGAAGTTCCGTTTCGTGCACGTAGGTCTCAGGTAGGGACTGCATTTGGCAAAAAAAAAAAGGAAATTTCAATATTAAATTAAAATATTTAAAATACTTTTTAGCTAATAGTTGGTTACTCCCATGTGTCTATAATATCATAGTTCTTTGCTATGCTCAATTCTTTCTTTCTTTATTTTGCTGGTTTTCATGTGTGAGTTTGTGGGTAGTTGAATGTGTGAGTGAATTAAGGAACAGGATGAACGAGAGACAAGAGGAAATAATAATTCAATAAATTACTGTCCACCCTCTCGACATCTCTGAACAGTTCTGACCATCGCCGGACTTCACCGCTACACCCCAGTGAGTGTTGGATCTAATAATGCCCTACTCGGTCAACGTGATACCGGTGACCTCCCCCCCCCCACCCGCAGGGGTACTTTGTCCGATGTGTAGTAGCATTGAGAAAAAAAATTAGCCCGGTTGGTCAACGGTCAGTTTTGGTTTGATACTTTTAGTCCCGTAGCACAGTCCATTCTCTGGGTCGTCCATTCAGTCCCTACTGTATTGAATTGTGTGAGCATATAGTCTCTTCTAATGGCATGACACACGCAAGTTTCGAGGTGCCTCTATACCTCTACGTAGACACACTTATAAACACTGTGTCGGATATATTTTACTTGATTTTCCCTTTTTTTTTTATATAACTGGTTATCAATAATATCCCTTATGCATATGTCCGCCCCCGTGCAAGGTAAGATAAATTATAAAAAATACAATTTAGGCACGTTTTGCTTATTATTATTATTTTTTGTTAAATTACGTGTAGGCCTATATATGCATTCCTCACTAATCTTCGGCCTTATTATTTCAACACGTCAATCTAGTTAAACCTTTTTTATGAGGGAAAAAGGAAGTGTCCTTAACACATTAGTACCGGTACCGATTTTATTTAACTAGATTACACTAGAATGTCGACACATTAAAGGATGAGTAATCTAGCACCGATAACGTCAGTCAAAAAATATAAGCACATAAAACACTAGGCAAAGTTTGCCTAACGTGAATAAACGTCTTAAAAATATTCATAAAGTTATAAACTCAATTTGACTTTTCTGTAAACAGCATTTAATGTAATGACACATGTACGTTTGGTTGCTTGTAAATGATCAAAAGTTTGATCAAAAAAACAGATCGTCAAATAGATCACGTGTTGGGAAAAATTAAGTGCTTTGTAACTCTTCTGTATGCTGCTGAATGATGTATTCCATTTTCCCATAGTTTTTAAAAATATAATATTCACTTGTGATTAAATGAAAGAAATGGCTTTATAGTTACTTTCCGCAACCAATGTCCATACCCATTAGAGGCGCCCAAAAGATCCCGAAATAAAAAATCCCAGTCTTCAATAGGATTCAAACCTGGGACCCCCCAGTTTGGAAGCCAAGCGCTTTACCAATCAGTTACCGCACCTTCTTTTTCAAGTATACACAAAATAAAACTGTAACATATTTAGAAAAATGTTAGAACCGTTTTCATAATACGCGACCAGTGTCCGCCCAGCTTTTTAAACTCATGAAGAGTTTCCAAGCTAATAGGAGGATTTGTAAAGATTGTCAGAAATAAAGATGTAGTGCCATCTTTGAACGTTGCTATATTAAACGAGTTTAATTTTTTTAAATTTGTTAAGTCTGTTATTTAATTTCAGTATTTACTTACAGCCTTATTGGAGTAATGGCCGCCAACAGTAGTCTCCATAGTCCCCCATCCTGGGCCATTCTTTCCGTCCTGTTCCATGTTTAACCAAATTTAATAAGTCTGCCTTTAGTTCAAGTTGCCAGGTGCTTCTGGGACGCCCTCTCTTTCTCTTGCCTTGTGGGTTCCACTTCAATGCCTGACTTGGGATGCTGGTTGATGATTTGTGCTAAGTGTGTCCAGTCTTCTCTTTCTGATTTTTTCTCCTACAGGAAATTGGTTGCTTCTTTGCAAAAGGTCACTGTTACTGATGGTGTCTGAGCATCAAATGTGAGGGATTCCTCGTAGTCAGCTGTTAATGGAAGTTTGCACTTTCCTAATAGCAGTTTTAGTTGTTCTCCAGGTTTCGGCTCCATAAAGCAAAACTGCCTTGACATTGGAGCTCAAGAGACAAACCTTTGTCGTCAGGAAGATTTCTCTTGTCCTCCAGATTCTCTGAAGCTATATGAAGGCGACCCTTGCTTTTCCATATGTTGTCTTGACATCGGCATCTGTCTTTCCTGTTTCATCTATGATGCTACCCAAGTAGCATGAGGATTCTACTTTTCCAAGGGACAGTGTAACGGATGTATGTGTGAGTCGCATCTTGTTGTATCTCTTGCGTACCTTGATAACAGTTCTAGATGCTTGAATATCTTGTATGGTGTATTACAGATGCGAGTTCTAATACGAAGACATACACCTTTACAAACAGAATAACGAAAGGGTCGATGCCCAGTAACTAAGTTGACTCGAGTTGAAATAGAATAACGAACTTTAATACAGAATGGGCCACAGTCAAGTCAGTGGTTTACAGCGATGTTATCCCTTCAAGAATCTGGCAGTAACTGTCCTAAAATTCTACAATAAAAATCTCTAACCCAATGCTTATGTTGTCAATAAAAATGTCGCGCTCAAAGTCTTTCTACTACAGTGTGTTTCTAAACTAAACTAAGTGTCTAAAAACAGGCATTTAAGGTAATGGGTTCTATGTTAGCTGGGTTGTTCTTCACTATCTTTGTTTTGTCTATAACAAGAATACTTATTTCAATGCTTTACTTTAAAAAACGAATGCGTGTATATTGCATATATAGTGATTTTAGTGAGAGGAAATGGCTAATCAAATTAAAAGCAGAGAGATAAGGGACATTTCTGACCAGGGCATTAACCCCTGACCCAAACGACAAAACTATTCAACCATCAAGATTCCATCCCGGAAAAGAATCTTGATTACTTGCTTTTTCTGAGCCTGCGCTCGCTACCCAGAGATCAACGGTCACACCGCCGAGTCACCGACCTTATCCCGCTCCTCTATTCATTCGTAATACCCGCCAAAAAATTTTAACAGAGCAGACGACATACTTATGATGTTGCGATATTCAATATACAATGACTCTATTTTAACTGTATAGATCTCAACTGAACACAAAGTGATTTATTAAATATGAATAAATATTTTGCAAATATACTTGAAATCCTCTTTAATAGGCTGACTTACTTCCACTCACTATGCCCACTGCAACTCTGGGTGTAGTCGACCGTGCCCTTATATTAAACGAATCTCCAATTCACATAAAGTTTTTGAAACGAATCTCCAACAAGTCCTTTGCTTGTAAGTCTTTTGAAATGAATTGTCAATTCTCATAAAGTTTTTCGAACTGTATCTTGAATTCCCATAAAGTCTTTTGAAATGTATCATCTAGTCTATTTAAAGACTTATAATTTAAATGAATCTCCGATTCTCATGAAGTCTTTTGTTTAAAACAAATTTCAAATTCTCATGACGTCGCTTACTTGAAGTTGTGTTTCGAAGTTACAGTAAAAAATGTGGGCACTTTTATAACCGGCTTTATCTGCGCCAACTATAACAGGAATCGTCAATTGTCTGCGGTAAGTCGCAGGAACTGATTAATCTTCCCTTAGCAACCCGCTTGTATTCGATGGCGAATCCATTCTCATCCAGGACAATGGTCCACGGCTACAATCAGATCCCGGCTATGTAGTGATTAGGTTTACATACAGTGCCAACGATTAATCTTTCTTAAGTTTGCGTCCAGAACAGACGTCACAGGACTCGATTGTTTACAGTCAGTGCTTGGTGTCACATCCGGGGCACGTCATTGATCGATATTCCTAATCAGCAATGCTCTATCGGGCAAGATGACCTCAAGGTCCAGTTTTTACAAAGATTATATCAACTCACTGTGTCTGTCGGAGGCGCGGTGGCTGAGTGGTAAAGCGCTTGGCTTCCGAACCGAGGATTCGAATCCTGGTGAAGACTGGGATTTTTAATTTCGGGATCTTCGGGCGCCTCTGAGTCCACCCAGCTCTAATTCCCTGACATTAGTTAGGGAAAAGTATAGGCGACTGGTCGTTGTGCTGGCCACATGACACCCTTGTTAACCGTAGGCCACAGAAACAGATGACCTTTACATCATCTGCCTTATAGAGACCACAAGGTCTGAAAGGGGGACTTTACTTTACTTTACTGTGTCTGTCTGTCTGGGTAAAATGTTCGAAACAAGTTATTTCTCCCACAACCAAATCTCGGATCAAGCTGAAACGTTGGGGGGTTCACGAATCAATAATCAATAAAAAAAAGAATCGTTACTTTGTCTATAATTTAACTGGTTAATAATAATTTTGTTTGAAACCAAGAAAGGAAATGAGTCCTTCAGAATTAACAGTTATGTTTAAATATGTTGGGTTTTGTGCCCTTCAATAATTGTACACGTTATTCCTCCCGAGCCCACTTCTCAGATCAACTTTAAACTATAAACAATTATTTATTGTACCAAGCAACGCAAGATAAGTCAATTTATTATTGGTAATTAATTATTTTGTTTGATATTGAAAATAGGAAAATAACTTCTACATTACTGACGGATATAGTTGTAAGTGTGGAGTTCTTCCCCGTGTATAATTTTTTTTTTTAAAGATTTCTTTTTTAAATTTCGCTTGTACTTGTTAAAGCTTATGCCACCCATTAACAAATTAACTGATTAAATGGTCTAAAAAGAGAAAGACAAGGTTTTTAATTTCGGGATCTTTAGGCGCCTCTGAGTCCTCCCAGCTTTAATGGGTACCTCACATTAGTTGGTAAAAAAGTAAAGGCCGTTGGTCGTTGTGCTGGCCACATGACAACCTCGTTAACCAAAGGCCACAGAAAAAGATACCCATTACATTATCTGCCCTGTATATCACAGGCTCTACTTACATTATAAAAATGTTTTTTTTGTGTTTTTCTAGGACTGTTGATGCTCTTGCTAAATTGTCACAGATTTTGATATTTCTTTTTTTTTTTAAATTAAATCTTAGAACAGAGTGCTCCAGTTTCATTATATACTATGTCGTAACTATGGTATCCCTCTGAGATCGTGTGACCTTTTGGGCAGACGATGTAAAGATCATCTGCTTCTAGGGCTGAAGATGATTACGTCCTACGCGTCATGCATTCAGTCTTGCATATTAACCAATGACTTAAATTCTACCAAGTCACTGGTTTTCCTGGCTAGCTCAGCAAGTTAAAACCCTGGGTCAGATTTATGTGGAGGCTCCTAAGCTCTTCTGGGTTAAGCAGAAAGCTAATTACACTTAATAATATTAACAAGCATATCATAGTTGTGTTGAGGTTCATTTCTGCAATGAATCCATGTTGTACCAATGGACCTCATTCACCAATCGTAAACAAACAACATTTAGCCACGTGGTTCTCTATCTCTTCTAGACAAATTACGATATAATTTTAATACACAGTGGCTATCACGTGACAGTTTTTTTTCGTTGTTTTATCAATATGATCACGTGACTAAATGCTGTTTGTTTACTATTGGTGAATGAGGTGCATTAAGAAGAAGAGAAAGCAGAGAACAACTTCTTTACAACTTACTCATCATGCAGTGCGTACATTTGGATGTGTTGGCGACATAGTTCCGACCACAGCTAATGCCCAGGCATTCATCTCACTGAGATGATCCATAGTCGCTTCGCGATTGAAGGAGGCCATAGACATTTGGAATATGTTTTTTTTTTGTAACCAGAATTTGTGCTATCCATGTTTAAACATTGGTGTAAGCTTCTCGTTATGGATATGGATATATCTGTGATTAGGTTTTGGGTTCACGTGCAAAACGGTTCAACACTCATTTAGGAATATCCAAGTGAAGTATGTTTTTCAACCTTTATTTTAGGCTTTCATTGAAGAATAGGTAATAGACATAAACAGTGAAGGCCGAGTTTATTATCATTTAAATTATCCGATCGAATATACTGTCTTATAGCGAAGAAGCTATTTTAATTGTATGCAATTTACATCTTTCTGCGGACCCCTTTCTGTAGTCTCGACCTCTGGAGGGTACGCTGAGTAACACATTTTAATGGAATATCTGTATCTAAATATATAAATATACACCCACCCACTTCTAAAGAGTTCTGAAGGTCATGTTTATTGCTTCACTTTGTTTTTATCCGGTATAGACTTCTATGTTTTTAATCTACCATGGTCCAAGTAATCGTAATCACAAGAAGTGGGACCCTTGACAGCAGAAGCAAGGCTGATACCAAACATTGTCTCTTCCGGTGATCAACTCCGTTTTGTACTTGGTCAATCATGTCCTATCCCGCCAATAGAGACCCGGATCGATAGATGACACCCCCAGCCTGTAATGGCCTCTCCCCCCTGGGACACGAAGTCTGAGGGATAGAAAAACAATATCTCTCGCGGATATGTCCAGTTGCTATGTACTTTTGTGACATTTGCTTTAATCCAGTGGTCAAGAGGGGCGGTAAAGGTCACGACCTTGATAGCCGATGACCTCGTCAGAAAGTATTACCGGTAGTTGATTATTGATGACATCTGGAAGTATTCATAGAATCAAGGCGTGTTACTAATGCACTCTTATGGCGTTACTATGTTTATGTATTCAATATTTAATCCCTCATCAATAGAGTCCTTTTCACCTATGCCTTTTTAATGTGTTTTGGTGTGGCTTTGACTTTCGGCTCCAATTCTTCATTCCGTAAAAGCATTTGCAGAAAATCCACGACAAATTGTTATAGAGTGTGTGTGTGTGTGTGTGTTTCTATGGTGACGGTTTGAAGAGGTTAGCGTTTGGTTTTGAATGATGCAAGATAGGTGGCATTGTCGTCACTTGGGCTTAATTAGGGGAGACGACTCCGGAACGTGAGACCGAAAGGTTCTT
Source organism: Biomphalaria pfeifferi (assembly GCA_030265305.1). NCBI lineage: Eukaryota > Metazoa > Mollusca > Gastropoda > Planorbidae > Biomphalaria > Biomphalaria pfeifferi. Next base: position 3,445,296 of record JASAOG010000052.1, on the reverse strand, counting down.
TTATTGTAGTGACTTAGACATTAAAAAAAAATATGATTACTGAAGTCCACTACATTTATTTTATCTCATATCAACTTGTCTATATCATAATAAAAGTTATATTTAATATTGCTCACAAAGAAATTATTTAAAGATATATTACACCTACAGCGGTTTAGTTATCTTCCTGCAGTTTGATGCTACAAGTCAACAAGCGTTAATAACAGAAGATATATATTGAATTATATGATCAGCGCTGCCAGATTTGGTTCAGTTTGCTTGGTTCAAATCTTTTTTCTTTCTGTGGAAACTCAGTGTTAGTCCATTAATAAAATAGTGCGTGGGTGTAAAGCGACAAAGAGAGTTTTAACAAAAAAAAAAAGGTTGGGGGGGGGGGGGGGGGCTGAAATGGCATCACAAAAAAGTCATTATAGCTCCAAGAAATTTATGGAAATGAAATAACTTTAGATGAACATAGATATAGTCTTTTTGTTTTTCCCTATCGGGGTGCCCAATGGGACCCACACACTTATTTGCACTGGCGGGGATGGAATAGAGCCCAAAATAGCTCGTTATAATCCTGTAATCCTACAGACACGTCAGCTGTGATAGGAGAACGAAAATGTGAGGATCTCCAACGGATTTCGGCCTTCATCCTCTTTTTTTGTCCGAGTGCCATACGATAAAAACCCAAGGAAAAAAAAAGTCTTTACGAATCAGCATTTGTTTTCGTATCTGGTAGGTACGTGGAAGGGGTGGGCCTTCCAGTTGCATAGTGTTTTAATGACCTAGTCTTAACTCTAATGACAACGAAACGAAGTGGGGGGGGGGATTTAATAAGTCCTGTACATGATAGAACTATGCCTGATTACCCAAACTTCACCGCATTGTCAGAGATCCTAACTGACGATACCAACGTTGATTCTATCAAAACGTGTTAAACAATAATGGAGAGAAAGAGTTGAATAAAAAAAAAGAACACCAATCGTCTTTGTGAAATAAAATACTTCAATTCCTCAACTTGGATTCACGCAAATATTAAACACGCACTAGAAATACACAATATGATCTAATTTTACTAGTAGAGTCACACAACTAGACACAATCATCTTATTTGAAAGTTTAACGACCCCGCTTGTAGCCTTCCCCTTGGTTATATACCCATTACATCAGAAATAGTTCGAAATCTAATTTTAGTCATAGGGAAAGTCCAATGTCTATTATTAGCAATTTGAGCAAGTTTAAGTATTTGCACGAAGCTAATTAATTATAAGAACCTCATTTATCCAAAACAACGAGACCTTGACGCGTACATTACAGTAATATGAATATCTTCCAGAACCTAATTTCTTGTAAATATTTTATGTATTCAAATCATGAGACCTTGGCACGTACATTATGTGACATATATAAACAATAGGTTTTCTGCTATACTGACTACCTCTGGCCTCTCAGACGCTTCCGACTCTAGTGTCTTGTTTTCCAACTTAAAGGCAGTCCACCTTTGCGAACAATAAAGCTTATTCTAAATATCTATTTCATCATTCAAAAGAGTATCATAATAAAATTAGGTCGAATAAATTGTAAACAAAATGGTGGCCAGGAGAAAGAGAAATGATTCTAAAGCTGTTAACATTTCTATTGTTTCTTCTGTCCTAAATTCTTTATGTAAATTGCAATAACTTGCCAGCAGTTTTTCAAGTGATAGCTATGCATCATAATTTATTATGGCTGCCCGCTCTTCTACGATGTCCGGACAACCTGTATTGCATTTTATTTTTTGTTGCGTTCACAGTTTCTATCTAAATGTGATGTGTTGTATTTTCTGAATGTGATGTGTTGTGATAATTTTGCACGCTTTTCCAGAATTTCAAGATTCCTACTCGCTCAATAATATATGTAGCCTACTCATGTTTTTTTTTTTCTTTCTTGTATTGAAATTCTTGTACTCTTAGTGGATACACGTACGTTGGCCAGATTTTTCCATTGGCAAAGTTTCACTTGGAATTAAGACTTTTCAATCATGATTATTTAAGCTAGAAACAAAGTATGGCTTAAGGTTTCTAGGAATATTTGACAATGCATGTTTTTATTAAAGGGCTGGAGGCTCAGTGTGTGTGTGTGTGTGTGTGTCTGCGTGTGTTTAGGAAATGATGAGTTTTTTAATCATATGGGCGGGGCTTGGAAGAATGATGGGGTAGAATAAGAGGGCATGGCGGACAGAAACTGGTTTACTGTAAGTTTACCATATATTTCATCAGTGTGCTTTTGTTTTTCCTTTTAAAGCATTGTGTTTATACTGTTTATTTTATCAACGAAACGGAGTTTGGTGGTTGAGAGGAAAAGCGCTCGGCTTCCGAACCCTGGGATCCCTGGTTCAGATCTTGGTAAAGACAGTTTTCTTATTCCATAAGCAAGAACTAATTCTTACAAGTTCACCTTCATTCCTGGTGTTAGCAGAACATAAAACGCGTTGACTGAATCAGCCAGGATAACCAATTTACTTAGCAGAGTTAAATTATCTAATAAAGACGCACGAATAGATTAACACTTGGATACGTGTAGGATGTAATTATATTTTTTAAATGAACGTCTGTATAAGATAAGATAAATCTTCGGATATCTTACACTATTCGTTACATAGATACACATTTCAGTTTACCCCAAACTCAAAATATTAGTAGGCGTGTTTAGGTGCAGTATAAAATTAACATTAAAACACTAACGACTCTTTTGTTTTCCTACCAAATAGTGGTATCGATGTGCATCAAGAGATCTTCAGGGAGAAAGAGAGAAAAAGAGAGCGAAGGGAGAAAGAGAAGGGAGAGATCTAGAGGGGAGATAAAGGAAAGAGAAGTAGAGATGGAGAGGAGAAAGTGGGGGGGGAGATAGACGGTGGCGGGTAGAGTCGAGGGGAGAGAGAGTGTACAGAAAATGAGGAGAGATGTATAGAGAGAGTGGGAAGAGAAAGGGAAAATGGGGGAATGGAGAGACATGTAAGTGGAAGAGATAGTGTACAGAAAAGGGGGGAGAGAGATAGAGAGGAGATGTGAGACTGTGGAGAGAGATATAGAGGAGATGGGAGACTGTGGAGAGAGATAGAGAGGAGATGTGAGACTGTGGAGAGAGATAGAGAGGGGATGTGAGACTGTGGAGAGAGATATAGAGGAGATGGGAGACTGTGGAGAGAGATAGAGAGGAGATGTGAGACTGTGGAGAGAGATAGAGAGGAGATGGGAGACTGTGGAGAGAGATAGAGAGGAGATGGGAGAGTGGGGAGAGAGATAGAGAGGAGATAGAGAGGAGATGGGAGAGTGTGGAGAGAGATAGAGAGGAGATGGGAGAGTGGGGAGAGAGATAGAGAGGAGATGGGAGAGTGGGGAGTGTACAAAGTAAGGGGTGAGAAGAAGACAGGTAGAGAGATGGGTCTGGACTTGCCAACAAGGTCCTATTCAGTTCAAAAGACTAGTTTTGTGACCCAATTGAAGTAGACTCTTAATGATGTCAGGATGCGCCCCGTTCATGAAATTGGCCGAGTGTCTTACCGCGAGCAGTCACGTGCAATGCTGTTTGCCACGCATGACCTGATTAGCTCTAAAGCTTTTTCACCTTTTGTTAGCCTCTGAGTTATTGGCACTGAGGATATAGATATCACATTTCCAGAACCGTGAAGACACGTGAAAAAAAAAAGCAGCAGTTCTAGTCCCGGGACGCACCGTGTGGACGATTATTAATGTGGTCGAATGCGAGGAGTGACACCAGACAAGTATCTGCAAAGAGTCTGAAGTGATGTGCACTTTCCTAATCGCTTTCCGTTTTTTTCGGATAGTCGTAAAATCGAACAACTTTTTTTGTCCAATAGAATTTCTCTATTCATTTGCTGCTCTACTAACCCTAGATAACTGACGCAATAAATATGACTTGTGTCACCATGTTTGCTGTTGCTCTTCTCCCAGTAACCTTGTCTCTCTATCTCTAAGCCCCCCCTCCGCCCCCCCCCCCCCCAAGTTTTGCATCTCTTCAGCAATTTCTTCTTTTTCTTCATTCCGTCAGATCTACGCTGTAAAAGGCAAGCATGAAGCCATAAACTGGCAGATAACGGGATTAGCTTGATACTAGGGATTGGCTCGATACATTTTGAAACAAGAGTAATCTCTCGTTTGTTTACATTGTGAGCCGGTTTACATCCTGTAAGCAATGAAATACAGAAACATATTAAAAGAAGAGAAATCAATATAAAGAAATGCGGGGGAGATGTAAGGTCATTTATACAGAAGTTAAAAAAAAAAAGAGGTAAAGTTCGAGTTATTAAAAAATAAACAAACTAAAAAATATAATAATAATAATGATAATAATACGATTGATAAGCTATTATTAATTAACATCGCCGTACCACTATCCCACAAAATAGGGAAAACTGAAATGGAAAAACAAAAGTCCGAAAATCGCAAATTTAGAATCTTTCTGTAGTAATAATACATCCTATTGCTATAACAACCGAACGGCAACTGACCTCGAAGAAACATTCGAAGCCCCAAGATATTCCCATGAGGATCCTTATTACCTCCTGTAGACCTGCCGCATCATCAGACAATGTCTAAGTGGACACTACTAAAAGGATTACAATGAAATAATGAATAGTGTTTCTCTTTGACGACGCTCGAATGAAAATTAATCTATTTCCATAATAATAATAATAATAACCGAGGTGATAAGGGCAACTAGCATCGAAGGCACATTCGAAGCCGTAAGAATTCCCAAGAAAAGTTTCGCTGCCTGTCTAAAGGAAATATTGCTGTTAACCTTCAACATCATCAGAAAATTCCTCATTTGACACTGTTGAAGGGACTGCAATGAATTTTGTTTCTCTCTAACGAAGCTCGACCCTGGGCCTGGCAGTGCCAGAGAATGAATATTCTTTCGTTTCCAACATAATAATAACAAAAATATCTGTTTTATGTATAAGGAAATGTGTCTCACAATGTGTGCGTTACTTATAATGAAACATAAAAACGAGAACAGCCCATATTCAAGTTTATACACAATCGTATTTAAAAATTACATGCAATGGAACAATTCTTTCGCCAAGTAGTTCATAGAGATAGAATTTTCCATTGCTAATAGGAGCACACACAAAACTATCATATGACCTACCATTTAAGGCCTATAATACATACTTTATAAACTCTTGTTATGTTTTGTACACCAGAAACGTCAACATTTACCAAGCGATTTGGAGTTATTCCCCATAAATGATATCTCCAATATCAACTGTGCTGCTAATATAGAATTACTTTTTTTTTTATTACAGGCGTACACCAGATGTCAGAGTTGTGGCGTTGACATTACGTCACGTGTTGCTACTTCTGCTATCACTTCACCTGATACTGGAGAGGACGTTTACACCAGAACTTCAGGGGTCAACTACCTACATTTATTTAATTTTTCTTTGGTTTTAATCTCGTGAATAATACGTGAGGCGGCAATTCGGAGTACGTCTGCTCTGGACAGCTGTATCTGATCCATTAATTAATATCAAGTGTAGTAAATCTATTCAGTTGTGTTTTATTTACTTCGAAGTTGACAATATTGTTCACACTGTGTGAATGGACATCTCTTTTTTTTTTTTTTTTAATTTTCATACACATCTGGATATTCGCGTGGATTATTGGATATATGGTTCGTATTCAAAAGTGTTTTATTCTCTTGCATCCTCTCTTGGATGCACATACAACTGAGAACTGGATTATCTTCTTCCACAATAGATTCACACTTCCCTTACCACATGGAATACTTACAATATTGGCGTTCTCGATAGAGTTGGGTTTATTTATGTTATTTGGATTTATGTTTTCGACTGGATTAACCAAGGCTGGTAATGCCCCTGTGTTTATTAGTCGATACATAAGAAATAGCAATTAGCACTTTTCAAAAGATAATATTTAATAAAGATGGCAGCATATTGTGAGCGATTTTCAATGATGTTTTTATCTTATATATGATCTACCGTTGTATACACTAGCGCCACACTTGCAGATGCTCAATCTTAAACGTAAACTATGTGTTTCTTATCAGCTAAACAACTTTATGAATAAATTTGTTGAAATAAATTATTGATTTTTGGAAACGATTTGGCGAAAATGGCTGACGGAGGATATTACCTGGAGATAAACGAGCAGATTTGCTGCCGGGTTAATCTCAGCGTAAGGAATTGGAGAGGCGCTTACCGGACGAGTCCGGCTTTCGGTGGACACGGCGACGCCGAGTTGGTCTCATCCCAGGACTACATGAGCCCGACGTACAGGGCGCTGGACGCGAGCGGCGTTCCCCTCGGGAGCGCCGTCTTCTACGCTGCCAACGTGACGTGGCAGGACGTGCGCCAGATCACGTCCAACTTCACCCCGGACGTGACGGCCTTCTGCGACGTGAAAGGGGAGAACAAAAGCTACAACCTGTCCGAGGTGAACTACTCCCTGGTCTCCCAGGCGGATTACATGGGCCGTGTCCTGGGGGAGCGCTACGTCAGCACTGAGAAGCTGGTGGTCCTGACCTTCCTGTACGTCCTCATCTTCCTGACCGGCGTGCTGGGCAACGTCTGCACCTGCGTGGTCATCACGCGGAACCGGTTCCTGCACACGGCCACCAATTACTACCTGTTCAGCCTGGCCATCTCTGACGTCATCACTCTGCTGCTGGGTAAGTAGCCTAAGATTTAAGCTCCTCTACCTCTCACAAACTCACTTTCAAGACCTACAAGGCACACTTCCACTTCCAAGGGTTTGATGAGCTTGATGTTCCAGAGTTTCAAAATTACTTTTTTTTTATTACTCTGGAACACTTAAGAATACTGAGAGCCATTGAAATATTTTAATGTCACAGTCTCTTTTACAAAACAACAGCAATTTAACACACAATTAGATTTGTGATAAGCTTACTACCTTGAAATAAATATGTAGAACTAAAGACCTACCTCAAAAAGTATGTGGTGGCCTAATACAGTCGTAAGGATTATGATGCATCTCGTAGAAGACATTTTCATGTCACTGTGGGGCCCTGTTTTGGAGAGTCATTCCCGTCCACATATATCGCAGGTTTAGGTGGATTTCGCTTTAGCGGTAGAGGAGCCGGCCATTTTCCGAGTGGCACGCTTTTCTTCCGGAGCTGAGGCCCATGTTTTTTTTTCACTGTCCATAGCTTCCTTGGTCACCATTTCTCCTTGCTATGTTTTCCAAATAGTCAGTATCAATATCAATGTACCAAAATTGTAATTTACTATCTAAGACATATTTCTAAAGAATGGCATACTGTTTTCTGAAAAAAAAAATGTATTTCTAAAGAAAAAACAAATATTTCAAAGTAACATTGGAAGAAAATCAAAACTATTCCATTTTTGTCATATTTTCGGTGACGCAGTTATCAAAGCTATAATTTTAATTTCTTGTCCTATTTATGGTATAAACATGTACCCCAGGACTCTAGTTCTGCTGTGAGTCGTGCCCGTACTATTTCCCATGTGTGAGCTGATATTAAGGCACGACATGTCACGACACTTTCAGTGACAGGTGCTCACGCTCGACGTGAGTGTCCTAATTAATGCCCCCATAGAGTTTCCGTCAGAAGCAGACGTGTGCATATTATTTGTTCGTCTGCTGGTGTTCATTAATGCGCTAAATTCTGACGCTTGATGACGCAATTGCGTTTGAAAAACAGACTTTCAGTAAGAAGCGGATAACCTTGGACTGATAGCACGTAATGTGCGCGTGCTGTGTTACACAGAACGCGTCAAGAACAAAAGTCTGGAGGGGTAGAATCTTCCCAGCATCTGAATCATTGATAGTGACATTTTTTATGTGCGAATTTCTGGAAGAAATTCTGTCAAAATTGAAGATTCTCACTTAGTTTAAAATATCTCTTTAAAAAACCGATTCGATCTCATTTTAAATCATTATACCTTTTTATTTTTTTTTTCATCTCGTTTTGCATTCTTCTCTTTCTCTACCTCTCTCACTCTTTCTTTCTGTTATTTCTTTCTTTTTCTTTTTCTTTCTCTCTCTTTCTTTCTCTTTTTTCTCTCTTTCTCTCTCTTTCTTTCTCTTTTTTCTCTCTTTCTCTCTCTTTCTCTCTCGTTCTCTTTCTCTCATTGTAATTCTCTCTTTTTCTATTTTTATTTCTCTTTTTTTATTTCTCTCTTGTTATTTCTCTATTTTTATTTCTCTTTTTCATTCTCTTTATCTCTCTCTCTCTCTTTCTTTCTCTTTCTCTTTCTATCTGTCTCTTTCTTTGTCTCTCTTTCTCTCTCTTTCTCTATATTTCTTTCTCTCTCTTTCTCTATATTTCTTTCTCTCTCTTTCTTTCTCTCTCTTTCTCTTTCTCTCTGTTTCTTTGTCTTTCTTTCTATCTCTCTCTTTTTTTATCTCTCTTTCTCTCTCTTTCTCTCTCTCTTTCTCTCTCTTGATGTCTTTCTATCCTTTATATATTAAAGGTTTTCTCTTCCTATTGTGCTGCCAACTCTAACATCACAATTCAATTAGGTCCCCATTTAGTTGTTTTTTTTTCTAAACAAAATTAAAAACAGTTAACTTGTATAAATATAATTCTTTGCAAGCGGATGCATTATACGAATATGTACTCCGTCCAAAAACACTAACCGGAAGTAACTAGACAGTACTCAAGTAGACACAGCGTCTACCTTTGAACATTGCATGTTGTTTAATTACATCTAGGCTAAACAAAATAAGATCCACGTGCTACTGACAGTCGTTGACTTGTAGCACCAAGCTTCAGGTAGACAACTGAACCTCTGTAGACGTATTATATTTTAACTTGCAAAACAACAAAAAAAAAAACAAACAACTTGAATAACTTCTTTCTGAAGAATATTATGTATAACTTTTATTACAATATACACCGAATCAGCTTGAGATGATATGAAATAAAAGTAGTAGACTTGACTAATAATATAAAATGGTATTCTGAATTAAATTTAACTCACTACAAAAACACGTCTTTTCAGTTCTGGGGTCGTCGGTTTTAACTAAGACAACTGACGACAATGCCGCTTACCTTGCATCATTCACAACCAATCGCTAACCTCTTCCCACCGTCACCATAGAAACACACACACTCCATAACACCACGTTCACTGTATGATTAATACCCAGCAAAGTTCAGAAAGAACTTGACAGTCTCTACATGGTACCTGTTTTAAAACCTATTTCTAGTCAATAAAATGCACTAGAAACAATGACGACTCATTCCATACATAGACTATTCTTTTTAATGTCGTAAACTATCGAATAACGAGGGAAAAGGTTAGGGCAGGGGTCGGCAACCTGCTGCTCGCGAGCCACATGCGGCTCTTTGGATGTTCAGCTGCAGCTCTTTAGTTCCATGCGCAAATATTTTTTATTTTATCGAAAATAAAATCATTAAAAAATCGTTCTGATTCGATTCTATCTCTCAGCCACTTGTACAGCGCACCCTGCCCCCATGTCTTGAAATGTAAGTATTTGCAGGTGGAAGATATTCAACTTTCTTCCGCCTTATAACTTGCTATAGATGAGTTTTTGCGACATAAAAGACGCGGCACAAGTTATATTTTTTGTCTCATATATGTCTTCCAAAGCTTCAAAAGAAAAATTTCTAGGATTTCTACCGCTCTCGTGACAAACTTTGAAGATGCTGTAATCTATATAAATAAAATCGTTTCAATAGCAACTGAAGGAGCCAGAAGTAGGACATGAAAAATTAAAAAGTATTATTTCATATTATTTTACAATTCTTTGGCGCAAAATAAACCAAGAAATTCTAAGGTTTCACTACATAATACTCCTTTGAGTCCAAACATCTCCGGCCGAAATAGTTGAGGTCATGAATTTGGTAATCAAGATTTTTTAAAGTATCTTGTCAAAAGCACTCTATCATCGTCAGTTTAAAGAATTCTTAACGAAATGGAGACACAGTATTCTGACCTCCTTCTTTACAATAAAGTGCGATGGCTTTTCAAAGGTAAGGTGTTGAAACGTTTTGCTTTGTGCTTGAATGAATTAAATACATTCCTAAATGATAAAGGCATTAATCACCCTGAATTAGAGAACAACAAATGGTTGCAAGCATTTTACTTTATGGTGTATAAATGAAATGAACCGAATCTAAAACTGCAGAGAAAGGGATACCCAGTCTATGCTTTGGCAGAAGAATTCGTTTGTTTTGAAGGAAAAAATCTTTTTGCAGAACGTATTCAGAGCGGTCAATTACTTCATTTTCAATTTGTAAAGCAATATTGCGATAAAACCAGTGCAATTGTTGACACTAGGCACTTCAACACAGCAAGAAAAATTTAAAATGAATTTATTTGAGAAATTTAAAACTAACAAAACAACTGTAGCATTTATAAAAAAAAATCTCAACACTAATAGTACCGAAATCCACATCAAGCCATCTGAAATTGATCCTGGATCTCTAGACATACAATTGATCGCTTTATAAAGTAAAACTTTGTGTAATGGAAAATATACAGAGTTGAAAATCAAGTTGGAAGAGTTGGAGCTCCAGAAATGTATGTAACGCAGCAATGGTGAACAGCTTTCAAAGAAATGCCACGAGATGAGGCACTTATATTCGACCAATGGAATAGTCTTCCAGATTGCTACACTCAGTTGAAAAGATGGCATTTGGAAGGCTGACAATCGTCAGATCGGCATATTCGTGCGTGCAAGCAATTAAAAGTAAATAATATGCTAACTAACAAATGAAAATTTAGAGTCGTGAAACTAAAAACAAGCTATGAGCCAAATTTTTCCAAACTTTCTAAAACCATGCAAGGCCATAGTTATCACTGAATTTGTTTTGCTCAATTGTTTGTTATTAAAATACAGGTTAGTGTTGTATGTAAATGTTAAATTTTTTAAATCGTATACTTCTGTAAGTAGAATATATATATATAATATATAGAATATATATATATATATATAATGTTTTTTTGTAAAACACTATTTATATAAAGATAAATAGATATTTTCTCTTTTGAATAAATGGAATCGTTTTTTTGTACGAAAAACTTTATTAATGCGAGTACTGTTTAATGTTTGGAAGAGAAAAATCTTGTGGCTCTTTAAAGGCGTTGAAATTTTGTCAATTGTAATTTTTGGCTCTCAAAGTTTGCCGGTCAAACTTAATAAGAAGACGCAGCAGGAAACTAGATACTTCATTGAGGTCTAGATCAACTTTTTTTTGTGTAACTTATGACTTGCTACAAGATGACATCGACTTGCTTCGAGTAACAATGACGTCACCAGAACATCTGGGGAGCTTGATGACATTTTGGTGACAAGAAGTGAGTCATACTGAAAATGTCACCGAAAAGAAAAATTTTAATTAAAAAACCTAATTAAACATCATATGCTTCTCTATCAATATGAACTAATAACATCCTCAGAACCAATGACATCCAAGGACAAATGACATTCTCAGAACAAATGGAATTCTCAAAGTGATCACAAAATTACGATCCTGAGGAAATGGCGTGACATCTTAAGTCCGAGTATTTGAGACTATATCTAACCATTGGACTTCCTCCTTGACCTGCCAAGCGATGCTTAGTTCCTCTTCTTTTATAAACTTGTATTTAAAGTTAATTATGATCAATAAATGTATCCATTGATGAATTTACCAATATATCCACTTATTTATCAACCGAAATATCTATTGATGTATCAACCTGATATAACAAGAAAAGTATCGGCTTCAACATATAAATGTTTTAATTCAGGATAACTGTTGACAGCAACAAAGAATGGAAAATTCTGTCATGTAATGAAATGTTATCCAGGGCATAAGACAGAGTGGAATGGAGAAAAAATGTCGAAAGAGCGTGCTTGGTGCCCGAACGGTTCAACAGACTAAGGCAGGGGTTCTCAGCCTGTGGTTTGCTACCCCCTTGGGGGTCGATTGACCATTTGCCAGGGGTCGCCTAAGACCATCGAAAATATGGATTGTTATTGTCTATTCTTCAATTGCTGTATGTGTGTGTGTGTGGGGGGGGGGGGTCGCGGCAGAGTGGGGGATTACAAAAAGGGGTCGCCGAACTTAAAAGGTTGAGAACCGCAGAAATAAGGGATAGGTGAAGGTGTACTGTTAGTGTTAGCAACTGTTGGCGGCTTATTAGGTACAGTACATGTGAGTGCTTTGCGCGCCTTTGAATGCAATGTCAATAAATGAGATAGACAAGTCGAACTTAAGTCTACACTATAGAAACTAAGTTTTGTTTCTCTTTCACAATACAAGCATCCATTAAGATAAAAGAAAACGAAGGTATAAAAAAATGATTGGCATTATCTTTTAGAATTGTTCCGTGATTGAACGAAGGTTTACTGTCATGTTTTTATATATCGTTATCTTTACCTTTAAATATCCTTTGATAATCCTGCTTTCATTGTCTTTTTTATCTTTTTTTTTTATGATAATGTTTTTGTTGACATTGTTTTTATTAATCTTTATCTATTTTTTTTTCTCTTCCCCCTTTGTTCATCTTCATCACTTTGAACAAAAGTCTCTGTTTATTTGGATTCATCTCCACTTTTTTCTCAAACGTATCTTTCAGTCATCTTTCACGTATTGATATTCGTCTTTCATGTATCGATATTCATCATTCATGTATCGATATTCGTCTTTCATGTATCGATATTTGTCTTTCATGTATCGATATTCGTCTTTCATGTATCGATATTGTTCTTTTCAGCATCTATCTTTGTCTTTCATGTATCTCTCCTTTGTTTAACATTCTTTATATCCGTATGTCTGTCTGAGAGAATCTCTTTCTCTCTCTCTCGCTCTCTCTTTCTCTCTCTCGCTCTCTCTCTCTCTCGCTCTCTCTCGCTCTCTCTCTCTCTCTCTCTCTCTCTTTTTCCATTCAATTTTCATTCATCACCCATGCAATAAAATAATCTCGTATAGAATGTCTTTAACCTAAACTATAAAAAAAAGCTTATATGATCTATAGAACTGCACATTTACAGACATATCTCTCAATATTGTAAGATGAACTTCCCTTTTTATATCAAACAAAATTAATTAATAATCTTTAATTCATTAATTAATAGCAAAATATTTTTATTGATTCATGTTTTTTAAGGATAATAAATTGTAATTTTTTTTTTATCCGAGAATGGGAAGTGGGAGAATTAGCGTGTTTAAATTTGTAACAAGTAGACAGACAGACAGACAGACGGAGTGAGCTGTTGTAAGCTTTGTAAAAAAAAAATATAAAAAAAATGGTCTTTCACTGCTTAACGTTTTGTTTAAGAATTTTACTGTCTCTAAAAACGAGTTCAGTCTTTAAACCTTGTCTATTAGATTCTCATCGATATCTGTCTGTACTAATGTATGTCTTCACAACACTTTATATTCACTCTATATCGCTGCATCACTCAGGCCAACACACACATCTATGAAATAAACATTTGATCGACGACTCAAATGGAAACATTCGAGTTAATAGACACATTAGGTTATAATTAGTACTATAGACCAGATTTTTTTTTGGGGGGGGGGGAGGGGGAAGGTTCTCAAAGTACACTGATCAAAATAAAACACAAAAAATTCTTCATTTGGGTGGCACTCCGTTGTTAACATTCATCGCTTAGCAAAACGACATGTCGATGCGCATGACAGAGTTACAACAATATAGACAAAACCAACTTGTGATCAAATGAAATAAATGCTGTAGACTTTAGTAATAATATTTCTTAACAAAAGCTAACTACAATAACACAACCTTTCAGTCTCACGTTCTGGAGTCCTCTGTCTTAACTAAGACAAAATGACGACAATGCCACTTATATTGCATCATTCAAAACCAATCGCTAATCTCTTCCCACCGTCACCCTAGAAATAAACACACACACACGTTCATCCTTACTGGACTTGGTCGTTATTGGTTATAGTATCCTTGTTATTATTGGTTATATTATCCTTGTTATTATTGGTTATAGTATCCTTGTTATTATTTTTTATATTATCCTTTTTATTATTGGTACCGTTATAGTATCCTTTTTATTATTGGTTACATTATCCTTTTTATTACTGGTACCGTTATAGTATTCTTGTTATTATTGGTTATAGTATCCTTGTTATTATTGGTTATATTATCCTTGTTATTATTGGTTATAGTATCCTTGTTATTATTGGTTATATTATCCTTTTTATTATTGGTACCGTTATAGTATCCTTTTTATTATTGGTTATATTATCCTTTTTATTATTGGTACCGTTATAGTATCCTTGTTATTATTGGTTATAGTATCCTTTTTATTATTGGTACCGTTATAGTATCCTTGTTATTATTGGTTATAGTATCCTTGTTATTATTGGTTATATTATCCTTTTTATTTCTGGTACCGTTATAGTATCCTTTTTATTATTGGCTATATTATCCTTTTTATTATTGGTACCGTTATAGTTTCCTTGTTATTATTGGTTATAGTATCCTTTTTATTATTGGTACCGTTATAGTATCCTTGTTATTATTGGTTATAGTATCCTTGTTATTATTGGTTATAGTAACCTTGTTACAGTTCGACACGTCGTTTTGCACCAAACAATACCAGAACCCTACACGTATCTTCTGATAGTTAATGAGTCAAATAATGGCCTCCTTCAGTCGCGAAGCGACTATGGATCATCTCATGGAAATGAGATGAATGCCTGGGCATTTGCTGTGGTCAGAACGATGTCCCCCACACACCAATTCCCCCCTCTCCACGCAGCTGATGTACCCAAAGGAACCGCAGTTCCGATACAGTTTGGGGTCAGCAGAGTGGCAGGTTCTGCCAGGGTGTAGCAGACTTCCTTAGGGTCGCCAGCTCCTGATTTTTCCTCAGAGTTGACACCCGAAGCCTTCCCCATGAGTCAAATAATAGATCAAGTGCAAAAAATAACTAGAGACATTACAATAATAAAAGATATGTCTACTGTTTTAAAGACGAGGATAGTACTTTCTATATTTAGTTTTTGTTTTTAAGGGAAACTCCGATAATTTTTCAAATTTGAGTTATTGACATATTTAAATTCTACGTAAAAAGTTGTAATTGTAAACTTTATATCATTTTGTATTTAAATGTATATTTTAAAAAATTAGTAAATTCTTGACATCTAAAAAAAAAAGGGGGGGGGGGGGTGCTTTGAGATTTTGTTTTTAGCTCAGTCAAACGTCACTTCCCTCAACAATGCTAAAAGAGAAACAACATTTAACCAGTCGTATCGTTCATTCATACATTAGCTGTTAGTGACGGCCTAGTCCAGAGCTATGGTACAGTTATATATATAGAGCATGGGCGTGGCCAGGGAGGGGGTTGGGGTTCAACCCCCCAACCCGAAATGAACCCCCCCCCCCCCCGCAAGGGGACCGGAATTCAGTTATTCATTATTTGCTTTGATTTTGTTTATTTTGGGTGACATTTTAATACTATACTATCACTTGCCCCAGCGCAGCCAAGGGTTTTGAATTTAAAACCACCTACCAGGGGGGTTTGAGTTTAAAACACCTATCAGGGGGTTTTGAGTTTAAAACCTCTACCTGGGGGTTTTGAGTTTAAAAAAAACCTACCAGGGGGTTTTGAGTTTAAAATTCCCTATCAGGGGGGGTATGAGTTTAAAACCCCCTACCAGCGGGTTTTGAGTTTTAAACCAGCTACCAGGGTTGTTTTTTTTTTTTTGCAGTTGAATCCCTCTCTTCTAATAACAAAACAAAACAAGGATACAAAGACAGTTTGTGTGGAAACACAAACTTTATATCGGCCTTCGAAGTGGTCCTCCCAGGCAGGCTTCCATATTTTCAGAAAGAACATCCAAATGAAATTATATCAAAGACCAATGAGAGATAAGAATGGAGAAAGAAGGTTGACAGATCTTGTGTAGTGCCCCAATGGTGCAGCAGATCAAAGAATAGGTGCAAGTGAATGCAAAATTAGATGTGAACCTGGCCTAACTAGTTCCCTTTTTAGACCTTGTGGTCTATAGGGCAGATAATGTAAAGTTCATCTGTTTTTGTGGCCTACGGTTAACGAGGGTGTCATGTAGCCAGCACAACGACCAACCGCCTTTACTTTTCCCCAACTAATGTCAGGTACCCATTAGAGCTGGGTAGACTCAAAGGCGCCCAAGGATTCCGAAGTTGAAAATCCCAGTCTTCGAACCCGGGACCCTCGGTTCGAAAGCTAAGCGCTTTACCTACCCTCTCCTGGTTTATCAATAATGTAATTGTTTTGAAAAGGCTTAATCTTTTATTTGAATTCTAAACATTTATACAGAAAAGAAATGTTTAAGAAAATAAAGTTTAAAAGATTACTATTTTTTTAAAATTAGGTCTAACTTATAATGCATACTAATTAACTTTTTCTCATTAAAAAAACTGCTTGCATAACTGATTTTAAAAATTAGATTTTACGCTTTCAGGAAAAAAAAAAGTAGCTGATGCATAAGAACTTTGAATGGTGTAAAATATTGTGATGTCGGATTTTCAATATCTTTTCTAGTTTACGAGATCTAAACGGGACGGACGGACAGACGGACAGACATTTCGCACAAAAGTAATAGCGTCTTTTCCCCTTTCGGGGACCGCTAAAAAGCAAATTACACACTAAAATTATTTGAGCGTAGTCAAGCAAATTGGGGGTTTGGAGTTTAAACCCCTCCCCTACAGTTGGCTTTTCTTAAAAGTTTAAAACCCTTCCAGATGGTTTTGAGTTTTTAAAAATTTTCTAAAGCAAACTACAGTTACCAATTCTATGACCGTAGCTAAATGGGGTTTTGAATTTTAAAAAAAAACAACCCCAGAGATTTTTTAGTTTAAAATCCACAGCAGATGATTTTGACGATAAAACTTTCCTTTTCGATATAAAATCTAAAGCAAACTACAGTCACCTAATTCCATTGCTGTCAATGTCGGGGAGTCTAGAATTTTTCCACCAACTCCGGGAAGAAACATTGTAGGGCATAATAAACGTCTTTCGAAAGAATGAAGGATCAGAATGTAATAAAGATCATGTACTTACACACATACATACTATTAATTTTTTTTGCGGGGGAGGGGGGGGGGAATCCCCCCCCCCGAAAAAAAATCCTGGCTACGCCCATGATATAGAGAGAGATCTAACTAAAAGCATTAGGATAACCAACTCGATAAAAAAAGTAACATTTTCATCTAAGCCCTTGCCTGTCCTAATAAGTAAATAGAGCGTGTGTCTGACTGATTCTAACAAACTGGTCAGTGTAAGGCTAATCGAGACTACGTGTAGTCGGTCATGACAAGACATCCAAGCGATAGTGTTTGTGTATTGAGTGGTCAGGCGAGAAAATACACACTGCCCTGGTTAGTCATGCATGTAAATCTACTTTCAACACGCATTTTTTTCCTTTGCTTACAAGACCTACATCAAACTGCATAGACGAAGATATATTTCTTTTACGAGAATGTAAACTTTACTGTATGGTCTCCCGTTATACAGCAAGTCAATAGATTAAATTTGTAGGCTAGTGTGACGTCACATAGAAACCCGGTAAAAATCTGATCGTTTTAGATGCGCAGGAAAATTACACCAGAAAAACATCAATTACTAAATTATTATTGCAAAGTAAAAAAAAAAAAAGAAATAATACATTCATTATCTGTACATCAAAACACATATTATATAAAAAAAATTGACAAAACCATCGGAGTTTCCCTTTAAGACAAACTGACATAAACTGTTTAAATTGAGTTTTGGTTAGATGTGTAGTGTGTAATCTTCAAATTGATAGAAACATCTTTTGTTTTTTCCATTTAACTTTTTTTTCTTTTTTTAAATTCCCATAACATTTTTTTTAATTTCCTTAAAATTTGAAGGAATTTTTTTTATTCGTTCTTTAAAACAGATGAAAAATTACATCATTAATTACATTTTTTTTTATATTGGACATTGAAAATCATTTGTTTGGGACCTTTTCAACATTTGATCGCTAAGAGCTCTTAATGGATTAACTCATCTCTAATGTCCTTGAGGTCATCTTATTCAATAGCATTAGTTCAATGTTTTGTTGGTTGATGCGCCAAATCTCGTTTATTCTTTGCCAACGTAGCCTATCGGGGCTTCTCAATCACAGAGCAGAAGTAGAGGTTTATGTGTTTATGTTTATATGATGAAACATGTCAAGGCCGCCAATGACAAAGTTGTTTTGTTAGATCATTATTTTTCCATAATAATGAAATCTTGTCGAAGAGCTGAAAATAACTTATGAAGGGACAGGGGAGCTAACAATACATATGGTTATCACAAAAATTCAAAGAAATATTCTTATATTGTCAATATATTTAAGGAAATTTTTATAAGTTTTCAAATGATTATAATTTCCGAGATTTCCAGGACTTTTAAAAAAAATATATTTTGCAATTTCAGGAGATTTCCAGGAGCTTATATGGTTATAAAAATTATAAAATAGTTTAATTTAATAATTTACTAGGGACTAGCGCGGGACTATGAAACTGTAGGACTCACTGCGGTTACATAGATTACAATGTACCAAGACCGGACAAGCGAAATAGAGGCGTATGTTACACCTTGGGTCGAGAATTCAAAGAAAAATTCTTAAGTCGCAGAATTAATAATTACAGACTTAAGTTTTTTAAAAAATGGGCTCTTTTGTTTTATTGTGCCTTGTACCAATACCATTACAATGGACGTATGATTGAAACTGATCTATATTCCATAGACGTCAAGCATGTAATGTGATTACCGATATATGACTCAATCACTCAATCATCCAGATCCCTAGTTTGCAATATGTAGTAATTGGATTATATTTCTAATTCATAAGTCACAGTTCCATGCTCTTTGGCCAATGATGGGTCATTATATTTTAACGTGGCCATTAAAGAAATTCTTGTTACGAAACAACTCGTGTGGTAAACGCATATAATATGAACGAAGGTATCATCTATTAATGGCATTCCGAAATAATTAAGTATTATTAGTATTATAAGATATTATTAAAGATAAAATATATGGAGCCAACACACCCTAGCCGTTTCTAGCCCCTAACATCACGAGATCATACTTTGGCTGCACAATTTTTTGCGCTCCTTCCCAGCCCCTGATTGGGACAATCTCACGCTTATCAACTTATTTTATTAATTACAGATGTTTTTTTCAAAAGAAAAGATAATTACGCTCCATGATTCCATGTGTTAATCAAGACATACGTGATTATTAAAAACGTAAACTCTTTAGCCATTTGTTTTCCAGGCTGACACAGGCAACTCAATGCCCTAATGGCACTAAAGATGTAATACGTGTACTAATTTGTCCTAGCGTATTGAATAAGGAATGTGCCTTTATCTTCGTGTCTTTCTGAGTATTTTTAATAGGATCAGTTTTTGTATTTGTAAGTTATTTTTCGGTGTTTTCTACTTTGCTTTTGGGTCTTCTGTCTTGAACTATCTCTAAAGTAAGTAATTGAACTCTTGTTCAATGTAGCACGTATATGAAAACTAATCGTGGGCATATTTTAGCTCAACTCCCGTTTAACCACTACACCCCTACTCCGTGTGCCTGGCTAACTTACTCGCGCGGTTTTATTTGTGCAGCGGTATGAATTTATCTTATCTTGTGTGAGCACACGTAGGCATAGATTGTCTCTGAGACTGTTATGTTGTGTAATCGCACGTAGGCATAGATTGTATCTGAGGCTGTTATTTTGAGTTAGCGCACGTAGGCATAGATTGTCTCTGAGGCTGTTATCTTGTGTGAGCTCACGTAGGCATAGATTGTCTCTGAGGCTGTTATCTTGTCTGGCCCCTCTAATGAATATCAGAAGTGTGCACCTCACATCCACACCACATTTTCATCCCACACACTCACACACATTTTCATCCCACACACACTCACACGTTCAGACTCGCTCATTCACGTATGAATGTGTCGCGTCAACGCTCGCCGAGATCAAAGGTTTGATCATGAGGAGTCCTTTCTTGGCTTGGTTTTGTTTTCATTGTGTTGAATCAGCATTTGTATGAGTGTCGTCTGCAGCGATGGAGCATAAAGTACGTTAGAAGGAAACTGAGAATAAGAGACTTTAGAGAGAGTGCAAGAGAGAGAGAGAGAGTGTAAGAGAGAGAGAGAAAGAAAGAGACATATACGAAGAGAAAGAGCCACAAAAAGAGAAATTGAAACAGGCAAAAAGAAAGAGACCGGGGTATATAGAAAAAGAGAGAAAAAGATAGACTAGAGAAAAAATAAATGACAGAAAGAGAGAGAATAGAAATGAATACGAAAAGAGAGGAAAAGAGAGAAAGTGAGAGACAAGGTAAAAAGAGAGAGACATAGAAAGAAAAAAAGAGTCAGAGTGACAGTTCGAGAGAGAGAGAGGGGGGGACAGAGAGAGAGAGAGGGGGGGGGACAGAGAGAGAGAGAGAGGGGGGGACAGAGAGAGAGAGAGAGGGACAGAGAGAGAGAGAGAGAAAGAGAGAGAGACTAAAAAATTTTAATTAGATACATCCACACCTAATATATCAATCAGACTTTCCAAAAAGTAGAACTCTATTCCTTCTTGCACTCTGTTTGACCTGATGCCCCTCCAACCCCCCCTCCCAACTGGCATGTTCAATCTGCAATCATTATTGTCATGCTCGCTTTGAACCGTCATTTGCATCTGTGTTCGCTTGATGAAATTATTCTGTTAAGCCCGGTCATTAACCGTGGTTCTCTATTTAGATTTGAATCTCTGGCAGTGGGATTATCAAAGATAGAGGACTTCCAAAATATAAAATATTTCTGGACTTGATAACATCTTCAAAGAGTTTTTTTGACTGTTTATTTTATTAACATCTTATCTTATCTTATATAATACAGACGTTACTTCAAAAAAGAAGATGATTACGTCCTACGCGTCATGCATTTAGTCATGCATATTAACCAGTGACTTAAATTCTGCCAAGTCACTGGTTTTTCTGGCTAGCTCAGGCAACCCATTCCATGCTCTAATAGCAATAGGGAAGAAGGAGTATTTGTACAAATTTATCCTAGCATAGGGGACGAGGAATGTGCCTTTATTTTTGTGTCTTTCAGAGTATTTTATTAAATTTTGTTTTTGTATTTGAAGATTATGGTTCAGTGTTTTATGTATAATTGCTACTTTACTTTTGAGTCTTCTGTCCTGAAGGCTTTCTAAATTTAGTGATTTTACTAATGGTGTTACTCTAGTCAAATGTGAATATTCGTTTGTTATGAATCTCACTGCTCTATTTTGTGTTGGTTCCAGTTTCTTAATGTTTTCTTGAGTTGAGGGGTCCCAAACGGTGGATGCATATTCTATTATTGGCCTAACCAAGGTTAAATAATTTTAGTTTTATGCTCTTATTTGATTTATAGAAATTTCTTTTAATAAACCCTAATGCTTTGTTGGATTTTTTTTATAGTTTCATCAATATGTGGATTCCATGACAGTTTTTCATTTATTATAACACTTAGATATTTTGCGTTTTTAGTCTGTGTTACTGGTTTGCCATGAATAAGATAAGTGGAATTAATTTGTTTTAGTTTTTTTTGTTACTCTTAACAACTGACATTTTTCTGGGTGGAAAGACATGCTCCTATTTGATTCCCATTTCTGTAATTCATCTAATTCTCTTTGTAAAATATCTGTGTGTTGTGTTGTTTTTATTGTTCTATATATTATGCAATCGTCTGCAAATAATCTGACTTTTGTTCCTGAACTAATGCAATTTGGTAAATCATTTATGTAAATAAAAAATAGTAGTGGACCCAAGACTGTTCCTTGAGGTACACCTGAGTTTACTGTTATTGGTGTTGATTTAGAGCCATTTATTATTACAGTTTGTTCTCTCCCTATCAGAAAATCTTTAATCCACTGATGCAGTGGACCATTAATGCCGAAATATTTTAATTTTTTAAGCAAACTATGGTGGTGAACTTTGTCAAAAGCCTTGGAAAAATCTAGTAAGATAGCATCTATTTGTTCACTATTATCTAAACCTTTTGAAAAATCATCAATTAGTCCTATTAGTTGTGTTTCACATGATCTATATTTCCTAAAGCCATGTCGGTATGGTGTGAGGACATTATGTTTGTCTAAGTGGTTTATGATGTTGCTACATATTATGTGTTCTAGGATTTTACATGTGATGCTGGTAAGTGATACTGGTCTGTAGTTTCCTGGATCAGATTTTTCTCCTTTTTTAAATAGGGGGGTGACATTAGCTTCTTTCCAGTCCTTTGGTACTCTGCCCTGGTTAAGCGATGCCTGAAAGAGTATTTTGAACACTGGGGCTAGCTCATTGCTTAGTTCTTTGAGTAATCTAGCTGGAATACCATCAGGTCCAGACGCTTTATTTGGTTTGGTGTTGGCTAATAGTTTTTGAATTCCATTTTCTTGTACTACTAAATCTTCTATGTTGTCTACTTGGTTCAAATTAAGAAATATGTCTTTGTCTCCTGGGGCTGAGAATGCTGATGCAAAGTATTTGTTTAGGATGTTTGCTTTAGTTTCATTATCATTATGTATTATGTTATGTTCATCTTTTAATGGCGCTATGCCTGTTGTTTCCATTTTCTTAGACTTAATGTATGACCATAGGTTTTTGTTGTTATCTTTAGATATTACATTGTTTATGTATTCACTCTGCAGCTGTCTGCTTACATCTCTCGACTGACTTTATTATCATACAATCTTAGCAAAACCAAGAACATTCAATGTGTGCACTGTGCTAAATTCAAGCATATATACATCCCAAAGACCTTTCCGACCAAAGAAGTCTTAGAACCTGTGCCGGATCTAGATTTGATAAGGCCTTAACTCTTTCCCTCCGTAATTATTGTTTCACATTCAGACGGAATTCTTCCTTTTGCTCATTAGTATTTCACTACCATATTATGATTAAGTTTCAACAGCTTTTTGTTTGTTGTGATCAGAAAATGTTTTATTTGGTATGGGAGTAAAGGGGAATGCCTGCTCCTTCTATAGAACATCAAGACAAGGTTTTACAATGAAATATTACTTTAATTTAATGAGGGTCAAATCAACGATGGTATCGTCGATTAGGAGAGAAAGAGTTAATCTACTCAAGATAAAAAGGGGGGGGGGGCTAATTCAAAGCAAGTTTTTCCGTTTTCCTCTTCTCCAAAATAATACAAAATATCCCTGTAACCATTTTTGGGGGCCCCCAAGTAGGCAGGCGCTAAAGCTTATGTTCAAAGGTGTAGTGATCAAAACGTGCGCCCGGGGCAAGGTACATTATTGGCGCCCCCCTCTCCAATTTCCCATGAACTTCACATAGAAATATAGGCTGCGTGTTGCGCCGCCTCTTGGTAGCGTTCGGGGCATCGTGCCCCCCTTGCCCCCCTTCACAACGCCTCTGTTTATGTTGCCTAAAGAAAAATCCAGCACTGCTTAGAACCTCTTGTTATGGAGTGTATATGTGTTTTCTAAGGTAACGACGATGAAAAAGGGAGCGGATGTTGTTGGTTGTGTAGGCTGAAAAAGTTTCTGATGAACCCAGAGATGGTCTGTCATAATTCCGTTAAATATAAGTCACGGGTGTGATAGTTCAAGAAGGTGTTGTTGTTTTTTTTTTCTTTCTATGGACGTTATTGTTGTTGACGCTTGTTGGCCTGTAGCACCAAACTGCTGGTAGACAGCTAAACCGCTGTGGGCGTATTATATTTTAATCGATAAGACTTGAAATAACTTGAGTAACTTCTTTGCGAACAGAACTAAATTTAAAATGTATTACAATATAGAAAAATCCAAATTGAGATGAAATAAACTGATTTTTAAATAAATCTAACTCATGATAAAAACACGTCTTTGCATCCTGGAATCCTGGAGTCGGCTGGAGTACTTAACACAGCTTACAACAGAGCCTCTTATCTTGCATCATTCTAAAAGACTAAACATTAAATTAATACTGTCTCTCTACAACTAACAATAAATATATCATCAACTTGAAAACAAAAACACACACACACACTCTCCATACGTGTGAGACAGGAAGAGGGTGTTTTTTTTCCTAGTGAGTTATATCTTGTCTGATCATTTCACTTGTTTCTGTACACATCTACTTTAAATTGAATCTGTATATATTTATAAATAAAAGTTATGTTCAAATTGTGTGTAAAAAGAAGTCTGTTCAAGTTTATTTTAAGTTTATTTCTCTAAGAACTTAATATTGGTTTAGTTGTACTAGCTGTATAGAACAACAAACCGACGACCAGTCAATAACACTACTCCACGAGCCCTTGGCTTGCAATAGAACAATGACTTGAAGGATTTCAGTTGTCTCTTCCGAATTAAAGAAAATTTTGTCCTGGATCAAATCTTCTGCAGGGGATGGCAGAAAGGGGGAGGTCAAACTCGCCATGATTGAGACGGTTGTCTGTAGAGCTTACCACAGGACAATGCAGATTTACATGGACCACCTCAATACCTGCATTAACACTGCAATACCATATCCTTGTCGGGCTATACCTCGTTCTTAGCGATCTACATCAATCCTAGGCGGGCTATGCCACATCCATATACAGCGGGATACACAACATACTTGGCGTGCTACATCGCATCCTTAGCGGATTATACCTTATCCTTAGCGGACTATACCTTATCCTTAGCGGACTATACCTTATCCTTAGATGGATACACCACATCGTTGATGTGGGGCACTACATCCTTAGCGGACTATACCTTATCCTTAGCGGACTATACCTTATCCTTAGCGGACTATACCTTATCCTTAGCGGACTATACCTTATCCTTAGCGGACTATACCTTATCCTTAGCGGACTATACCTTATCCTTAGCGGACTATACCTTATCCTTAGCGGGATACACCACATCGTTGATGTGGGGCACTACATCCTTAGCGGACTATACCTTACCCTTAGCGGACTATACCTTATCCTTAGCGGACTATACCTTATCCTTAGCGGGATACACACATTGTTGATGTGGGGCACTACATCCTTAGCTGACTATACCTTATCCTTAGCGGACTATACCTTATCCTTAGCGGACTATACCTTATCCTTAGCGGACTATACCTTATCCTTAGCGGACTATACCTTATCCTTAGCGGACTATACCTTATCCTTAGCGGATACACCACATCGTTGATGTGGGGCACTACATCCTTAGCGGACTATACCATGTGCTTGTCTAAATATACCCTATCCTTGGTAGGCTACACCACATTCTAGGTGGGTAACATCATATCCCTTGGCAGACTTCATTACATCCTTGGCGGGCTACATCACATCATTGGCTGTCATTGAAAAGTACAAAAACTGGAACAGACTTCCTCTAGCCCTTAAAGGTTTGGTTCAGTTTGTCTTATCGCCTCAAGGCAAGTCTCTTCAGCGTATCGTTAACATAGTGAAATCGACCAATATTGTCATGACAATAATAAGGCTTGCATTCGAGTTCATACGTTACAAATAAATGCAATATTTCAACTGACTGGATAGTACGAGCAGTGGCCTATAAATTTTGCCGCACCCAACGCAGACATAACTGATGTCTGCCGGGGACCCGTTTAAGTTATCTTCGAACTCAACACCAATAATAAGTTGAATGTAAATAGCTTTAATTCATTGTTCAAACCAAGTGTCAATTGCATATATTAGATAGCAACCAAGTTTCTTGTCTCGTAATAAGCCTCTTGCCATGCAGGGGAGAACACTTACATAGGCAGACGACGTAATTAGAACTACCTTATTATTCCCAGTGCGCATGGTCACCATGAGCCTAGGAGTCTCTGTTACACGCCATCCCCGCCTGTCTGTAAACTCTATAGATAATCTGGAATCGCCTACCCTTTTTGTGCATAAAGGCTTTGAAGTGAAATGAAATATGAAATTAAAAAAAAAACAACAACATTGGAGTTTCAATTAGAAAAAGCTTTTGCTCATGTGTGAACAGTTTCAATCGTCTCGTTACGAAGTCCAAATAAAGCGCTTCTTTTTTTTTTGTTTTATACGGTAGTATTTAAAATTTACATTTATGAAGATACACTTACATACAAGATCTGGACGTTCGCAAGTTTCTTGAACAAGCAAAGAGATAAATAATTATAAAAAAATTAATGCAATTATGAATTGTAAAGCCTTATACGAAGGATGAACATGCTTGATCCCAAAATGAGACGCGACGCCGGAAATGATGCACGTCACGTGATGTTAGCTCCTTGGCAACCAAAAGCTTCATTTCTTTGCTGGGTGCATTAAAGATGAAGAGCAAGGAAAGTAAAAAGAGAACAAAATAAAAACGCTGGGGGGCCACATCGTGTGTGAGGGTCAATGGCATTCATGAATTTCTGAACAAAAAAAAATCATTTCATGAGATAACTTTAAAATACTACAGAAATAGAAAATTTTGTAGAGTAATTATTATTTGAAATATAACATGACGGTTTTAAAGTCATTAATTTACTGACAATCATCTATCTATCTATCTATCTATCTATCTATCTATAGATCTATAGATAGATAGATAGATAGATAGATAGATAGATAGATAGATAGATAGATAGATAGATAGATAGATAGATAGACAGACAGATGGACAGATAGAAAGTTATCAAAATGAGTACCAGGAGAAATCTTGAGAATATTCGCTGAGACCCCCAGGCCATATTAACTTGATAACTACTGAAATCTCTTGGCATGCCTAGACAAGTGTACGTCACATTCTCTGTACAAAACAAAAAGTTGAAGAAAAAAAATGTAGAGCAAATTTTTTTTTTCCCAAAATCTTTTTTTTTTCTCTTTCCCTAAAATTATTTTAATACATTTAATCAAAAACTTAAAGAAAATAGTTGGAAATGAGAATGTTAACCCTAGCTCGAAATACGCGACTGCCTAGTTTATCTAATCAAATTGTTAACCAAAAAGAAATAAAAAAAAAGGTCCATTAATCATATTGACTTCTCACATGCAAGAAACACAAACACAAAATTCCACATGTTTAAACCTCCGCTGGGAAATGTCTCATGTTTTAAATGATTCAAGCCGAAAAGAACATTCGCGAAGAATTCTAAACATAATTTTTAATAACAATATAGAATCCAGGTTCGAATTTTTTTTATATGTCACGGAGCATGAAAAATAACAAAATTTAAATTAGTCATGGCACGTGATAGTCCATTCTGAAACTCGTTTTGCCATGTATATTCTAGTCCCTTTAAAAATGTGATTTAATTGCCACAATCAGGCTCGAAGACCTTGGCAAGGGTTAGACACGAAGTGAATCAGATGTTTTTGAATATATTGTTGTTGTTGTTTTGTTGTAGGCCTTGTCTTAAATTGACTAGTGATTCATTGCCTAGTGCACCTCTACATATGACAGTAGAGCCATTTTAAGAGCAGTGTTGCCCAAACTTTTTCCTTAACGGGACACTTCGCACATTCTGAGCATTTAGCGGAACACTTTTTTTTTTTTTTTTTAGAGAGATTAATTCACGTGCGGGGGGGGGGGGGGGACTGCTAATTATTGTTATGTGTTATCTTTTTTGACTGACCACCCAACTCTATTGCATGCGTAAGCCCAAGGAAAAAAACAATGCATGATGGTTAAGACAAACAACTATACACACCACACTAGGGCTACATGTGTAGGCTCATTAGGTATATCTGACCAGGTTGTTGGTCTGAAATTCATAAACACATACATTTAGCCAGTATACACGGCAGATTGCACTTTACTTATTAGAGATTTACATTAGTAACTACTTAGTATTTAGTACAAAACGGGACCCCCCAAATAATACGATGATAATAAGCATCCCGCAGTACTTGAATCGTTGCTCAAACCTTCAATGAATGAAAAGTTCCTAATCAATACTGTTTCTTCTTTACACATTCAGTGTACGCGTGGGTTGCACAATAAAAGATGAAATAAACATTGAATATGTTAGGTAGATTAGAACACGTCCCGTTTTGTGACATGTCTAATCGGACCATCCCGTTATTAGGATCAAAACGTTCGTGTCGCGACGTTGTCCGATAGAGCTGCTTCGACTGAATTAAAAAAAAAAACTAAAGTAAAAAGTTCCCCTTTCAAACCTTGCGATCTATGGGACAGATGATGTAAAGGTCATCTGTTTCTGTGGTTAACGAGGGTGTCACGTGGCCAGCGTAACGACCAACCTCCTTTACTTTTACTCACCTAATGTCCGGTACCCTTAACGGCTGGGTGGACTCAGACGCGCCCTAAAGATCCCGATATTAAAAATCACAGTTTTCACCAGGATTCGAACCCGAGAACCCCGGTTCGAAAGCCAAGCGCTTTACCGCTCAGCCACCGCACCACAGGACTGTATTAAAAGTTTTAATTGCTAGTTCGTCCAGTTAATGATTTATCTACCCACCTCTATCCGTTATACTTACTATCCCCCCCAACCCTAGCAACCACTACTTCTTCTATTCACCACTCACTCTAACCACTACCTCTACTATTTATTTCATCTTTCAACAACTTTGACCATGACAACTGTTAAAATAATTAACTTGGTTTTTAACTTACAAAAAAAATCTGGCTAGCCATGAAAGCACTGAAAGCGCTCACGCTTGTAAACAAACCTACTCACGTCTGCGTTTTCCCGCCCGCGCCTGAAACATTCCTCCCTAGAAAAAAAAAAAGGTGGAAGTCTCTTTAATGAAGATGGTACTGATGCTAATTAAGAGCAACAATAATTAGCCCATGTCAAGATTTTGTAGATTATAGAGCGTTCTAATCCTACTACGAATCTGGGGTAGTGCCTTGGCGGGAGATTGTATGCATCCCTAACTCTAACAACCAACCAATCAAAAAGTTCTAAAATGATTAATGCTATCAGCCTCAATTTCCAGCGTTGAGCGTCATTATATCATCACCATATGGAAAGTGAGATTTCAAGGTTACATTCACAAATCATAATGTTTTGTCTCGTTACTTGAACGCTAGAAAAAATTGTACTTTAAACAATTGAAATCAATATATCTCCTTCACCTATTTCTTAGTCTGAGAACCGTTGGCACACCATATTAAATCTGTTTCATTTATCTTAGTCTTTTGGATAGAATTTCTTGTAATTAATGACAGGCCCGTCCATTCTCTTATGTTTTCTTGCCATTGCTTTCTCTGTCTCTTTTTCTTTTTTCCCGGTACTGTTTCCTGAAG
Organism: Biomphalaria pfeifferi; assembly: GCA_030265305.1. Classification (NCBI taxonomy): domain Eukaryota; kingdom Metazoa; phylum Mollusca; class Gastropoda; family Planorbidae; genus Biomphalaria; species Biomphalaria pfeifferi. Next base: position 3,416,118 of record JASAOG010000052.1, on the reverse strand, counting down.
GAAGGTCTTTGCGAGCCCTTAGCACCTTGTGATGCGGTCATAGAGTTTAAATTAGCGCTTTATTTTTACAGTAGTTAGCGAGTCATCGTTAGGTTCAATCGCTGTATTGATCCTGGTTTTAATCTCTTCATTTGTGATGCATTCTTTATAAGTGATTAATATTAACCAAATTTATTTCAGGCGGATAGAATTCAAGCTTAAATTGATCTTGAGAATGAGTTTCCCAGCAAAGATTGCAAACATCCATTAAGTTATGAATGCTTGGAGAAAAAACGATACCGAAGAAACCGAAAATCAAGGAGAAAATAAGCGAGCAGTCCAGGTCATAAACAGAAAACCAAAGGAACCAGTTCTTCCATTCACATGACAGTAAACATAATCGTCTTTTCAAAAGTTAGATTTGAAAAACATACAAATATTTGAGGGCTAGTTTTTTGAACGAGCGCAGCTTGATGGATTGACGTATCATTGAACTACTTAAATTACTGAAGTATTATCTTTATATAGAAATATATAGTTTATCCATCGTGGTTGGACGATGACTACTTTTTGTAATCCATGGATGTTTAGGGCTTTGCACTGGGGTTTCGTGCCTTGGCTGGGGAGACCTATGTGAGCTCGGAATGTTCGGCTACAGGTTATCCCAGCTGGAGCTAGTGTCATTGGGCTTGCTTTTTTTCTCTGAGGCTTTTCTTCTGCCAGCGCTGTTCTCTTGTCCTCTGCAATTAGTGCTCCAGTTTTCATGATGCCATAATGCTCTATCACGTGCTTCCGTCTCCCAATTGGCAGGGTCAAAGCTGAATGCATTTACTGTAAATGATGATGTGACGAGCTCTGTTGAGACATGCTTGAACTTTCCTATAAGGTAGACAACTAGAACTCAGGCTTTCAAAAGAGATGCATAAACTTTACGACAAGGTTCACAACCAGAACATCACAAGGAAGATTGCCTGATTAACTTTGCTTATTGTTGGAGACAATAAGAATAAGCTGTGAACTAAATTGCCAAGCTGGTCCGAAGAACAATAGCGATGTTCCAAAACTGAGAATACCGGGCATTTATTTCTTAGCACTTCCCTATATCTGTTTGGTTTTGTGCTCTCCATTTAGTGCTATTGTTTGCCCTTTCGCCTGTATGCTACGTTTGGATATCAATAGATTAAAGAACCAGAGAAAATACGGCTACAACGTCACTGATATCCTGTTCAAAGTAGGTCAAAATTGAACAGTTACTTTTTGGCTGCTAAAGCGTAGTTTGGGTTTATCCACAACCGTTTATGCGTTAAGAATACGCCTTAATTTCTAACGACCGGCCCATATGGGCCGTCTTCGAGTTTTTATGTTAAACGAACTCCCATTTATTATCGTTTTTATTTTATTTTTTATTTTAAAAAAAGAAGTGCTTTCAAAACAATCTGAACCGAAGAACCGCTAAGGATACCATGATAATTGTAATGTTCAAACACGGCATTCTGTTAAGGAGATTGTTTGCTGGTTCTGGGTTCATGATTAAAATTTAAGGGACGAATTCGAATACAAGAGGAAAAAATGTGTGCAGGCTTCCCCCGAGACCAATCGAAACCACAAGGTCACAAGCTGTGGGCAGTTGAGACCAATAGCTCGTTGCCCCGTCGTACAGACCTGTGACACATACAAACACATATTCTTACACACAAATAAGGAGACGCGGTAGCTGAGGGGTTAAACGTTTGGCTTCCAAACCGTGTCCCTTGTTCGAATCCTCTTTGAAGACTGGGATATTTTAATTTCGGGATCTTTGGACGCCTCTGAGTCCACCCAGCTCTAATCGGTTACTGACATTAGTTGGGGAAAAGTAAAGGAGGTTGGTCGTTGGGCCCATGACTCCCCCGTTATACCGTGGCTCAGACACAGATGACCTATACATCATCTGCCCTATAGATTGTAAGGTCTGAAAGGGGGAACTTTTTTTTTACACAAACTATGCATACTTTTTTTCATTTAAATCTATTCACCATTCACACATCCTTACACAGACTCTCACTCACACATTAACACGCACACACATGTGTACACATCTACACTCATGCATTCTTATATTTACTCTCTCACCCTCATATACACACATTCACACATTCTTACAGTCTCACACATTTTTGTGGGTAAGGTAAAATATCCTTTAATTCCTTCAATTTCTTTTTATTTTTATAGAATATCTAAATGTTGGGCTTTCAAAAAAATCAAAAACTAAATTAACATTATTAGAAACTGTCATTTTGCTTTAATCTAAATATAAATAAATTATCCCCAAAAGTAAAAAGTAGTATTAATTTTTATTCCTAATCCAGATCTAGGAAAAAATACCAAGGTTTGAAAACACTGTTCCTCTCTGCGCACTATTAAAAAAAATAATGTAAAGCTGCAATAATTCCACGCGTGCAAGTTATGTTTTCAGGGGCATCCCTCAGCATGACATCATGATCCTGAAGAGATCTTCACTCATGACAAGGCACGCGCGCATGTCACTTTAGCCTCTTTCTCACTGTTTGTTTTTAAAGAAATATGATCTATGTGTGTGTGTGTGTGTCTGTGCGTGTCTGTGTGTGTCTGTGACTGTGTTTGAAATAATTTTGAAAACATTTTAAAAAGTTATGCTTCTTTCTAAGCTGGTGATTTTTAAACTCATGTTTGTCCTGGGGTCGCGGGGAATTAGTTAATGGGGGGGGGGGGGGGGGAGGTTGATGGTAATGCGAAATAAAAGAACTGAGATATATATAGCACTGACCTTCAAAATCATAATCTTCTTTTAAATGATTACCCTGGTGGGGCTTAGAGCAACGAGCTACTGTTTTATTTTTCCCAGGTCGACACCATTCAGTTGGACGGGCTAGGAGACGACCTTGAACACTGGAAATCTCCGGAAGGCGAAATTTTTAGCTTTTCTCCGACCGTATAAATGGGACAGAGTGGAAAAGCGCTTGGTTTCAGAACCTAGACGTCCAGTGCTCGAATCTCGGTGAAGACTGTGATGTTGAATTTCATTATTTTTAGGACACCCGGAGTGCACACATGTCTAATAGATGCTTGACTTAAGATGGAAAAAAGTAATGGCGATTGGTTGTTGTGCTGGCCACATGACACACTCGTTAACCGTCGGCCATAGCATCCGATGACCTTTACATCATCTGCACTATAGATCACAAAGTCCTTTTTTTTTTTTACCGACTATATAGGTGTTTTATTTGCCAAGCGTTTAATACCTGCTATAGTTGGACTGATTTTTACAGGTCTTATATTTGGCAAGCGCTTTAAATCTGCTCTGTTTGGTTCGGGTTTTAAACTAAAAATTAGCCAGATATTTATTGATGTATCCTTTCGTCAGCTTTGAATAGATCATATATTTCACGTATTAAACTTGCAATCATTCCTTACTTAATTACGAATTTCGCAACCTCTCTATCAACTCCGAACGTAACATTATCCAGAAATGTCCCTTTTTGACCTTCCCATGGGATCGCGAGTTCAGCAACTAAGTATCTACCCACCACTGTCGTTCTACCTCTAATATAATCCGATATTGTTAGTTATTATCACAATCATTAATTAGTGGATGTCAGATGTCTATGAAGATGCAATGATAGATGTCACGTTGAAGATTATCTTAGTCTACCTCACACTAACAATGATCGTGATTGCCGAGGATCTTGAAATCTTCTTTTAATAAGATGATCGTTTAGGAGTAGCTAGATCTAGTTGATAATACGATCATTCAAAATGTTGCCGGTTGATCATCTAGAAGTTGTCTATCGCTAAGTCGATCTAAATATATTACTGTATTCAATGAAGAAACTTCTCTTCGTCTAAAACAATTACTTTAATTCAGAACTTGAAAAAGCTATTCACAAATAATTACAATGGTTAAACATACTTGAATAAAATGATAGATCTACACAATAATATAATTGAGTTCTAATACAAAGCTTTAGTGGATGTTTCACTTCCAAGTTCCATACAATGACTGACTAATCAACTAGAACCTTCCCGGGCTCAAGCCATGTCACGTGTCCCACGTAGCTCATTGCAACCAATAAATGCAGCCCAAGTTACACTAATTAACATATCTCCGCGTGAGAAATTACCCGAGGTTGCTGACGAGCTAAATATAGATACTGTGTACGTGACAGTTATAATAAAAATATATATGGGCAATTGTTTAAGTTTTGCATAATTATTCTATTTAGCTTTCTTTCAGACTCTCTCCATAAAGCGGATTCCACAATTGTCTTGTGGACCTTCTAGCAGGACATTCATTTACTAAGCGAAATGTCATCATTAATTGGACTAATCACCAGGGAACACTATCCTCGGTCTGAGTTTAACAAGGAGCAGCATTTATCTTCCAATTTCACTCTTGAGATTGATGTTGTTTGTTTGCTTGTGTGTGTGCGTGTGTATGGGAGTGTTTAAGTGTTTTTAGTGGCCCCCGAAAAGGGGAAAAGACGCTATTAGTTTTGTGTGGCCTTTCTGTCCGTCCGTCCCGTTTATATCACAGAAACTAAAAGAGAAAATGAAAATCGGACATCAAGATATTTTAGATCATTGAAAGTTCTGATGCAACGGCTACTTTTTTTTTTCCGAAAGTGAACCATCTAATTTTTAAAATTACATATGCAAGCAAATTTTAAAAAAAACTTACACCACTTTTCAATGAAAAACTTTAAGGGAGGAACCTTTTTTTAAAAGGTTATGGACTTCTTCTTCAATAACTCAATCTTCTTTCATAGATTCGTGCATTGGTACAACATTGCATCTAAGGTCACAATGGTAAAAGTGTCAATGGATCATTATAAAATATTTTATCTATTTTTTAAACTAACTCATTGAACAGAATACTGATTCAAAGGTTGTTTTTAAAAGAATTTTGATAAGAACTTCGTTTTAGTTATAAGTTTCAAAAATAACAAACTACTTTTATAGAGCGCAGTTTTGGCATTTCCTCATTTGACAGTCTAAATAAGACTAAATAGAGCCCAGATCTAGATATATTTAATATATATATTATAAATGTATTGATATTTTAAAACAATTTTAATTATTAAGGCAATAACTTATCTTCTGACAGCTTAGGGGTGCAGATTTATTTATAATGTAAACAATAGTATCACATTAAGAAATGAATCTGATACGAACAGCATAGTACACCATTACCTGGTAACAAAAGGCCTACTATTCATGATCATAACATTGGCCTAGGTCTACTAATGTGACTATTAAACGTGTAAATTCATACGAGTTCTAGTCTAGATATAGTAGATTCTAGATCAAGATTCTATATCTAGTTCTAAGTCTAGACTTAGATTTTGCATCTACATTTAGATCTAAAACGAGGTCTAGATCTAGCTAGAACTAGGTCTACTTTGTATGACAATTGGCAGTGGAGATTTTAATTTTTATTTGGGAGGGGAAAGTCTTGTTAAGTCATTTGTACACAAATGTAGCTTTTTGTGTTTCCAATTTATCTAATTTTGTTAGAAGAATACATCTTTTTAGTTTATCTTAATTACATGTAACCACAGACATAAATAAATATAGACTGGCCGATTAAAGAGTTTTATGAAACGAAAATTTGTGACTTACAATTTTGAGTACTTTATTATACAGCATTTATGAGCAGTATAAAAGTTAAGTATTCATATCTATTTTAGCCATAACCTATATACTGTAAATAAGGAGGCAGTGTAGTTTTGTTTAATCTCTAAGACTGAAGATCATGCAATTTCTCATAATTCGGAAATCCGAATACAATAGATTAGATATACATGTTTTCAAGTTACATGAAGTTACTTCCTTCGGCCAGTCTATATTTATTTATGTCTATGCATGTAACATGTTATTAATTTTGAATGTATTATTATTTTTTAAAAATATAAGTGTACGCTAAATGAATATACGAAGATGCTGTGGCTGAGGGGTAAAGCATTTGGAACCGGAAGTCCCGTGTTTGAATCCTGGTGAAGGCTCTAGGTGGACCACTTCGTAGCCTTGTTGTTGTTGTTGTTGTTGTTATTTTGTTAATAGAATGAATGACAAAAGACGGAGAAGACTGTCTACCGTTTGAAACGACGACCGCATGTAAGACTTAGACTGTTTTAGTGATACGTGTTTTCATTACACAGAAATAGATTCCATATACCCACATGGTGTGAGTCATAATCATTAAATTCAGTATAAAGAACAATGACTCTTGAACAAATGCAAGGGAAAACATAGACCCTAGGAAGTTTGAGAAAGCTGTAAAGGCGGGATATAGGTTTGAAAGAATATCTATTGTATATGTGAAGAATGTCTATTGTTTATGTGAAGAATGTCTATTTTAGATCTGAAAAATGTCTATTGTTTATGTGAAGAAAGTCTATTGTATATTTGAAGAATGTCTATTGTATATTTGAAGAATGTCTATTGTAGAACTGAAGAATGTCTATTGTATATTTGAAGAATGTCTATTGTAGAACTGAAGAATGTCTATTGTATATTTGAAGAATGTCTATTGTATATTTGAAGAATGTCTATTGTAAAACTGAAGAATATCTATTACAAAACTGAAGTATAACTATTTTAGACCTGAAGAATGTCTGTTGTACATCTGAAAAATGTGGATTGTAGATCTCATGAATGTTTATTGTTTTGAAGAAAACTTCGGCCTCTATTTTTAAAAAGTCGCTTCGTTGGAATTTTCGTCTACATATGTGTGTTCTTTTTTTTTTTATCCTGTGTTTAAATGTGTTCAAACGTATTTTAAATGTGTTCAAACGTATTTTAAATGTGTGTGCGCGCGTGTGTGTTAAAGAATTCATGTACTGTTTGTTTCAGTAACGTGTCCAAACAACTTCCGACAGTTACGGAGTGGGGAGCTGGTGATCTATTAGTGACCAGCATGGCCCAGGGGCTATTATTTTATGACCATGGTCATCCTGTAGGCTGTTTACTTGATCTGGTACCATCGCACTCTACCTTGTGTCTGTTTTCTCACTTTTGAGCCTCCCTCCTTCTCTCGTGACCTTCCTCCCCTCTCCTCTTCCTCTCTCTGTTCCACCTCTGTTATTACGAGCGCTTACTTTTTTATCACTTCGTTGGTGTTATGTTTCTCTTCTCTTTTGATCTGTTTTAAATAAAGGCTTAGCGCATATGTTGCCATGTCGAGAGGTTTTTGTTCGAATCCTTGTGGATGCTGGAAGTCGTACAATTCATACATAGTTCATTTCTTTATTGGAATTTAAAATAATTATATAATTGTATATATCAATTTCATTACATTTATTTAGGGGAAAAAGTTAAAATTGAGTTGATTGTTAGATTTGTTTTGCTTTTTCCAGAATTGTTTATTTTATAAATTACAAAAGTTTCCTATAAAAAAGAAGATATTACGTGAATTTGTTTTGTTTTAATTTGTTTAACTGTTTTGTTTTAATTGGTATGTTTCAGATGTTCCATCAGAGTTGACGAGTATTACATCCTAGCCAAAACCGCCCCGCGCTTTCATAGGCCCCGCGCTAATTCTAGGTGTAATTATTAAATTGCAAAATATATACGAAAAATTCCTGGAAATCTCGTGAATTTATTAAAATCTCCTGAAAACTCATAAAAATCTCCTGAAAAATAGACAAAATTGTCATTTATGGGCGTCATTCATTGCGGAAAACGCCAATCCTAACGCGCGATAAAAGAAAAAAGGCATTGTCAGCTTTCAAGTAATAAAATGTTAAAATCGGGTGAGTTTCACCTTAATCGGAAGCTACAATACTTTATTTACTTATATAGTTACTGGCATATAAATCTGCCATAGGTTGCAAGGTTCGTAAAGTAAAGTTAATTTGATCGCAATTTTGTACTTAGTTAGTAAAGTCGATTTTTTTTTTCTAACACAAAATCTTTAATTTGCACTTATTATCCTTATTCCCACCCAGGCTAAGCCCTGCGTAATCAGTTTCGCATAGGGCCCCGCAATTGTTAGGACCGGCCCTGGTTGGAGTACATGTGTGTAACCACAACCCAACGTCCGACTACAAACAATGAGTTATGTGTTTTCTATAACAACCTGAGCCTCTCTCTTTCCTTTCATCCCTGCCATATTTCATTCTTATCTTTTCTAATCTCTCGATGTCTCTCTCTCTCTCTCACTCTCTGACACAAGACAGATGTATTATGTACGAGAGTTTTTGTATAATCCCTTTTGTAGCCTACATGCAATTCCACAAACTATTTCATGCTAATATGTAATTCTTCTATCTTACACATAACAGACGTCACTTCAATCCTGTCTCTCTTTCATGTAGTCTTCTTCTCATTGTTGAAAAACAAAATCTCATAAACATATAATTTCAAAGCACCAAAAGACGTATTAAAACATCACCAAGAACGATAACTCACAAAAAAAGGCAACATCAAGAACGATAACTTATTAAATAAAAAATAAAAAACAACGCCAAGAAAGATAACATTGTTATAGACATGTTTTTGTCTAATCGGGTCACTGATAACTTTAATTAGATAATCACACAGGTTAGCAGTAGCGGACGAGTTATAGCCCCTGAAAAATTTAAACACATTTTTCATACATCGTCTCTCCTATTTCTTTAACGCATTATTTCTATAAAAATGAATTTATCCGATTGGCTGATTACGAAGCTTTCATTACATTTTGTTATTTTAATGAGAGAAGATGACGTCAACGAGAGGGGGGGGGGGGACTTATTTCCATTAGGATAGAAATAGTACAGAATTCGCAATGGATTTGGCTAAGACAACAATTAGTATTGCTTCTCGCTTTACGGGGTTTGCATTGATACTTCAGAATAGACCAATAGCAGAAGGTACGAATTATCTTCTTTCCATTAGGACTAAAACAGAAGGATTTAAAAACTCCTTTATCCCACTATCGGTCAGAGTGTTACAAGATCAGCTGTCGTCACCGAGAAGTACATAGAAGTCTTATTTATATTGCGATGGTTGCGAGTGTGTATGCTCCTGTGTGTGTGTGTCGTTCGTATTTGCATCTGTATTGTTGTTGTTACAGTAATTACGATGAGGTGGTCATTTGTAGTTAAATTGAATTTCCATTTGATTAGACCTATACAAATTATCTTATCCTATTTTTATAAATGGAGTCTTTGGTGTTTCCGGTGTACAGAATACGAAAGTGTTAATAAGCTATGTCTTTAAAAAAAAAGTCTTAATTTGTTGTCAATGTTAGCCCATTATGATGCAATATCTTCCTTTTTAAAGCACAAAGTCTATTTTAAATTGGCAGCCGTGATCTTTCTATATAACTACGTGTACATGTTTCGGATGTTTCTTCAGATTTGAAGATTATTACATCCTAGACCAAATCTCTCTCTGGACGGCAGGTTTGAACCCGGACCATCAAGACCAGGGTTAGCCTTAAGTCGATTTGATACGATAGCTCCAAACTGGGACCAGAGCATGGCACGGGCCCCGCAATTTACATTTAGCATATCACTATCAGTCATGGCTCTTATCACAGGCTTTTAAAGATGTAGGACAATAAGGGTTAACATATTTAGTGCCTGGTTCGATTGATGTAACTTTAATTAACCTTTTGGCGACTTATAGCATTTGACTTGCTTCCTATGTATATTGTATAATAAATGTCAATATAATGATCTAATAGTAATAGCTAATATTGTTAAACAAAATGTTAAAAGATGGGCCTTGCAAGCATCCATTAAATTGGGGTCCGCAATTAGTAAGGCTGGCCCTGTCGAAACCATCAAACGACATTCCAACGCGCTTTCCGCACGAGAAATAGATATTAATTTGACATCGTTTAGTTTGTCTATTTCGTACGAAATCTCTTCGTTTTTTCAATTTCTTTAGTTGTTGTTTTTTTTTTTAAGTTTCATAATATCGCCCCCACATTTTCAATATGGCCTCCTTTTCTTTATCTCTATTACACCGTTTTAGCGCGTTGAGAAAAAAAAAAACCGGATAGTAAGTCTTCAAATGTAACCCAAAGAGCAGATTAAAGTGATTCATTTTAAGTATTGAAATCTCCTATAAAATAATGTCTCTCCCCACTCTAATCTCTATCCAAACATTGCACATTTTTTATTTGTTTTCCAGTGTTCTCCAGGATTTGAACCTGGGACCCATCGGTTCGGAAACCAATCACTTCACTACTCATCCACATATTGGAGACATATAGGAGCGATAAAATAAAAAAGAGGAAGATTGGAAGAGACTTTGTAATAGATAAAAAAAACAACTCAACAATGATAAAGACTCTAAATTGAATGATCACTATCTAAATACATGTTTTAGAACTATTAAATACAAGAGGGAAGCTATGTGCCGAAACAGTTGGTAATATTATAGATGTAATATGTATGTAATAACATTATATAATATCTTCTTTTGAAGAACTTTTTTTTATGAAAGATGCCTTTCCAAAACACAAACGATTCTTAAAGATAATCTGCACCCATTAAACCACTGTTACATCCGATCTGAACGAAGTGGTTTGTCTCCTTTCCATTCGGACTAAAACAGAAAGAGTTAAAAACTCCTTCATCTCACTGTCGATCAGAGTGTTACAAGATCAACTGTCGTCAGCGAGAAGTTCATAGAAGTCTAATTCATAAAGCGCTGGTTGGGTGTGTGTATCTCTTTCGTGTGTGCATGTTGTTCGTATTTGCATGTATATAGTTATTATTGCAGTAATTACGCTGATTTGGTCGATTGTAGTCAAACTGAATTTCCATTTCATAGGACCAATAAAATTATCTTATTTTCTGTACACCGGATACGCCATAAAAAATAATGTATCTATCCGCTATAGATAGACATCTCGTACGTAAATTAATTACAAATTTAAACTTTGATCATATCTTTTTGTTTTCTCGCGGCTAGGTTACATTCATTGTTATCTTTGATATTGATAAAAGCCTTGTACATTCTTGAGCCAGCCCTCTCTGTAACGCTCGGGACATTCTAGGTCCAATATCGGCACACTTGTTTGAAATTGGGGATCTTGTTAGCACTGAACGCGGGAAATCTCGCGGCTATGGGGGAGAGGCGTGGAAAGCGGAAGCAACTCTCGCAGACGGATGACGTAATTGATTCCGAGGTTACAGTGACATGGAGGCACGGCCTTTGTCGGACCATCTAGCTTGGACAATGATGCTGGAGTTCCCAGGGTTTATTAACGTGAACGCGGCTAAATGTCCACTTTGTGTGATTGTGCGCGCGTGTTTATGCGTTTGTGTGTATGTGTTTTGTTTTAAGGAGCTTGGCTGGACATTTGGAATAATATGGTTGGGAAAATAGGCGGGGGGGGGGGGGGAGGAGTGCAGGAGGTGAAAGGAGTTGGACGAGGCCGAAGAGAAATGACTTACAGCCAAACTAATTTCGCCACCGGACAGAGCAATCGGCACAATGGGGAAATGGCGTGTTAGTTTTAATTTACTCTAACCAAAAGGAAGGACGTTTAAATCTTTTGCATTGTTTCGTTTTTTGTTTATGACAATTTTTTTTTCCAGAGGTATTGAACCAGCAATCGCTTGGATTGGGTTTCAGTTTACTCTCCTACAGATACAGGCGGTAAGACATATACCTGTTTTAAAATGAACAACTGGAGCTCTTAATTTGATCGAAGCTAATTCTGGTAGCTGTCGATATATTATTCGTGTGTGTGTTGCTATGGTGATGGTCAGAAAGCGTTAGTGATGCAAGGTAAGCGGCATTGTACGCTTTCTTGGGTTGGCCAGACAAGTCCAGAATGTCAGAGTAAAACGACGTGTTTTTGTAGTGAGCTAGATTTTGTTCAAAATTCCATTTTATATTATTACTACTGCATTTATTTCGTTTCATATCAAGTTAAATTTCTCTATATTGTAATAAATGTTATATTTAGTATAGATCACAAAAAAAAAAGCTATGGAAGTTACTTCAAGTTTTTACTAGCTAAAATATAATACGCCTACAGCGGTTTACTTGTCTACCAGCAGTTTGGTGCTACAAGTAGACAACACTAGTCCCCTCACAGACATAGTCAATGATCCTGTCATTTTATCTAGGCAATATCCTGGCTCAGTTACTCTGCTAGGATTCACCGTCACCTATTTTTTTAATTTTTTTTTGAAAATCAATATGAGTATGTAGTAAGTGTACATGAAGACGCAGCTAATTACAATTAAAAAGGTGAATCTAGATAGCTTCTAGCATTTAGCATATTTGTGCAAACGTTTCTTTATAAAAATATGACATAAAATGACATAATGACATAACAATATACTCATTAAAAGTCACAATTCAAAAGCGTGGCTTTCTCTATAGAAATGCGATGCCACGAGATAAATGAGTAATTCTGCGTAACAGATGCTTGTTCCCATGCTGCTATAACTTTGATCTAATGAAAAGCAAAATATAAAAAAATTCTTTTTAAAAACGAAACAGCTTGTTGTTGTTGATGGCGTTTACTTGTAGCACCAAACTTCAGGACCCCAGGTTCGGAAACCAAACGTCTAACCTCTCAGCCACCGCTCCTCCCACCCCCGTCAACTGTACGGAGCTTAAAACATACGTCTTTATTTCAGCATCACCTAATTTTAATTCCTTAGCAAATAGTTATGTAATGACGTTATTCTCAGGGGCCGAAATTCAAATATTAGCGACAAACTTTTCTGTTAGTATCAGCGGCAGATTCAAAAGACACACACAATTGTCGATAAAGTGAAATCATAACAATCTTTTTAAATAAGCGTTTGTTATTCTCTTAACTGATAACAAATTGAACCCATTTTACCATTTCTAGATTATTGCGCACAGAAATGAAATTAAAAAAAAAAATAATTTTTTTTGAATTATGGAAAGAAAATGTAAACAAGAAAAACATTTTAAAAAATACTTTAAAAAACCCAAAACTTATATAAAGGGTACTTATATGTATTAGTTTGGATCAGTCATGTAATTAAATTTATAATAGATGTAGACTAACAATAAAAAGCATTTATAAAAATAAAAACAAATGGAACGACTTGAATTTGGACTTGTGGGTTAAAGCCTTCTCAGGCTTCTCAAGCCAACGGCTAACTACTAAGAGTCTATGACCAAGGAAGATAGTTATCTATTGTTTCTATTTCATGTTGGTGTTCACTGAGCCTAAGACGCCAGCCTAATATAAAGGGGACTAACTCAGCTTATACCACCACTTCAGTCAAGTACTATTTCATTCCCTTGTTTGAGATACCAAACATAGTAATTTATTACCAATAATTTATCAACTAATTGTTTTTTTTTTTTAATTGATTCTTGTGTTGTCAGGTAAAAAATAATTGTGCGAAATTTCAGCTTGATCTGAGATGTCGGAGAAACAAAGTGTACAAACATTTTGACCAGACAAAGAGTCGATATCACCTTTGTAAAAATAGTTCCTCAAGGCTTCCATCGAAAGCAGCAAGGTCCGAAACACTGGAGAACGTGTTTGATGGATCTGATCGATGTACTAAAAATAGAATTCGATCGTGACAATCTAGATACTCTTCTTGAGTTGTTGTTTTTAAATATATGTATGTATGTGTGTGTGTGTGCGTGCGTGTGTGTGTATGTGCTTAAATACAATGGCCAGCATACATGTCGCGAAAGGGTTTAATAGACCCGGGCCCAAGACCATTAGGGGCCCACAGCCTGTGACGTAACAACCATGACAATTGGAAGTTTCATTGCGTTTAGGCTTCTGGCTCGTTACCGACTGGAGCCCACATAAGCCCTTGGAGACAATACTTTGTAATAGTATAAAGCCGATTTAGAACTACTTGCACTGGAACATCTTTTGGTAAATATACAAACTACTCAATTTAATGTCACACACTATATTTTGTTTTATTTTGTGGGGGCACCAACACATTATATTCTTGAACCCGGGCCCACTGTTACCTTGCTACGCTCTGCTTAAGGGTATATATATATGTATGTATCTGTGTGTGTACACACTTACACACTGTTATGGCTCTTCCTCGGTGACGAATATTAGCGATGAACAGGAGGTAATAGTCAACAGTAAATCAGTAACACCGGCGAAAGGCCGAAACAATCAATATAGTGAGTCGACGCTAGTGTTGAACAAACACTTTAAATACTCAAGAAGGGAACCGTCGAATGTCATCTAAGGCCGTAAACTACTTCTTATTCCTACAATGATGAAAAGCGTCTTGTTTCTAGCGTCGCCTAGAGTGTTCTTACTTTTTAAAGATCTATTACGTCATTTGTCACTAAGTAAAAACTTTCCCCTTATTCCCGAAACAAATAACTAATTCCTAATAATGTCCTAACAGCACAGATAAATTTCCCCCTTACAGACAAGAAGGTGTTGTCACTCGAATCGTAATGAATCAAACCTCGGCACCACTGATGAAGTTGTGGAAGCGTCTTTGTCGAGCCCAATTCCATTGTCTCGTTGCGCACATTCGTTGAGCTTAGTGGAGCGTGACGAACTGATCGTGCATCCTCGGAGGCCTCGGTCATCAATTGATATTGATAGATTTTCTTTCTGGATTTAAAAAAACAACACAATGATTTGGTGATGCGAAGTTGTGTATTTACAAAACAAATTTGACTACAGTAACACCTTAAGTAAAATCACTAAATTAGATAAGATAAAAAAAACAAAAAAACAGACCCATGAGAGAACAAAGTGAGCTAAGTTCTTCCAAACTCAGTTCATTCAGAACAGGATCTAAATTTCATTCATTTCTGGTGTCAACGAATAACTAGGGAGTCATGTGGACAGCAAAATGACACTCTGTTGTTTTTTTAAAGCGTATATCAACTCACTCCGTCTGTCTATCTGGGACAAATTTATACACGTACTTTCTCCTACTTCCCATTCTTATCTTATCTTATCTTATATTATATAATACAGACGTTACTTCAAAAAAGTAGATGATTACGTCCTACGCGTCATGCATTCAATCATGCATATTAACCAATGACTTAAATTCTGCCAAGTCACTGGTTTTCCTGGCTAGCTCAGGCAACCCATTCCATGCTCTAATAGCACTAGGGAAGAAGGAGTATTTGTACAAATTTGTCCTAGCATATGGAACGAGGAATGTGCCCTTATCTTTAAGTCTTTCAGAGTATGTGAATATTCATTTTTTATGAATCTCACTGCTCTATTTTGTGGCTGTTCCAGTTTCTTAATGTTTTCTTGAGTTGAGGGGTCCCAAACGGGACCTAACCAAGGTTAAATAACATTTTAGTTTTATGTTCTTATTTGATTAATAGAAATTTCTTTTAATAAATCCTAATTCTTTGTTTGATTATTTTTATAGTTTCATCAATATGTGGATTCCATGACAGTTTTTCATTTATTATAACACCTAGGTATTTTGCGTTTTTAGTCTGTGTTACTGGTTTGCCATGAATAAGATTAGTGGAATTAATTTGTTTCAGTTTTTTTGTTACTCTTAACAACTGACATTTTTCTGGGTGGAAAGACATGCTCCAATTTGATTCCCATTTCTGTAATTCATCTAATTCTCTTTGTAAAATATCTGTGTCTTGTGTTGTTTTTATTGTTCTATATATTATGCAATCGTCTGCAAATAATCTGACTTTTGTTCCTGAAGTAATGCAATTTGGTAAATCATTTATGTAAATAAAAAATAGTAGTGGACCCAAGAGGTACACCTAAGTTTAATGTTATCGGTGTTGATTTAGAGCCATTTATTATTACAGTTTGTTCTCTCTCTATCAGAAAATCTTTAATCTTTAATTCTGGGATCAAATGGAAGCCTTGCACAGGTAGGTATTGTCTCTAACCAGACTTAAAGCTTTTATAGCTTTTATATAGCGCTACTTTCATGCTTATAGCATGCTCAGAGCGCTTTTGGTCCAATCTCCAATCTCATTTTAGGACCGGTGGGGGGGGGGGGGAGGGGGTATCTGATTGTGCTGCCTTAGGGCGCTCAGTAAACACAACTCTGCCCGAGTCGGGTGTCGAACCTCGAGCCCCCTTCTAGGTAGCCAAGCCAAGCCAAGTTCAAGCGCACTTGGCCTCTCGACCACGCTTCCCACAATGAGAAATGTACTCATGTTCGACCACGAAGGAGGAGCTATAGCTCAAAATCCATGCTACAGGCTTTTCTTCAAAAATAAATCAGGCTCAACCTACGCATTTTCATTTGTTGATGAGGCCTTTGAAGTTATACAATCCAAGCTAAAAGAGTGTGATAAGCTATTTAGTGTAACCATAATGTGTGTCAATTAAATTGAATTGAAGAAGGTCACATCTTTGATGTCAGAGCCCATGTTATTACATCGAATCCTGCATGAAAGTAAGTCTTATAATGTGTCTTTCTGTGGCTGTGATCAAAGACTGATGCACATGTCCGCATGCGTCGATGTATTTGACTTCACCATCCGACAACACCAGGAAGCGATCAGTGGCCCTCTGGTACAGTTTATTGTATCGAAGTAATCAATAGGCTTTGAAGCTTTTGATCTGCCACCACGGCCTGCAATCGATCCACACATACCCACAAACATGATTCTGTCACTATTTTGTATTATCTCCCTTTTTTTGTGTTACCTTCCAAACACCGGAAGTTATTCCTTTGTAGGTTTCTATATCAGCATCCGGGTATCTAGGTCAACGAATCTTTCTCGGGTCACATAATTCAGAAGTGGTGATTGAAAATTGTCTGGAGGATGTCTGCGTTTTCGTATATTAATGTACTAGAAGGCCTCAATTCTATTACGTAGGATCTCACCACAAACCAGTCACATCTTTGATGTCAGAGCCCATGTTATTACATCGAATCCTGCATGAAAGTAAGTCTTACAATGCGTCTTTTTGTGGCTGTGATCAAAGACGGATGCAGCATGAACTGTCAGCCTGTCCTCTAGTGCTGGACACTGAACGCTTTGACTGAAAGAAGAATTTTAGCCTTCGAGAATAAATGCTACAGAAATGCTACAGAAATGCTACAGAAATGCTACAGAAATGCTACAGAAATGCTACAGAAATGCTACAGAAATGCTACAGAAAACTGCTGGGTATCAGGTGCCAGGAAAAAAAGGACAGACAGTTAGTACTTTAACAAGGAAATACACAGGCGAAAAGGAGGGACTCCTAAATCCTGTGACGAGACGAAAGCTGATCTGGTTCGGTCTTATTGTAAGACTAGACTCACAGACCAAAGTTATTCTTCAAAGTATTGAGTAGAGGGAGCATGAAGAAAGGGTCGTCCAAAGGACATCTTGCTGGACAACGTAAAAGAACGGACCGTCCACTCTCTTGATATTCTGCCAAGATTTGGTAACTGGAAAGAGTGGAAAGATTAGTTTCGCGGAATATGACAGCACGCGTCCGTTTAATGCGCAATGGGTTAATGCAAGATGAACTAATTCATAAGTGTTACTCTATTAGCAATATTCTAAAGTAATTAAGTCAACTGTGAAGGTAAATTTTCCTTTTCAGACCATGCGCTCTATAGGGTAGACGATGTTAAGGTCTTCTGATTCTTCGGCCAACGGTTAACGAGCAGGGTGTCATGTGGCTAGCATAACGACCGACCACCTTTACTTTCCCCAACTAAAATCAGGTACCCATCAAAATTGGGTGCACTCAGGGGCGCCCTAAAATTCACAAAATTCAAAATCCAAGTCTTCACTGAGATTCAAACTTAGGACCTTCAGGTTCGAAAGCCAAGCGCTTAACCACTCGACCACGGCGCCCCCTAAATAATTTATAAGTGTTATTCTATTACCAATATTCTAACATTATTAAGTCAACTGTAAAGGTAAATTTTCCCTTTCAAACCATGCCTCTATGGGGCAGATGATGTTAAGTTTATCTGTTTCTTTGGTCTACAGTTAACGAGCGGGACTGTATATAGCCAGCACTTTCCCCAACTAACGCTGAATACCCATTAGAATTGGGTGAACTCAGAAGCGCCCTAAAAATCCCGAAGTTCAAAATCCCTATCTGCACCTAGATTTGAACCCGGGACCCCAGGTTCGGAAGCCAAGCGCTTAACCACTCAAACGCTGTACCCCCCTCCTAGTCAATGTAACTTTAGGCAATATGTATTCTTCAAAAGGCTTTAATCTGTTTGAGATATTGACCCTTTTGGGGACATTACAAGTCCTGATTTTTTATGTAACCGCTAAATATTTCATGAAGGCCCCAAATCTATAGCGTATGTTATCTATAGGTAAATTTATAAGCCTATAGAAATATTTGTTAAAGCACATTCCTCACCCCTCCCTAGTTTTGACTAGACATGACGTTATCTACGAGACTAGGAATAATAACAATAATTATCTTGTTACACCGCGATTCTTTTGGTCTTTTTTAACCACGTTTTATAGCGTAAGTTCAAACGAGTGCTTCCCGCGGGCCGTAGGTTGGAGGTCTTTGTTGCTCATCTGCACACCGATTTAAGTTCTTCACGTCTGCTAACTATGATTTTTTTTTTTACATCATCAATACATGTCGGTAAAAATTAACTAAAAAAAATAAAGCTAAAAAACAATTATCAAGGATAATGCTCTAAGTTTAATTGACCTCCCGTGAGGCATAAGTCCCCTCTTTCAGACCTTGCGATCTATGGGGCAGATGATATAAAGGTCACCTTTTTCTGTCTCCCACGGTTAACGAGGTTGCCACGAGGCCAGCACAACGACCAACCGCATTTACTTTTCCCCCATATCTAAAGTAAGGAATCCGTTAGAGTCGCACTAAAGATAGCGAACTTAAAAAATCCCAATCGTCACCAGAAATTCGAGCTTGGGACCACCCCTCCCCCTCCCCCCCCCCCCCCCCCCCCAAGCGCCTTAACACTCAACCACCGCGCCTCTTACGTCAATTCACTCTATTGTCTACGTTACACCTGCATGTGCAATGCCAGTAGTTTGTGAAGAGATTCTTCATCCTGAAATTGAGGCCTTCTAGTACATTTATATACATTAATAAGAGACAGAAAGCAAGAGTAAAAAAAAACAAAACAAGCCAAATATAAAAAAAAACAAACTTTAAAAAAAAGTATCCAAAGGAAAGAACTCTGCAATCACAACTATTTCAATTATGTATAAGGTATTTCTATTCGGTATCAAATAAAATATTTAAATTACCAATTATTAAATGACTAATTGGTTAGTTTTGTAAATTATTTCATGTTTTTTTAATAGAATAAATAATTGTTGACGATACCTTAGCTACGCCACTGAACGTATGTCAGGTACCATATAGAGTTTGGTGGACTCACGGGGGTCCTAAACATCCCGAAGTTCAAAATCACAGGCGGGCTTAATTTTGATTTCTTTTCGATACTCGAAGTAAAAAACAAATATCACTTAATAATTCATTTGATAAGTTTAGCCAGCTAGTAAATTTAATGTAAGGGATTTAACTCTTGGTCTAATTATGGCCATACGCAAGCAAACAAAAAATCCATCCATCTGTCTTCCTTTGATCGAGTTAAGTTCGTCGCAAAAACTAGATGTAGTCGATATCGTTACTGTGTGAGCTGTCTTGTTAACACGTGAACACGTCCGCTTGCCTCCAACCACCTTGCCCCAAGTACGCCCCCCCCCCCCCCCCCCGAGCTCCACGGTCATGAATCAAAAGTCGACAGGGCGTTCAATCTCCAGGTCCCTGCAATGTTAGTTGTTTTTTTTTTATTTAGCTTTTCACAATTTTTTTTTTTGTTTCTAAGAGGATTTTTTTTTAAAAACTTCCCTTTGTGACTAAAGAGTGGCGCCACTGACCGTGTTTGACGCTAGGGGGAGGGGGGGGGGGGAGCCATTAGGGTCAATTCAACTTTGATGATGGAACTGGACTAGGAGACTGAGCGGTAGAAAGTGGGACACGATCGTTTGACGATGTGTGTGTGGTGTTGGGGGAATATGTGTCGCTACTGTTCAGATGTATCTGCGACTACCCATTGCTTTTTCGTCACATGTTAATTGTACCCAGGTGATCAGCGAGTCGCTGTCAGTTCCACAGCTAAAAGTTTTATATTTTATGGCATATTTTTTTTTTTAGGATATCTCAGCTTTTTAGCTTTTGACTTCAGTTGTCGAGCTGTTTACATCCTAGGAATCCTTGGGCTTTTGCCTCTTTTCTTTGCCTCTTTTTTGGGCATTGCCTCTTTTTTTTTTTTGGGCTGTTGGCTTCTTTATTGGGCTTTTTTTTTTTCAAAGAAAACACATAACATATTATTTTGTATTAATAATAATACAAATAATATTTCATAAAAACAACATTTTTATGAAGGAAATAGTTTCAAAAACACATTCCAGGTAAAGCATGATCGTGGGGTAGGCTGCAGCAAAGGTCCAGAAAGTGATGACAACAAAGTTTCAGAAAATAATGGCAACATTTTCCTTACAATAAATATTCCCCCCATTATTGTTGAAGACCTATGAGTTATTTAAATTTTATGGCACAGAGTTATCGTTCTTTTTCTTTTTTTTTAAAGGAAACCTCCGAATTTGCGCTATTCAATTTTAGCTTTATCAGCTCTTTTCTTTGCCTCTTTTTTTGGGCTTAATGTGCCTCTTGTATGGGCCATCTTGCCTTTTTTGTAGGCTTTCTTTCTTTTTTTTCCAATATGTTTTTATTTGTAAGTTCTCATAATTCACAAGTATTAAATCATAAACAATTGATTAACCTAAAAATACAACAATAGTAACAGAAACATTATTTAATATCAATGACATACTACCTAACCATCCTAGTCATTGAATTCATAAAAGACAGAACAATGATACAAGTATCCTCTACCCCAGAACAATAGTTTTCACCCACTATGCACCAATGTTACGCCTCCCACAGTAAGGATTATGTAAGATATTTTAAAACATAAATATCAACTTTCTGATCTATGTATAGTTATAAATACTATTTTAATATGTTAACATTGCAAATATACTTTGGCTTAAAACACAAATAAACATTTTATACTGCCATTATTTTTTTAAAGCATACATTTTGTTATTTAAAATGTTTAGTTTGCCATATTTTATAAAATACTCTACAAGAGTAAGATCAATAGCGTGTTGGTGAAGTATAAAAATCAATTACTTCCCTTTAATAAATGAAATGTAGAACTTCATA